>JANAVB010015397.1:10848826-11235945 GCA_029216955.1 Iris pallida | reverse complement strand
CTAGCCTAATTTCCCTTGATCTTCTATAGCCCTGTATATTGATATTTTATTAGATATTTAACGTCCATTTTATATCCTTACGCCTTTTGTCATGAACTTGATAATCATGGATTTGTTTAATATGTTTGGAAATGATACCTGAGCATGACACGATAGTGACCCGTAGTGGTGCACTCCTGACATGAGTAACCTGACATGACCTGATAGTGGCCCATCATGGGGCACTCCTGACTAGTACACTTGACCTGATAACTTGACATGTTATACCTTGATAAGCTGTTGCGACGGCTACCTGACATAACATGACTTGACAAGAATGAACATCCTAGACACCGTGGGTGATTGTGCTTGTACAATAAACCAGTCCTGTCTTGCATCATGTCTAGGAGGGGACTCCTGAGTACCACGGTCAGGAGTACCTACTGAAATGGACAAAGGTTAATAACTAGATTAATACATTAGTCATGAAGAGATCTCCCAGCTACAGGCAATCCCGTTACCTGGGCGCGCTTGGGATCTGTAGCCTGCCGTCGAGTAGGGCACATTTCCAGCACACTGTCATGTGTTGCACCCTTCAAGCTACCTAAGGGTACATGCGTTTCCTGGACGATGTATCCACCTGAATTCAACCCTAATCTCTCGACCTGGGTGACCTGGATGGTCTGCAGGGCTTGTGGCTGTAGAGTAATCTTACTGCATCTTGTTAGTAATTAGGCTTGTGACAACCCTAGTTTGTTAAAGTATCAAGCCGTAGTTCTTGCTTGGCCGTGAAATGATTGGATGGAGTCTAACCAGTCTAATCTTGTCCTGATCCTGTTCCAGATTATTGAATGACCAGAATGCTTGTATTTATTTTACCGATAAATGGTGAGAAACCAAGCTCCGTTCAGACGAAAGGTTACAACCCCGGTCCTTGTTTGGTTTACGGGTTGTAACCTGGCTATCTGAATAGTTCCATGGTTATCTCGTCGTATATCATCCTGATATGTTTCCTTTTATTCCAGTCCTTATTTTATTTATTTATATTCCTGTGCTGATTGCTGGTTTTAGTTCTTAAGTGAAGCCTCCTTTGTGGCACTTGCTCTTTCTGGGGTCTGACCCAGCTGGTTTTGTGTGGCCAGATTTCGGAGCAACTCCAGAGGATCTACCGACTTCCCCAGATGGTGGCCACTAGACGGAACCCTGGCAACGAGTGGGTTATTTTTGGCTCTCCCCTCTATTGTAAAAAATTCTTTTGAGGCGTTTAGCCGACGAGCACCTGTTTAGCTCAATTGTACTTACTTACTGTCTGCCTACGGGCTGTAACATGATTAACAGATCCTAGGGTTGATCATGTATGACTAAACTCTTGCTAGTCCTAACATTTTGTAACGACTAGCTTCATGATCAGCTGAATATGTAATGTTTGGGACGCCTTACTATTGTATATTTAATGATCATACATCTTGTAACATTTACTTACTTGCTTGTGATTGAGACACTAGGCTTGTTCATGACCTTAAGAGACTGTTGGCTTGTAGATAAACCCTCATGTATCTAGACAGCCGTGACAGTATTGCGAGATGGGTTCCATTTCATATACGTAGCGGGCTATGTCTGCCCCCGCTCTCCAGTATTCTGGTTCTGGGGCGTGACAATTAATAAACCAATCATTGCAGTAACTAATACTCCTAGATATGAATTAATATTTCAATTAACATCAAAATTAGTTTAGAAATAGGAATCAAATTTCAGAAACAAACAATGAACCAATGTATCAGAAAATCCATTTCGAACCCAAGAATTATGTGGAAAATCTAATTAAATGCGAATAAAAATGTGCCAACATGAAGTACACATGTGTACGTGTCCTAGGGGTGCATTCGTGTCGAGAAAACTGGACACAAAGTGTCCCAAATAGAAATGGTACAGTCGACTGAAACTGGCAGTGGGGACTGCCTCGTGCAGCCATGTCGAGTCTAATAGGACTCGACACACAATACGAGGAGGGTCGTGTCCGTGTCTAGTGATAGAGTGGGTCTAGTGCTAGGGAATAGACACCCTGAATCGGTTTAAATCTGTGTTGTGTCCGATATATAGGTGCGTATAAGTGAGCCACTGTCGCGCGCGTGCACACAGTGCGTGATCCGTGCGCGTGCGATTTCTCCGCGTGTAGTGAACCATATGCTCCCAAATTTTGGGAGCATAGTGTCAGTGATTGTCCCATCATTCCCACAAAATATCGTGTCCTGTCGTATCCTATACAGTGAGATATTGTGCCCGAGTAGCAGGACAGTGCACTCGTGTCGTGCACGTGTCCAACACCAAAAACTGACACAAAACGACACCAAAATACCTAACATCCTTCACAACAATTAATGTACATCCTTAGATCTACAAATTCATTTAATAAATTTTCAAAAATTGAAAATAAATTACTAAATGACGTTTCATCGAACACCTATACGTAACTATGACACGTGCCCGATACGGACACGAAACGGACACGAAATTGGCTCAAACTCCAGGGACAGCTAGGGGACTCCTAGTTCTAGCCCTAAATGCAAAGAAAATAGAAATTTAGATCAATTTGTAGAGTTTTACCTATAGGTGCAAAAGCATAAAAAAGCTCCAAATGGGGGATTATTCCTTGCTAGCCAAATCCTTCCAAATTGTTTCTCCACTGAAAATATTCATCATGGACAAAATGTATTCATGCAATAGGTCCTAATGCAAGAAGTTTGGTTGAAAAAGGATGAGGAATGGAGAAGTTACGGAGAAATGAAGTTGAGCTCACCTTGTTCTTGAAAAGAGAGAGAATGAACAAGGAGGCAATGATTTGGGAGGGATTAAATAGGCTCACCTAGGGTTTTGGACTGGCCACTTCTAGGATTTTGGGATCCCATCCAATGGTTACCCTCACATCATGTCAAATCGTTGGCTAGGATGGAACCTAGGTTTTAATGTTAGTCTCAACTAACTATAACTAGTTAGTCTAACTTGATCATTCTAACCAATGACTAGTCATGACTAATCCAAGCTAACTAACCCTAGTCTAGGCCATGTCTAATCTGGGTTAGGGCTAAACTTCTAGGTTAAGGACTAACATAACACATAGCAATATTTAATTAATAATAATTCACATACACCTCAATAAATTCCAATAAATTCTAATAAATCCTATTAAATTCAAATAAATTCAAAATAACCAAAATACCCTCAAGCAAAAATGATAAATGAAATACCCTAATCACATGGCTAGGCTCTAGGGTAGATAGTCTCTACGGTTTCACTAGCCGCACATCAAAATCACAAGTCATGATTTTAAATAGTTTTAAAATGTTAAAAATTACCAAAAATTATATTATTATTTAAATATCATAATTAATAATTAAAAACACAAAATTTCAAAATTACCCTTATTTTAGAAACTGGGTGTTACAGTCTGTGAAGATAGTTAACATTTGTGACAGAGCCCTTCACTATAATATGCAAAAAGGATGTACAACTTTTGAATTTTGGCAGAAAAATACTATGATGCTACAATTCAAATGTTGGAACCTCTGCCTCACACTTGATGAATCAAGCTGAGAATTATGCTTTAGTACAGAACTCTAAACGTATAAATAGGGATAGGAAGTCTATCTTCCACATACTTTTATTCTTGAAAAATTCTATGTGTTATGAAGGAGGCTCGGTTCTTGATACCTCCGTGTTATGCGCGTTGATGATGGAAAGTTATACAAAATAAGTCTATGTGCTCCATCCAGTCATGCGCACCTCTTTCACATGATGGTCTCATGTTTATTGCTTTTTATTGTACCTAAAATGAGTCCACATAATAAAATAACTCAAGACCTAAGTACCTAGTGTTTCCAGGTCGACGAGTCAAGAAACCAACTATCCCATGTACAAACTTTGTCCAGTCGTATAAAAAGAAAGGAAGTCATATACCCTTCTGTTGATTTGCTGATGTGCTTTGGCATAAGCGTAAATCAACAGAGGTGTCATCAAACACAATTATGTCATGTCAAAGACATTCCTGTGCAAAGATCATTATCAATTTGTTGCTCAAAAGTAGTTGATCAATCAACCAGACGATCTATTTTCACCAGATTACAACTAAATTCTTTGGATTTCGTGTCTCAGATGACAACTTTCGGATAATGAAGATGAATTACAAGTGGCTTTACTCTATGTGACAGCTAGCCAAGGTGACAATCAAGCACCTTCACCCTCTTCATCCAGGGGAGGTCAAAGAGCTACTTTACCTGAAGGTGTTTATTAAGGAACTCATTTCCGATCTAGATAGTCTTCTGGTGTACTCCAAGTTCTTAAACAAGATGACTGGGGGTAGCATTCTTCCAATCTTTGATTATTCTACTTCTCAATCGGGTGACAGAGTACTCTATATTTCAGATAAAGATGATACAGTTTTACAGTCAGGATCAAGCAGTACCAATAATGCTTCCCTGCATACTACTCCATCCGGTAGTCCATATACAACTTCAATATATGTGACTGGTCATGATGAAGGCAGTAACAATAATCGATAAGGAATTGATAATCTTGAGAGCATGTTATAAAATGTTATGGCGATGATACAAAAAATGCAAACAACCATGAACTTGCAAATAGCTCTACATTAATCTCCTTCATCAACTCAAACTCCTGCCAATCAAGATAAAATGGGGGTGTGTTTCAACCCTAATCCATCACCGACAGTTAGGAATATCTCTATGCTAGTATTACAAGGCACAACCGGCTATCATACAGTCGACTTCTGTAAGCCAATCAATTGATACTCTTGAAGGTATTCGTGATATCAATGCTTCAATGGGATGATATCACTTCAAAGGATGAACTACGTCAAATGGGAATGTCACATCCTTATCCTTCAGAGTAGGATGATATGGTTTGTCCTCCAAAGTACAAACCAGAATCTCTGATTCCTTATGACGGAATAGGTTCTCCGAAGCAGCATTTGACATACTTTTACTCTGAAACCATTGATATACCAAGGAATGATGCACTAAGGTCTAAATTATTCATCGGTACCTGGAAAGGTGTAGCTTTTGAACGGTTTTGCAATCTATCTGACTGTTGTATCAAAACTTTCAAAGACTTGAGAAATTATTCCTTACTAGATTCTATAAAGGAATATGTGATGTCTCTATGTCGAAGCTTATTGCCACAAAGCAAGACAACAAAGAGCCGACCCATGAATTCATTGAACGGTTCAGGAGATTGTCGATGAAGATGCATACAAGGACTCCTCAGTTAGTACTAATGATACATGTAGGGGTATCTTCTTATCCACAGTCAGATTCTGCATTAGCCTTAGAGATTATTGTCACTACCACATTTTTGACTTGAGGGTATTTTGGTCATTTTGACTTTTTAGTGAATTTGAAATTTTATTAATTAAATATGTGCTAATTATTTTTTAAGCCTTAACCTAGAAGTTAACCTAATCTAGATATGACCATGAGACTAGATATTACTTAAGAACCTTCTAAGCTAAATGCTAAGGTTAGGAATATCTAAATATTTGTAGAAAAAAGCCTTAGGATTAAATTGAACCATTGATTGGACATGAATTTATGTAGAGAAGCCTTAGCCACCCATCTACATCTAAACCTAACCCTAATTTCTATTGTGGCGGGCCCTTGAGTATCCCCCTCCTATAAGTATCATTTAATAGCCCTTGCCTCTTTTTTAATACCTACAAAGAACCCTAATTTGTTCTTCCCTAAATTCCTCCCCCTTTATCTAAATTGATCCCAAATTGAGGCTACCCTCTTGCATTGGGATTCATTCAGGAGTAGAGGCTAGTGGAGGCTTGCTAGCAAGGATTTGAAGAGCATCTGGCCATAGCTTGTGGAGGGAACAACTCACTTAGGAGCCTTTATTGAGTTTGAACTCCCAATAGCTAATCACTCTAAACAATCTAAGATCAGATTTCTCTTCATAGATGCATACATCTAGGTGTCATACCCCTGTTGACCAAGTTTGGTAGGATCTCGTGTCCATTTAGTTTGCGTATCGGACACGTATCAGTGTATGTAAATAGGTGTTTGATGAAATATGTGAATGAAATTAATTTCTGTTATTTCAAATTCTAATTGAACAATTCTAGCTCTATATAGGGATTACAAATTTATAACTCTGAACACGAGGACACTTGTGTCCGTATCCCAAACAGGGCTGAACATACTGCACGAAATAGTGCCCAGTGTGCCCTGCTACCCAAGTGTCCCAGAGGATACGACACGCCACGTGGCGGCCTGCCCCTTGTCAGAGGTTGGGGTGACTGACATATCACCCCACAAGCCACTCTCGACCTCTTGTCGTATCGGACACGAATTCCTTCGTGCATTTTTGTACTGAACCGCACAGTCTCGATTTCACTCCCTCATACGCATACACACGCGACTCGATGCATTAGACATGATAGACACCTAGACATTCACCTAGACCTAGTCTAAGTATGGACACGACCACATGTCATCATGTGGATTTTGTCATGTCCATTTCTTCATGAATCGACCGTACGAGGATGCTGAGTAAATGTTCACTGATGTTGTATTTTAATTAAATTTGACTCTCGTGTTTAGCAATATGGACACGAGACAATCCCTATTGACACATATCATATGCCACAATGCCTATACACTATTAATTGTTGTTAAATTAGGTTTTGAATATTTAATTTTAGGTTGCAATGTCGGGTTTCATAAACACTGATATTTGTACAGTTGACACTGTTCCACGAGTTCTATTGAATGTTTAAATAAAGTTTTTAATGTAGTTTTGTAAATATGATAATATGTTATTATTTGGGTTTCATATGGGATTGGGCTTCAATTGAAAATGTAAACTGAGTAATGATTTGGTTTTGATTTGTGTTAAAACCTGAGAATGAACTGACATGAGTTGGGTTAAAATAAAATCTTAGTTTAATTCACTATTAGCATATATGGAAACCTGGGAACGTTTGGTTACTGAAACCTGGGTTTGGAAAATGAAACCTGAGATTCGATATGTTAACCTAAATAAAATCTGAGTTTAGATAGTTATATTGATAACCTAAGTTCATACGCAAAACCTGGAATTTGTATTTGGTTAGTGTTTTAAGTATATGCTTACTGTTTTCGAGTTTTTGAAATAAATTACTGCCACATTCCTAAAACTTGAACCTGAGAACTTGATTGTTTATAAACTGAATACCTGAGCTTACCTATAGGTTTTTTTGAGATTCATATTGATAACCCGAGTTGGGTTTTGTCCACTTTTGTTAAACGAAAACAGAGAACAGTTGGTATCTTACCATAGCCCTTTTCTCTTGAACACTCACAACACACATCACTTATCTCTCTCTCATTTTAACTCTATGTGATTGCATACTTTATGTCCTTATATATATCTATAGATATATATGGTAGTTTAGAGATTTGTTTGAGTTGAAATATAGAGTAGATATACTAGTGATATGTATATGTGATTTTCGTATACTTGGTATGCATTAGGCTATGTGTTAGCCCTACGGTTTAGCTATGTGTTGGGTTAACATGTGACCTATACTACATATTGTAGTTGGTTCTTAGGCTTGACTTGTTCATACCTAGAATACTTGCCTCGACTAGTTTGACCTTGTTGACCAAACACTAACTAGTTTGACTAAGGTTGACCTAGTTTGACTTTTGGAGTTGACCAGAGTTGACCAAGAGTTGACTTTGGCCCAGATTGACCTAAAAATATAGATGCATTGTACTCTACTTTTTAATCCTTTTTTATACATCATGACTTGTGTTGCTCTAAATAGGACAGTTACCTCGCTTCGGACTTTATAATCTCACGGACATTCGGATTTCAGGCGAGTACATTCTCTGATCATTCATACTTGCTAAGAATTATAATCATGTTCTAGATTACTTTACTTGATACTGACACTTGTTATCACGGATTAGTACTATAGGGATCTTTCATGCGATGTTATACCCTTATAGGATACAACGGGTCTTTCGTGTTCATGTACTTTATCATGGGCATCGTGTACCCCTTGTGTTCGTGTTATTCGTGTACAAATCGTGTGAAATCGTGTACTCTCATGTGATCACATGATTCGTGTACAAATAATACTTCGTGTACAATAAGATAATTTGACTGGATCCTTATGTATTGATTAGGGAGGAGGAGTAGAAGTGGTTATGTGATCATTCTTGTAGTTTACTCGTGTACAACCTCTGTAGATTACTCATGTATAACATCATGCTGGTTACATAACCATTTGTGCTCTTAATCACTAGTCATTTACAGTTCTTACTTATCATGTATATTTCCAGTTTACAAATATCTCTCTTGTTTTCATATACACCTTCTTACAGTTCATGTATCTTACTCTTTTGTATGCTTTACATTTCCTGCCATGTTATGAACTGCGTGAGATTATTGTGCTCGTTCCTGTCCTGACTTGACCTGTTAAAAATATTACAGATGACACCGAGGAGTTTTGTCCTACGTACTATGGAGCAGCCCTAGATGACACTTACGAGCTAGACTCTCAGGAGGACCTAGCTCTAGCTGATGATATCACCCTACTACCTAGACTAGTTTAGTTAGGCTTTATCTTACCTTGTTGTCATCTAAGACTTTGAGATGGATTACGTTTTGTTGTTGTTGTTGTGTCGTATAGACACTTAGACTTATTTTCCTTTCTGTTTGTATTTCCTTTGAGATTCTTTTTTATCATATCGTATCTTCTACCTTAGACTTGTGATTGAGCTGTACTTTATATTCCTCCGATTGGAGTGTATATACTGTACAGGTACCTTATATATTATGTTAGATGAATGTAACCTAGGACAACGTTCTACCGCCGACACTGCGACGTAGGCTGGATGTACCCACTTCTCGTACCCTTACACTTGGTGCGGGTCGTAACACATTTTTAGTGGTGGCCCATACAAGTCTAGTCTAGTTTTATAGTGGTATTCGAACTAGAGTATCACTACAGCTTGCAGTAGGATATATGATATAGTTTGAGGTACTCAGTCATATTTAGGAAAAACTCTTATCTAAATTTCTGCCATTTAAACTCTTGCTGATAATTGCTTTTCCTTGAAGTGACTGTCCTCCTTTGATTTTGTCGCTTCTTTCTCAATATTGATTCCTTGTTTGATCTGTCTCCATGATGGTGATTGAGACATGATCGCATTTCCCCATTACGGAAGGTACATCAGAGAGGTCTGCCACTTCTCGTCTAGTTCAGCCAGGACCTGAGACGGCAACTCCCTAGTACCTACTCATGTTGGAGCCTCTTCAGCTTTTGGAGGAGTACCTCCACCTGCTTGGAGGTCAACCCCAGTTATTCCTGAGGTGCTTCAGCCACATCAGCAGCCACCTGCGGGATTGGTTGACGCTGCACACCTCTTTTCTATCGTGGAGCGGATCTTGGAGTCGTACCAGTAGCAGCAGCTCCGTTAGGGCATAGACGATGCCCACTAGCTGGTCAGGACGACAGTGGAGATAGTGGATGCCTAGCCACACAAGGCCAGATCTAGCAATATCAGCAGCGGATGCCAGGCGTCCAGAATTTCCAAAAGATGCGTCGTAGGGACTTTCGTGGCACAAAGGGGATCTTATATGCCGATTGGATCGAGCTTATCGAGGAGATATTCCGGCTGGAAGAGATACGAGCTCGATTTCAGATCAAGGCAGCTAGCAGCCATATGCAGGACCTGGCCCACACTTGGTATTAGATGGACCCTAGAGTGGGTGTCGATGGCCAGACTTGGGCAGCCTTCAAGAAGCTGTTCAAGGAGCAGTTCTTCACATACGTAGCACTAGGAGGCATAGAGCAGAAGTTTGAGAGTCTGGTTCAGGGGAACTAGACAGTCGAGGAGTATGCAGGAGAGGTCTGTCGGCTGAGCAATTCATTGAGGATCTGAGCGAGATGATGATGGCGAAGTTCTACAAAGGTTTGATTAGGGAGGTCTGGTCCTTGACCAAGAGTGATCGGGATGCTGCTTTTGCGAAGATCCTAACAGGAGCTATGGCAACAGTGGATGACCTAAGGCTGAAACTGAAGAGAGGTTGGGACTTTTACAGAGCCAGTGGCAGTGGAGGTCCGGCCAAGAGGCCCCAGTTCCAGTAGCAGCACCAGCAGAGATAGTTCCAGCAGCAGCCTCAGGGATAGGGCCGAGCACCTTTTCAGCAAGTGCAGTAGCAGCTGGCCCCCAGGCTGTAGACCGTTAGTTGTCCTTTCTATAAGAAGCCGAGACACGGGTGGAATGACTGTAGGAAGAGGCTGGGGAGGTGCCTGATGTGTGGTTCACTGGACCACCAGATGAGAGACTATTCTATAGCGACGATTCGTTCGATACCGGAAGGAGGAGCCAAGGCTCCAGTAGGCCAGCAGAACGGACCAGCCCTACAGACACAGCAGCAGAGGTTCATTCAACACCAGTAGTAGGACAAAGAGGCCAGCAGGGGCGATCATTCGCCATGGCAGCGGAGGATGCGGAGGCTATTGGAGAGCTGATTGCAGGTTTGTTCTTCTCGACTCCTTTCTCGTTTTCGTATTATTTGATTCTGGGGCATCCCATAGCTTTGTGTTCGTATCTTTTGCTATTAGACACCATCTTGCTTCTGAATTATTGCCTAAGACTTGCAAGATCATGACCAAGGGTAGGATCATCCTCGTCAGTAATATTTGTAAGGATCAGAGAATAATTTTGGGAGGCCGAGAACTGGATGTGAGTCTTCTCGGAATGCCACTATCGAACTACGATATAGTACTCGAGATGGATTGGTTGAGCAGGTGCCACGCCAGTATAGATTGTCACGGTGGCAGAGTTCTATTCTGTCCAGGAGAGCCACAGTTCGAGTACGCCAGACGGGATGTGGAGAAGAGCAGCGAAGTCTTCTGTGGAGTTTCAGTTGAGGAGCAGACAGTGCCACATACATTGATAGAAGAGTTCATAGATGTCTTTTTGGAGGACTTGCCAGGACTACCATCGCACAGAGACGTTGAGTTCTTTATAGACTTATTGTCCGACGCAGAGCCGATATCTCAGCACGTCTATAGGGTGAACAACAACGAGTTGTTGGAGTTGGAAAAACAGGTGGACGAGTTATATGACAAGCTTTATCTGATCTAGTTCTTCACCATGGGATACACCGGTGCTTTTTGTACCAAAGAATGATGGGATGATACGGATGTGTATCGACTACAGTGCACTCAACAACCTTACCATCAAGAACAGGTACCCACTGCGCGGATCGATGATCTTTTCATCAGTTGAGCGAAGCTAGGGTATTCTCGATGATTGATCTGAGTTCAGGTTACCAACAGGTGAAGGTGAAGAGGGATGATATCTCGAAGACAGCATTCAGGACGCTGTATGGCCAGTTCAAGTTTATGGTGATGACGTTTGGGTTGACTAACGCCCCCGGTATTCATGAACTTGATGAACTAGGTGTTCCACCAGTACTTAGATAAGTTCGTGGTGGTATTCATCGATGCTATCTTGGTGTACTCGAAGACCGTAGAGGAGCATTTGAGAGTGGTTCTGGAGACTCTCGGGAAGGAGGAGCTTTATGGCAAGCTCTCGAAGTGTGAGTTCTTTTTGGACCGAGTTGACTTCATGGGTCGTGTTGTGACTAGAGATGGGATCTCAATTGACCCGAGGAAGATCACGGCAGTTGAGGCATAAACAGCACCAGTTCAGTTGCGGAGATCAGAAGATTCCTGGGATTGGCAGGCTATTACAGGAGGTTCGTTCAGGATTTCTCCCGGGTTACAAGCCATTGACTAGTCTGACCCAAAAGGACACAGAGTTTTTCTGGTCAGAGGAGTGTTAGGTCGCTTTTGATGAGTTGAAGATGAGGTTGACAACAGCTCCAATTCTGACATTGCCATTAGGATCAGGCAGGTTCACTATCTACAGTGACGCCTCAGGGAAGGGTTTGGGTTATGTCTTGCAGCAGCATGGGAAGGTAATTGCCAATACTTTTAGACAGTTACTTCCGGATGAGAAGAACTACCCTAACCATGACTTGGAGTTGGCGGCAGTCATCTTTGTGCTGAAGTTGTGGAAACACTATCTATACGGAGAGCGTATGGATATCTTCACAGACTACAAGAGCTTGAAGTATCTTTTTACACATAAGGAGCTCAATATGAGGCAGTGTAGATGGTTGGAGTTGATGAAGGACTTCGATATTGTACTGCAGTATCATCTAGGAAAGGCCAACTTGGTTGCCGACGCATTGAACAGATATTCGACAGCCACGTGTTTAACTGTAGATCGTCACTTGCTAGCAGATCTAGAGAGCCTGGGGATCGAGGTACTAGTACCAGGAGTGGAGATGCAGATGTGGGGTCTACAGATTCAGTCAGACTTGATAGTGAGGATCAAGTCGACTTAGTTCGACGATGTTGCTCTACGGTGCATCCGAGAGCCGGCTCGAACCGATTGGTGTATGAGGAGTTCACCATTGCAGAGGATGGCGCATTAAGGCACGGTTCCAAACTGTGTGTGCCCAGTAGAGAGCTTCGGGAGCAAGTTATACAGGAGGCCCACCGATCTCAGTACTCTATGCATCCAGGTGCTAACAAGATATGTAGAGATCTGAAGAAGCATATATGGTGGTGTGGGATGAAGCAGGAGGTAGCACGCTTCGTCATTAGATGTTTGGTCTGCCAGCAGGTGAGGCAGAGAGGTAGAGGCTAGGAGGTTTGTTAGAGCCATTGCTGATTCTGGAGTGGAAGTGGGAGTACATCACGATGGACTTTGTTTCAGGATTTCCGCGTACGCCAGGAGGAAAAGACGCGATTTCGGTCATCGTAGATAGGTTGACCAAATCAGCTCACTTTTTGCTATTTAAAGTTTGTCACCGAGAAGCTAGCAGAGATGTATATGCGGCAGATTGCCATGATTCATAGAGTTCCGGTGAGTATTGTCTTGGATCGGGATAGTCGCTTTACTTCCCATTTCTGACGGAGTCTGCAGACTAGATTGGGTACTCATCTCAAGTTTACTATATACCACCCTCAGACGGACGGACAGTCTGAGAGGACTATTCAGACACTCGAGGACATGTTACAGACTTGTATCTTAGATTTTAGAGGTTCCTGGGAGGATCACCTGCACTTACTGGAGTTTGCATAAAATAAAGTTTTTAGGCCAGCAACGAGATGTCGCCGTTCGAGGCACTGTACGGGCGTAGATCTATGTCGTACACCCTTGTCTTGGGATGACGTTGGAGAGCGAGCTTTATTGGGACCTGAGATGGTTGTGGATGCAGCTGAGAAGGTGAAGCTCATCAGAGATCGACTTCGCATGGCATAAGACAGACATCGACATTGGGCCGATAGCCACCGTAGACCGTTGGAGTTTAAGGTACAGCTTAGAGACAGGATTAGAAGTAGGATTGTTTGTTTTGATTGATCATGTTTGATTATTATAGTTAATTTAAGACCTTATTTATGATTAGGTTGGAGATCTGGTTTTTCTGAGGATATCTTCGATACATGGTACTATATGTTTTGGTGGAGGTGGAAAGCATAGCCCGCGCTTCTTTGGACCTTTTGTTATCAGCGGGAGAGTCGGTGACATGGCTTACAGGCTAAACTTGCCACCTGCATTAGTAGGAGTCAACAACGTATTTCATATGTCACAATTGAGACGGTATGTGGCGGACCCTCACCATGTACTCGATCATTCAGAGATCGAGGTTGGACCAACTCTTAGCTATCCAGAATAGCCAATGGAGATTCTGGATCGATGAAAGAAGATACTAAGGAACCAGATGATACTCTTGGTTTGCATCGCATGGGGGCATCATTCTCCAGGGGAGTCTACCTGGGAGCGGGAGGATGAGATGCGCTAGCGATACCCTTATCTTTTTGGACCTTGAGGTATGATTTTCTATCCTCTCATCAGTTTAGTTTTGCCTTTCAATTTCGAGAACAAAATTCTTTTAATGAGGGTAGACTTGTTACTACCACATTTTGACTTGAGGGTATTTTGGTTATTTGACTTTTTGGGGGATTTGAAATTTTATTAATTAAATATGTGATAATTATTTATTTAAGCCTTAACCTAGAAGTTAACCTAATCTAGATATGACCATGAGACTAAATATTAATTAAGAACCCTCTAAGCGAAATGCCAAGGTTAGAAATATCTAGATATTATTGTAGTAGGATATTTTCTTAAGATATTTGTAGAAAAAAGCCTTAGGATTAAATTGAACCATTGATTGGACTTGAATTTATGTGGAGAAGCCTTAGACACCCATCTACATCAAATCAATCTAACCCTAATTTCTACTATGGCGGGCTCTAGGAGTATCCCCCTCCTATAAGTATCACATTTAATAGCCCTTGCCTCTTTTTTAATACCTACAAAGAACCCTAATTTGTTCTTCCCTAAATTCCTCCCCTTTATCCAAATTGATCCCAAATTGAGGCTACTCTCTTGCATTGGAATTCATTTCAGAAGTGGAGGCTAGTAGAGGCTTGCTAGCAAGGATTTGAAGAGCATTTGGCCACAGCTTGTTGAGGGAACAACTCACTTAGGAGCCTTTACATTGAGTTTGAACTCTCAATAGGTAAACCACTCTAAACACACTAAGATCATGATTTCTCTTCATAGATGCATACATCTAGGTGTCATACACCTGTAGGCCAAGTTTGGTAGGATCTCTGTCCATTTAGTATACGTATCGGAATATCGGTGTTTGTAAATAGGTATTTATGAAATGTTGAATGAAATTAATTTCTATTATTTCAAATTCTAACTGAACAGTTTTCTAGCCCTACATTTAGGGATTACAAATTCATAACTCTGAACACGAGGACACTTGTGTCCGTATCCCGAACAGGGCTGGACATACTGCACGAAATAGTACACATTGTGCCCTGCTGCCCGAGAGTCCCAGAGGACACGACACGCCATGTGGCGGCCTGCCACTTGGTCGATGGTTGGAGTAGTGACTGACATATACCTCCAAGCCACTCTCGACCTCGTGTCGTGTCAGACACAATTCATTCGTGCCTTGATTTTGTACTGAACAGCACAGTCTCAATTTTACTCCATGATATGCATACACACACGCGACTCGACGTACGTTGGACATGATATAAACACCTAGACACGTTCACCTAGACCTAGTCTAAGTGTGGACATGACCACGTGTCATCCAGTGGATTGTGTCGTGTCCATTTCTTCATGAACTGACCGTACGAGGATGCTGAGTAAATGTTCATTCATGCTATTTTTAATTAAAATTCGACTATCGTGTCCAGCAATTTGGACACGAGATAATCCCTACTGACAAATATTATATGCCACAATGCCGTACACTATTAATTGTTTTTAAATTAGGTTTCAAATATTCAATTTTAGGTTGCAATATCAAGTTTCATAACACCGATATTGTGAATAGTTGACAATGTTAAATGAGTTCTTTTGAATGTTTAAATAAAGTTTTTGATATAGATTTTCAAATATGATGATATATTATTGGGTTTTATGTAGGATTGGGTTTCAAGTGAAAATGTAAACTGAGCGATGATTTGGTTTAGATTTATGTTAAAACCTGAGAATGAACTGATATGAGTTGGGTTAAAATAAAATCTGAGTTTAATTCACTGTTAACATATATGTAAACCTGGGAATGTTTGGTTACTGAAACCTGGGTTTGGAAAATGAAACCTGAGATTCGAAGTATGTTAACTTAAATAAAATCTGAGTTTAGATATGTTTTCTATTAAATATCAAAGACAGGTATTACAAAAATACTAAATTGATTGCAAACTCGCTTGTAGAAAAAAAAGCCTAGAAAGAAATCTAGGAAACAATCTAGGTACAATTTTTTAGTTTTTGATTCTCGGGGTGACAGTGGAGGCTCGGGAAACTGTATCAACTCTGCCTTACTCTTTGGACAATCCGAAGCAGTCTTTAGCTCTTGAAGAAATTGTCTTTCGAAGGTTGCCAGCCTTTTGTAGGGGTGTGGCACCCTGCTATTTATAGTGATAGGTGTTTTGAGCTGCATAGATGGCCCGTAGCAACGTGGCTAATCAGCACGTGAAGACCGCTCTTTGGCCGCCAGCTGGCGATTTGTTGGGATTTTGTTGCAACAAATCTGGGTGGTTGAGACTTGGTCAGCCTGCCACGTGTCCTATCGCAGGATAGGAATCATTTTGAGCCGCATGAGTCTCTCAGTTTTCGGCCATGTTGGCCGCATAAGACTTATGCAGCTTAAGTCGCAGCCTTCCTTAGTCCGCATGTAGCTTAAGGACTTTTGAGCCGCATAGATTCTGTATTTTGGGCCGTATAAAGCTCATGCGGCATAGGTTACAGTCACCCTTGGCCGCATGAAGCTCAGAGACTTTAGTGCGCATATGTTTGAGCCGTAACGGGTTGGGTAGCAATCCTTCTGGCCGTATGACTATGTCTAAGCACATGAACCATATTTTTAGTGACATGACATTTTGTCTGATCACGTCTTATCTTTTGTCAGAGTGTCATAGCTGTCAGGTTTGACATAATTTGTCAGCTTCATCAGACGGATGATCAACTTGGCTGCATATCTTTCTTCTGCGGCTCAAATCAGTCTAGTTGTCGAGGGCCATAGGGTGCTGAATCTGTCATGCGGCTCTCCTTTATACGGACTAGTTTGGCCCAAAATACTTATGCGACAAATTGTGACCCGTATAAATCCCATATTTTCTATGCTTCTACATGACCCCCTTTATCAAATTACAAATTTAGAATACTTTGAATAAGAAGCATGGAGATATGTCAAGCCGCATGGAGTCTTCAAGTCAGGAGAGACCTTTAGTCGCAGGGAGATCTTGAGCCGCATGGAAATTTTAAGCCGCAGAAAATCTTGAGATACAGGGAAATTTTGAGCCGCAGAGAGATACCATCCAGCTGCCAGCTGTCACTGCTGTATTTAATTTCTTGATTCATTTTGTATTTGGGTTCACTTTTCGAGATAAAGACGACGGTTACTAGGGATAAAATCCCCAAATATCGTCATTCTTTAATGATCTCAAAATCGAAGCGGCACTCTTCAGAAACTCTATAAATAGGGGTCATTTGGAGAGGGATTTTTCTCTTACACCTTCTTCTCCTTCGTCTTCATCTTTCTGTCTTAATTTAGCCATGGCTCCAAAAGCTTCTAAGTCGACTGGTGCTGCGGCCAAAGGGAAAGGGCTTGCCTCTGCGCGAGTGCAGACTTTCCTTCATTCATCCCGATGTGCAACCCCCTATCAAGGGTAAGGACGGTGGAAAGACGACGACCGAAATTTTGAATGGCCATATCGTATATTTTATGTGCGGCCTGTCATATATTGCCTATATGCTTTAAGTCTGGTCGATGTATGTCTATCTCATTTGGACTGCATGTGTTCTGTATAGGGCCGCATGGACTGAGCCGCATAAGCACTGCTCATTAAAACCTAAACCGTATAAGTGCCCCGGGACTGATCTGTATGAATACTTCATAATTGAGCCGCATAAGTACCTCATGATTGAGCCGCATGAGTGTCTCATGATTAAGCCATATGAGTACTTCATGACTGAGCCGCATGAATCACCTAAGTGCCTTATGACTGAGCCTCATGAGCACTTCATAACTGCTCTGATAAGTGCCTTATGACTGAGCTCATAAGTTCTCATGACTGTGCCATGAGCACTTCATGGCTGAGCCGCATGAACCACCTAAGTTCCTGATGACTGAGCCACATGAGTACTTCCAGACTGAGCCACCTAAGTGTCTATGACTTAGCCGTATGAGTTCTATTTGGTTAGGCCACAAAGCTGAAAATGAGCCCATCTACTTTGTCTTTATATGACTATCTTCAATTTTTTTTGCAGCATCCATGCGAAGGCTGAGACCATTGAGAAGGAGGAGATGCTGCCTCCTTCCATCAAACAAGAGTCACCGTTTAAGGAGGAGGTGATACCAAAAGTTGAGATAAAGGAAGAGCTGGCGTCTATCGGGGAGGAATTACTCCTAAGATTGAAGCTGCTATAAAGGAGGAGCCCAAGTCTGAGGGCAGTAGTATTGGAAGTTCTGACTCTCCTTCCCTCGTCGAAGATCTAAGTCAAATAGATCTTTCGTATGCAAAATGGCCAGGGAATGGTATATGCCTCAACACAACTATGATCCTTGACTGGAGGGATCCGTGGGTTGCCATGTAATTACTGTTTTCGGGAATATAAAAAAATGTTCATATTTGTCTTTGTGTTTCTGTCTGTCTTTAGCTGTAGTTTGTGTTTTGCTTCTTTTGGACTTCAGTGTAATCCTTTACTAGAGGGGTAGTCCTATAAATGTAACTGATTTTGAATAAACAGAATACATTCACTCCATTCTTTGTTTATGTTATTTTGTGGTACATATACTAGAGGGCCTAATACAACATTTTGTGTTTGATAAAGGACATCCCATTGGGTACTTTTTGTGGACCTATTGCCCTTTTATGCATCAGAAAATGCGAGCAAATAGATTCGAATGATATTTTGTGGACCTACTACTCTTTGGTACACTGACGGTGCGAGTAATAGATTAGGATAAGTTTTATGGACCTATTATCCTTTTGTGCACTGGTGGTGTGGGTAATAGATAGAATAACTTTTGTGGACCTATTACCCTTCTTTGCACTAGCGGTGCGGGTAAAATAGATTTTGAAACAATACCCAACAGAGGTAATATGGACGTGACAGGTTTTGTGGTCTTAACACCATGTCTTTTTTCCCGGGTTGGGCACAGGTGTTAAGTCGGGAGACTATCGGTATCAGAGGTAATATGGACGTGACACACGATAATCAGAATGATTTTTGGTCGACCTATTACCCTTTTGTACACTGGTGGTACGAGTAATAGATTCAAGACAAAACCCAACAGAGGTACTATGGACGTGATAGGTTTTGTGGTCCTAACACCATATCTTTTATCCCGAGTTGGGTACAGGTGTTAAGTTAGGGATTATCTATATCAGAGGTAATATGGACATGATATATGACAATCAAAATATCAGAGTGGAAGTTCAGAGGTATTAATATACATGACTTGTCACTCGAAAAGATGCAATGTGAGTCCCCTTGGAGGGAACATAGTGTAAGTTCAGAGGTACCTGATGTACATAACTCGACACTCTAGGTAGTATGGGATGTTTTTAAACATAGTATTTTTTTAGGAACTTACCGTTTATGGGCATCATGAGCAAGTCCTCATTCTTCTTTGTGAGCCGGTATGCGCCATTGGAGAATACAGTTTCGATGATGAATGGACCCTCCCATTTAGGCTAGAATTTGTCGAGGTCTTGTGAGTCATGACCATTAGTCGGCAAATGGCCAAGACGAGATCGCTGACATGGAATATTCTCTGTTTGACTTTCTTGTTGAAAGCCCGAAAGATGCACGCTTGGTAGAGCTCTATACTTTGTTAAGCTTGTAAATGCTTCTCGTCTTAGGCCTCCAGTTCTTGTAGCCGTCGGCGGTGATTGTCATTCGAGTCAATCGGTAAGTAAGGGCCACACGAAGCGAGGGGATCTGATTTTAAATGGAAGAATTGCCTCGCTTCCGTAAACCAAGGAGAACGGTGTATTTCCTATAGCCATCCGAATCATAGTGCGATACGCCCATAAGAACTCGCCAAGCTTTTCATTCCAGTCACATTTGTTTGATGACATAAACTTTTTGAGGAGCTTGATTATGGTTTTGTTGAAAGCTTCAGCCAGACCATTAGCCGATGGGTTATATGCCGTCGAGGCCATGTTCTGAATCCGATTCTTGTCACAAAATTGATAGAAAGCGTAGTTTGCTAACTGCGGACCATTGTCGAATAATCCTCCGAAGTCCAAAATGGTAGATGATGTGATATTTTATGAAGCTAATCATGTTTGATGTCTTCACCTCTACAAGCGGAACAGCTTTCGTCTATTTGAAGAAGTAATCGATGATTGCAAGTACGAACCGATGTCCCGTAGACATCGATGGGGTGATTGGCCCAATGATGTCCATTTCCCATGCTTCAATGCCAAGAGGCCACTGTTGGGTGCAAGAATTCAGATGGAAGATGTATAAATCATGGATCTGGCAATCCTTACACTTCTTTGCATAATCAACTGCATCTGCTACCTTTGTGGGCCAGTAATAACCCATTCGACGGAGACGATCTTACATTTCGGGCCAGGTTGGTGAGCCCCGCAAGCGCCATCGTGAGCCTCGCATAATGCTTCTTTAGCTTCTATATTTGACAGGCATCTTAATAGTAGCCCATCGTAGGATCGTCGCTATAACATTTTCGTCTCGGTATCATAGAAGAATCTGAGAGCGCCTTCTGATTGAAGTTTCTTTTAACATTCTCTGACAGAATTCTGTAACTGCAAAGTCGATGAGCGGGCGTCTCCAGTCTTGTATGTCGTTGGTTATCTAGGCAGAGTAACTCGTACCCAGTTGAACATTGTTCTTGGGACAGACCAGCTCATGGCCTATCACATCGACTAGATGATGAGTATCATTTGGAAGTGCCAAAGAAGCGGCAGGCCTACTAGGGCATCGACTTCGATATTTTGGAACCTGGTAACATGCTCTATAAAGAACCCTTCTAAGGTTGCAATGATGGCTATTGTCTGATAGTAGGGAATCAGGTCCTCATTGCGAACCTCGTATGAGCCTCGGATCTGGTTAACAACCAACTGTGAGTCGCCATACACTTCCAAGTACTTGATCCCTACTTTTTTGCGAGTTGGAGTCCGATGACTAGAGCATTATATTTGGCTACGTTGTTTGAGCAGGGTACTGTGAGAGAATATGCCCGATTGGCTACCAGTCCAGAGGAAGAAATTAATACTACCCCGACTCCAACGATGATATCACCTTGTGGTCCCTTTCTTGAAGCACCGTCAAAGAACATTCACTAAATGGCATCATGTGAATTCATGTTTGAGACAACGACTTCGTCGGGATTTCTTCATAAATCCTGGTTGTTTCTAAGCCTGGATGGGCTGCTAAGAAGTCGGCCAGGGCTTGACCTTTGACAGCCTTTTGTGGACAAAAACCATGTCGTAGGGGGATAACAGTATCGCCCGGGTGGCTAGACGAGAACTGAGTGCGCCTAGTTTTGTCATGAGAACCCTGAGAGGATTGACTTGTGAGACAACATGGATGATCTGTCCTGCCACATAGTGTCGTTTTCTGAATAGCAAACTAGGGCAAGGTACTCCTTCTCCATGGCAGTGTACCTATGTTTCGGTCCTACCATCATCCGGCTAAGATAATAAATGGCTTATTCATGTCCTGCATCATTATCTATGCTAGCAAAGCACCGAGGGAGTGTTCCATGCCCGTACATAGAGGAGAAGGGCTTTCCGGTGACCGGGGCTACCAAAACTGGCAGATTCGTCAGGTACTCTTTAATGTCATCAAAGGCACGCTGACATTCCTCATTCCATAAGAAAGTGACACCTTTCCTTATAGTTGAGTGAAGGGCTGACATCGCCTGAGAGGTTAGATATAAACCTCCTGATGTAGGCTAGTCTTCCTTGAAGGCCGAGAGTTCACGGAGGTTCCTCGGTGGACTCATCTCCAGGATTGCTTTTGTTTTATCGGGGTCTATGTGAATGCCCCGGAAGTAATAACGAAGCCTAAGAACTCTCCGCTGGACACGCCTAGGAAGGACTTGGTGGGATCATCTTTAAATTGTGCGCTCACATAAGATCGAACACCATCCTCAAATCATGTAAATAATCAGTTTTGGAGCGGCTTTTGACGGCAATGTCGTCAACGTAACACTCCACCGTCTTGTGCAAATGATCTCTGAAGATGACACTCATAGCACGTTGATATGTAGCACCGACGTTCTTCAGGCCGAAGGGCATGACCGTATAGTAATATACGCCGATTGGTGTTCGGAATGACGTATGCTTCTCATCATCAGGAAATATTTTGATTTGATTGTATCCTGAAAAGCCATCCATAAAGGACATGCGCTCGAAGCCACATGTATTATCGATCATTATGTCGGTGATCGGAAGAAGGAATTAATCCTAGGGCATGCCGTATTTATATTATGGAAGTTGATGCAAATTTGGATCTTTCTGTTCTTTTTGATGACTGGTACTATGTTAGCTACCAGTCTGGGTGCTGCTCTTCACGGATGAAACCGCTTGCTATAAGCTTGTTTACTTCGCTTCAATGGAGTTTATAATGTCTGGACGAAACTGCCGCTGCTATTGTTTGACTGTTTTGCGTCCGGATAAATGTTGAGCTTATAAGTGCGATCTCGAGATTTAACCCTGGCATGTCTTTATAGCTCCAGGCAAAGATGTTGTATTATCTGATGAGTTACAACAATACTCCCGCTCGCCGTCTATCAGGCTTTTACTGATGAAGATTGGATTTGGAGAGGATTCATCACCGAGGTTAACTTGTATGACCTCATCTTCAGTGGGAGGGTCTCGTTCGAAGCGCTTCTCCTATTGTGCATCCAGTTGTTGGAGCCATGGCTCCAACTCAAGCGGTTCGAGTAGGTCTTCGTCTTCCTCTTCAATGTCAGGATGTCATATTGACAGATAATATCTATCTGAATATATCTCCAATGCTGCTATCGGAGTCGTAGTGGGTGACTCGGACGAATGAGAGTGCCACTCGTATTCTTCATCGGAACTCTCGGGCGTTATTGCTAGTGTAACATACCCGAGGCCGTGTCTAAATTTGTGATAATAGTCCTGATATTTCCCAGCCAGTGCTGACAGCTGTAGAGGCAATCGCCGACCGTTGCCATAATTCAGACCCGGGATAGCCTCCATGTCATACCCCTACTTTTGCATGAAGTACTTGGCTTTTGGATTATATAGGTAGAGCGGTAATCTTCCAGCATCGGGTCCGAGAACGAACTCTTGTGGCGTGAAAGATTGAGGACCTTTTTTTCGGCCAAAGATGATCATGTGATCAATCCTCTTCTGTCTGGGACTAGGAAGTAAGCGCCTTTAATGGGAGCAAGTTGATTTGCGGTATGGACGGTTGTCACCTATGTGTTCAAGTTAACATCTAGACAGTCCCGTGCAACATACATTAGATTAAGCGTATCATACCCAGAATAATCTAACGGCAGCCTCTTATTGATGAAATAAGGAATTTTGTCCACCGGGATACTTCATCAGGAGAAGGGCTATCCATCTGTACAACCAGTACTTGGCGAGTTCTGGTCCTCTTCGGCTACCCCCTTGGAGCTCAGAGGTCGGAATGCTGTCTTGGGCAACTTCACCATCGAGGGTTCAGCTTGTGGTTTTGGCTTGCCTGAGGGTATCGAATCGACACTTGGTTGACGGCTCGTCTTATGAAGACGGATGACAATTAGCTCGGTAAGAGATTTTGTGTCGTCCGTTTGCCTTTGAGTGGATTTCGACAATCGGATCACTATCGGTGTCACAGAGCACCTCGCATCTTCCTGTTGCCTTTGATTGGGTTTCGATAGTTGGATCACCATCGACCCTATGACTGGCTTTGGCTCTTGGCTTTGGGAGTCGAATGACCATCGGTTTTGACTATGCAGCTGGGCGGAGGAACCGGGTACCTCTTTATAAAGTTACGACAAGGGGTATGTCGTACCTAGTTTGCGAGCCTGGAGATGAATTCTCAAGGGTTCCTCTGGCCCTATGATGGCCTCTAGTTCGTCAGTTATGTGCCTCTTGGATTCTTCATATAGACAAGCCTCCGAAGAATAATAAGACTCAACCCCTTTGAAGGGATGGTTGTCGGCGAATTCAGTCTTCACGAATTTGTGCTTACTGACATACTTGAAGCACTGGTGGAGGGTGGATGGCACGATCATATAGTCATGTATCCACGGACGTCCCAAGAGATGTTGTAGGACGTGTCTACATCTATGACGTAGCAGGTAACCTTTATCTTTAGGTCACCAATCTGATATTTCAATCCGTTCTTCCTTAGGGATAGCTCCTTCCCGAGTTGAAACCATTAATGGCAGTGTTGGTCGCCGCTAGCCGGTGCATAGGGATGCCCAGAAGTTGGAGCAAGCTTTTCAGGATGCTTATTGACGAGCTGGGGTCGATAGGCATCCGATCCACCTTGATGTCGCCTATGTATCCAGCGTAGTACAAGGGACGATCATGCAAGTTGGACTTGATCAACATTTCCTGTGGAGTAAATATGATTGGGCATTGCATCTGTGCCATTGCTGCCCTGTAGATCTACTGACGGGTCTTCCCTGGAGGCTTGACCTGGGCTAAGTAGGCGTCAACATTTTGGAGTGCTTCGCTCAATGCGATACGAAGATCCTTGGAGAGCCTTAGGAGCTCGTATAACGACAACTTTGCTGGCGTATAGCAAATTGTACTAATATGTCAAAGTTGTAAGGTCTCTCAAACCCCTGAGGTACATCTTTACAGAGCGGCCTGTCGAAGCAGATTTCTTTCGGCTTGGACCTGTCCGTCCGGGCTGAGATGGCCCCAAAATCAGTGGTCGACAGCGTTGCTGGCTGAGGTTCTTCAACTAAACTGCCCAGTGTTGGCTGGACTTGTGCCCAGACCGGGTAACAACGGCTGCCGCATCCTCAGCTTCGGCTGAAACTGTATGGCTGGATCTAGACTTCCTTTTCTTTTTCTTGTTGGTAGGAGATGACATCGCCTGGATAACTTCGGGCACTAAGTCCGGGTGCACCCACATGATCTCTTCTCACGAAGTGGTGAGAGGTACAAGTCCAGATGTCTGGTTCTGGACGGTGGAAGATTGGTAACCTCCATCATTGTCCGAGGGACAGGTGTTACCCCATCTGGAGTGCTTGTTGGAGAAAGTCGCCAAACTTTATTGACACCATGTTTGCCGCCATGGTGACCTCTTCAAAGTCTATCGACAGAGCTTTGGAGTCGATAAGACTCTAATGTACCACTTTAATTAGAAGCAGTCATGTGTAATGATGGACATAGCGTGGAAGTGATATTTTTGGTCCTCTATTTTTGCCGCTCGAGGCTCGTGCTTGGTGGAGGAGCTGGATCCTACCCCTTGCAAGAGCATATCGAAGATAGGTTTGACATGACTACCTTCAAAGGAGTAATTCACCTTGGGCCATTGACCTTCCGCCAGTTTTTGTTCAGGCTTCTTGGTCGCATCGCGACCATAGCCTGTTTGCCTTTATTATCCAGGTTAGAGGTGCGGCCACTGTCATTGTTGCTGGAGGTGGAACCAAGACGTTTGCCCTTATCCTCTCCATATGGGATGTGTAATCCGAACTGGCGAGCCTTCTTCAACTTTGCCTTCGTATTAGTAGCACTTATGATGAAGGTCGTCCAATCCCTGAACTGATCATCGCCCATCCAGTGGCTAATTGCGGGGAGCAACTTCTTCTGGCAGATTTCAATCAAGGAACTCTCGAGATTTCCTTGGGGCAATCTCATTGCGGTTTGGTGGAACCGCTCATATAATTTTTTGTTAGCTCCCTCTCTCCTTTAATGACCTCCATGAGAGACGACATTGTCACATCATGCCCCACTTCATAGAACCTCTACAGGAACTGTGCTTGAAGCCGTCAAAAAATTGGATGCAGTTGTCGGGAAGGTTGCGGCAATCGAACACGATCCCCTCCAATGCTTCGATGAATAATCGCATGAGGATGGCGTCACTATGTAGCAAGTTGTCGGTTGTGACCTCAAAGTAAGTCATGTACCGACTAGCAGAGGTCTTTCCGTCATACGAATCGATATAAAACGGCTTGTACCGTGGTGGAAAAGGCATATCTCTCTATACAACAGGATACGGCTGCCGTATTCTGAGGTCTCGGGGGGGTCTCGGCATTGAACATTGCTCGAATCCCCTTGGCTTCGTCTGCAGCTGAAGGAACGATGCTCCTAATGGATCATCACCCAAAGAGGGGCGGTCGTCTTGGAGTCCGTATTGACAGCGGGTAACAAACTTGTTTGTCTGGGCGTCCTTGCTGGTTGGTAAAGCAGCTTTGATTTTCTACTGACTTGACCAAGGACAAGAGCATGGCTTCAAATACTTCTAGACGTTGGTCAGTAGCGCCTCATGATCATCGCCAGCCATAAAGACTGTCCGTATATGGGGTAGAGGTAGAAGGGACCGTAGTAGAGGTGCTCTCCGTATCGTATTCTCGTAGAGAGAAATCATCGGGGAATGTCCGAATGTCATCTTCCTTGGACTCAGAAGGGTGCTACCACCTGTAAAGGAAGCCACATCGTCTTGGCAAGGGCGGTCGCCCTCAGGGAAGTCCAAGTTTGTTGCATAATTTCGGGGAATCTCTACCCCTGTGTATGTTCTTGGTACACCGAGTTGTTGCATATATTGAGGGGAGTGCTACCCCCAGCTTCATCTACTACCAAGTAGGCCAAGGTGCACCCATAGATGCTGGAAGCTTTTTTTTGGATCGAGTGCCTAAATAGACACACCATGTGGTTGTCGGCAGCAACCATCCATATGAGATTTCCTTACAGTGCTGGCTGAGATTGCCGGGCTAGAAGAGCCTGTCTTCTTTTTTTCTCTTGTCGAAGGAACCTTCCGAGTTGAATTACAGGTGGCGAAAGAAAATTCCTCGTCTCCCAGAGTTTGCATCTGTTTCTTGAGTTGTTGTCGGACAGGTGCTGGCTGCTGCAGTCGTCGGAAAATGGACTGCCGATCCTCGGTGCTGCCAACTTGTTGCAGCAGGAGTTGATGATGACTTGGGTGCAACGATGTCACGAGAGGGACTCATCACATGCCAAGGTTGCCACCTTACGTTTGTGAGTGATCACCTCACGCAAGTCGATAGCAGGCTGACCTACCTTTGCACCAAACTTGTGGACTCAGGTATCTCGAGCACACAGGTGCGTAGGTATCATGTTTACTCCCTGATCCGAGGCTAGTAAAAGTACTTGCTCTCGATCGTTGGAGAGAGACTTTAAAGACCCACCCTGTCCGTTAGCCCTAGGGGGACTGGACGCGGTGGTTCTGTATGACTTTTCCATCAGGAGCCCGTATAACAGTTAACAGTGCCCGCTGACGATCCGTAGCTTGGACAGTTGACTGGGCTTGTTGGGCCCGCACTGTCCTGGACTTCTTTAACTTAGTGCCTGAAGGCGCATAGTAAGAAGTCCTGATTAGAATTTTTCCATTCTCAATGGGCCGTATGGAGTCGGGCCCGCATGAGAGACGGTCGAACACAATGTTTCTGATAGGGCCGTGAGGCATCCTTTCTGAGGCCAGGATTGGCTGCTGTATAGGCCATCTTCCTGCGGTAAGAGCTGGCTGCCGCATGGGCCATCTTTCTGCAGCTAGAATTGGCTGCTGCATGGCCGTCTTCTTGTGGCTAGAGTTGGTTGTCGTATAGGTCGTCTATCTCGGCCAGAATTGACAGCCGCATAGGTCATCTGTCTGCGGCCAGAGTTGGTTGTCGTATGGGCAGACTGCCCATTTCTCTTATGCAGCCTCTTCTTATCTGCATGGATTTCCCTTGTGCCCCCAAAACTCAGCATCGTAGTATTTTTCTTTGCTGGATTTGGGGATAGTAGGGTCCTTCCCGTAGGAAGCAAAGCCACAAGAGAGCTTCGATCACAGTCTTGGGCCGTAGAAGGAGCTTCTTCGAGAACTTGGTCAGGGGCAATAGTTTTTGAGTACCGACGTCCTGCGAGTTCTCTTGGGTTGGGTCGCTTCTGTGATGGGCTGGCACTCCCTTCAGAGAGCATTTCTTCGAAGGCTTGTTGGTCAAAACAAACCACAAGCATTTGTTGCGTAGAGCCGAGCTTGGACCCATCAGATTGCGTCACCAGCTTCTCATCAGTAGAGAAGGACGTCCCTAGCAGAGTCACCATCGTGTTTGCCATTAAATATCAAAGACATATATTACAGAAATACTGAAATTGATTGCAAACTCGCTTGTACAAAGAAAAGCCTAGAAAGAAATCTTAGGAAACAATCTAAGTACAATTATTTAGTTTTTGATTCTGGGGGGGTGACGGTGGAGGCTCAGGAAAGTGTATCAACTCTGTCTTACTCCTTGGACTATCCAACGCAGTCTTTAGCACTTAAAGAAATTGCCTTTCGAAGGTTACCAGCCTTTTGCCGGGGTGTGGCACCCTGCTATTTATAGTGATAGGTGTTTTGAGCCTTATAGATAGCCCGTGGCCACGTGGCTAATCAGAACGTGAAGACCCTCTCTTTGGCCGCCAGCTAGCGATTTGTTGGGTTTTGTTGCAGCAAATCTGGGTGGTTTTGACTTGGTCAGCCTACTACGTGTCCTATCGCATGATAGGAATCATTTGGAGCCACATGAGTCTCTCAATTTTCGGCCATATTGTGCCGCATAAGACGCATGCGGCTTAAGTCACAGCCTTCCTTCGTCCGCATGTAGCTTAAGGACTTTTGAGCCGCATAGATTCTGTATTTTGGGCCGCATAAAGCTGATGCGGCTTAGGTTACAGTCACCCTTGGCCGCATGAAGCTCAGAGACTTTAGGGCCGTATATGTTTTAGGCCGCATAAGGTTCATGCAGCTTGGGTAGCAATCCTTCTGGCCGTATGACTATGTCTAAGCACATGAACCCTGTTTCCAGTGACATGATATTTTGTCTGATTACGTCTTATCTTTTTGTCAGAGTGTTAGAGCTGTCATTTTTGTCAGGTTTGACAAAATTTGTCAGCTTCATCAGACGGACTGATCAACTTGGCCGCATATCTTTCTTCTGCGGCTCGAATTAGTCTGGTTGTCGACGGGCCGTATAGGGTACTTAATCTGTCATGCGGCTCTCCTTTATGCGACCAGTTTGCCCCCAATGCCCTTTTGGCTGATTCTATCCCGAGTTGGCATTAATTAAACATAAATTGTTATTTTGGCATTAATTAACATTGATTGACATTTATCGCCATTGATTGACTGACTCGGCATTTATTAACTTTAATTATTGTCTTGACATTAATAAACATGGATTGTTATCCTGATTTAGTAAATTGATCATGCGTTCCTAGTTGGAACTAAGAGACTGGCTGGTCGTCTTATTGAATTAAACAATGAGACACGAAACTATGGTAATCGACTGGCTGATCCCGAATATTGGCCTACAGCCACATGTAGGCTTCAATTTATTTATTTATTTATTTATTTATCTTATTAAAGCAGTATGTGTACTTTATGGTCAAGGCATGATTATTCCGTGGTTAGTTTTGATTGTTGTATTACGCTATGTAAGGCCTACAACCTAACCGCACAGGTATCGTTGTAGAGTTGTGCATATCGTACCCCGTACGAAAGTACTCATTTGAATGACCATGATCTACGGCATGGGACCTTCACTCAACGTAGAGACTATTAAGTTAGATAAAATAATGATTGCATGGAGAGAACGGATTCCCGAGTTCTTACATGGTAGCCCTCTTGGGACTATTAAGTGCCGACAGGCCGGCTGGTTCCCACAGATACTACAAATCTGCCAAACGAGCAGGGAGCAATATCTGCTTATATTATTTAATGGTACAAGGTATACTAAAGACGAGCGTCCCGCTGGGACTCGTCTAATTACATGATTGGCGCAACTGATTGACTTGGATAGACTAGCCTTGCTTGCACATAGTAAGAACTGAGGAATCCCTTATTTGCATAATTCTAGAATAACTTGGGAACTCACACTAGCAAGCCGTAGTAGTTGATTAGCCGTTCAAGATGATTTGTTTGTGTACTGTACCTACTCTGTTACCTAACTGAGATGATCAGAATGTCAGACTATGACGGGCCAACTTCTGTCCTTGTTTGGTTGGGAGGTTGGTTCGAAGTATCAGTGATGTTATGTGAATCCTAGTAGATAGCAGAGATCTATTGTCATATTCTCTTATTACTGGCTTTATTCATTATATCGTGCTTCCTTGCGGTACTTGCTATTAGAGGTCTAACCTCTCTGGTTTTGCATGGCCAGATTTAGAGCCGGTCCCCGAGGATCCAGCTTACTTCTACCTCCAAGATGGTCAATACTAGAGGGATTATCGCAGGAGGACTCGAGTGGGTTCCTTACTTCCCCGCTCATTTTTGTGAATTACTTTATACTTTGCCGTTTGGCACCGACATGTTAGTCGGATTATCTTGTACCTACTTTTGCATAATTGTAACTAAGTCAGGCTGTAGCTGATAACAATTGTGTATACGTGCTACATCATCTGGCTATGTTTTGTAAAGCCAGATATCAAGAACATTTTGACTAAGCATTTGGGATACCTTACTGCTTTATCTCACATGTTCTCTATTTATGTTTCTTGTTTTAATGATTGAGACAATAGACGTGGAGTGACCATAGAGAGACTTTTATGAAGTATGCACCCCCTCGTCTTATTAGACAGCATTGATCGTATTATACGGTATTTATCTACCCGTAATACGTAGCTGGCTGAGTCATTCCCCCGCTATCCAGTATTCTGGTTCTGGGGCGTGACACACGGATTAGTACTATATGGATCTTTCATGCGATGATATCCCCTTATAGGATACATCAGGTATTTCATGTTCGTGTACTTTATCATGGGCATCGTGTACTCCTTGTGTTCATATTATTCATGTACAAATCGTATGAAATCGTATACTCTCATGTTCTTACATAATCTTCGTGTACAAACTATACATCGTGTACAATAACATAACTTGACTGGATCCTTGTGTATTGATTGGGGACATGGGATTAGAAGTGATTATGTGATCATTCTTTTATTTTAGTCGTTTAAAATCTCTGTAGATTACTCGTGTATAACATCATGCCGGTTAGATAACCATCTTGTGATCTGAATCACTCTTCACTTACAGTTCTTACTTATCGTCTATATATTTCCAGTTTACAAATATCTCTCTTATTTTCATGTACATCTTCTTATACTTCCTGTATCTTACTCTTTTACATGCTTTACATTTCCTGCCATGTTATGAACTGCGTGAGATGTATTGTGCTCGTTCCTGTCCTGACTGCACCTGTGAAAATATTACAGATGACACCGAGGAGTTTTATCCTACGCACTATGGAGCAGCCCTAGATGACACTTGCGAGCTGGACTCTCAGGAGGACCTAGCTCTAGCTAATGATATCACCCCTACTGCCTAGACTAGTTTAGTTAGGCTTTATCTTACCTTGTTGTTGTCATTTGAGACTTTGAGATGTATTATATTTGGGAAAACTATACTTTTGGTCACTTAATGTTTGCCTGACCCAAGTTTTAGTCACTCAAAGATATTTTCCAAAAATTTAGTCATTGAATGTTTGGTCGTCCAAAAAAATTATCACTCTGTTAAATTGTTGTTTGTTTTATTAACAATTTTTGTTGACATGGCATGTTATGTGCTATGTCAGTCGCTAAGTATGACATGGCACATTCACGTGGGCTATTTTTGTGTTTTATTTTTCAAAAAATTCGTTGTGTATTAAGTTTCTTTAAAAAAATAAAAAAATGAAATAGCATGTCATAAACATTGAAATATGGCACATAACTTAATACCCAAACGAAATTTTTTGCAAAATAAAACCTAAAAATAGCCTACGTGGATGTGCCACGTCATACTTAATGACTGATATGGCACATAACATGCCATGTCCAAAAAATTCGTTAATAAAACAAACAACAATTTAACATAATGATCATTTTTTTTGGAAGACCAAACATTCAGTGACTAAACTTTTGGAAAATATCTTTGGGTGACAAACTTTAGTCAGACAAACATTCAATGACCAAAAGTATAGTTTTTCCTATTCTGTTTTGTTGTTAATTTTGTGTCGTATAGACTTTTAGACTTATTTCCTTTTATGTTTGTATTTCCTTTGAGATTCTTATCTATCATATCATATCTTCTACCTTAGACTTGTGATTGAGCTGTACTTTGTATTTTCCTCCGATTGGAGTGTATATACTGAACAGGTACCTTATATATTGTGTTTCATGAATGTGACCTAGGACAGCGTTCTACCGTCGATACTACAGCGTAGGCTGGACGTACCCACTTCTTGTGCCCTTACACTGGGTGTGGGTCGTGACAATTATAATGATTGGCCAGCCTTCATTGCAGCTGCTGAGAGAGCTAAAGAATTAGTCTAGGTTTTGTATTTGATTGGGCTGAAATCACCGAAAGACCAAGGAAAGCATCCCCGGAGCATCAATACTTCTGGAAAAACAAAAAAAGGGAAAGGGACCTTTACGGTGGATGTTTCCACAGCTGCTTTCCAGCCTAAACAGAAAGCCCTAGCTGCTCCAAGGCCTAAACCATAATATAACTTCAATAAAGCCCTCACCATGGACATCTTCCATGTACTTATGAAGGGAAATAAGCTGCAACAACCTCCCCAATAAAGGCCAGAGGAATTAGGCCGAACTAATGCTACAAAGTATTGCTTTTACCATCAGTATGTGATCACCCTACAAAGGACTACTACATATTAAAAAATCATATTCGGCAATTATTGGATTAAAAGGCCATTACGTTACATATAGATGAGAAATAGGTTTCTACAAATCTTATTTCTCTCCAGTTTGGAGATTTTCCTGCAGCTGAAGTGCAAGACGGTGTTACTCCGATACAGAAAGTGATATTACAGGTTGTCAATCTTCATCCAGTTCTTGATCAGACAACTGGGCTTGTACCACTCACTACTCAATATTATGAAGTGATATGGATCCATCCCAATCTTCTTGAAGATATAGATCCAAAATTTACTTCATTTACTTCCAAGACTCCGAGTAAGAGGAATAAGATTAAATCATGTAATATGGTTAATGAAGCTCTGGTCGAAGAAACTAGATCGAGAAAAGTATACCTGCGTGCCGCCTATCAAGATTAAGAAGATAATCCTTTTACTGCAGCTCCTGCTCCTAGTGCACCTGCCATTCAAGCTTCATCAGAATCAAGGCCATAAAAGCGGACTTCAGGAGAAAAAGGAAAACAGAAAGAGGTAAGGTTCGACAAGTCTTTAAAGAAGTCTACCATCCTCGGACTTGACAAGCCTGCTAATTTTGATATATTAGCACAGCTTGCCAATACCCCAGCTCGATTGTCCATATTCGAGTTACTCTATCTCTCCAAAGATATATGGGCGACACTGAATGAGGCATTGCAGTCACCAATTAATGATACTAACATAATGCATTAATTAAATAATATTAACATAATCAAAAATTTATAATTTACCAAAATACCCTTATTCTAGAAAGTGGTAGTGACAAGCACTGATGAAAAGTAGATGGTACTAGAAGGTTGTCATGTATCGACAGCCGTCCTAACAAAATATTGTAGGAGACGTTGGCATTAATCACATAACATGTAACTTTAGTCCAGAGATTTCCAATCTGACACTTGAGATGGATTTTTCCCAGAGGATGACTTCGTCCAACGTTGTAGCCAGTATTGGTAGTAGAAGTAGATGACAACTTGCGCATTAGGATTCCCAACACCTGAAGCAAACTTCGAGGAATCACACTGACAGATGAGCCTGGATTAATTTGAATGTGATCTACTTAAAAGACTTAACATACCCCGTATAGTACAAGGGTCTATCATGGCGATTGTTTTTCAAAAACATATACCCATGAGTGATGGTGATATTGGGAATCTTCTATGATGTACTATGAGAATGAGGGTAAGTCATAGGGTCATCGTCGGGTTCTGTCATCTAAGATAAGTATTAATCTGCATTCCTTAGAACCACATTGACTAGATGTTAATCATGACCATAGAAACTTAGTTAGTGAGATTAGACATGTTAGTTGGACTCTAATTTATCTAGAATATCATATAGATCCTATTGGTTGGTTTAAACATTAAGCCATTTTTGGACCTTTTTTAAAGGGCTTTAAAATGACAATTAGGAGAGGCCTTTATCCAATTGCACCCAAACTAACCCTAGAAACCCTAATGGCCGGCCACTAGGTCCCTCCTCCTTGTTATTAATAGCAATATTTTCCCTCTTCTTTCCCCTTTCATTAGAAACCTTAACCCTAATTTGTGTTCTTTACCAGATTGCCTCCATATCCCAAATTGAGTCCAAATTCTCTCAAACGAATTGCAATCTCTTTCCCTTGAAGAAAGGAAGCCTCTCTTGACTAGTTGGAAGCCTATTGGAGAAATTTGACCATTGAAAGTGGAAGGAGATCTAGATCCTGGTTTTGTTCCTGGAGAGTCTATTTCTCAAGTGGTAAGAGCCCTCTAAACCATCTAATTTCCAATTCCATAATGTAGATGCATTCATTTAGGGTCTCCATTGCATTAGAAAGGATTCGGGTCAAGTTTGGATTCATTTGGATATGCGTATCATGAGAGCATCGGATACGCACATCAAGTGTTTGGTGAAATGACTCTTAGGGCTATTGATGTTTAAATTTCAGTTACAACTTAGTTTTTCTACTGTTTATGGGTAGAGTTATCACTGTAGGATTTTGTCTAAGGATTTAGATATGGATTTGATAAGTTATTTGAATATTGGGGGAGGGGGCTCGGGTTCATGAGGTTGCTCATAGTTGCTCACTATTTACTCAGATGGTCTGTGCAGTCAGTTGGTTGGGATTTGTATCTGTTCCTTCAAATCCTAGACATCCTAGATATCATAACCTACCATCTTTTAAATGCCCATTGCTCAGATTCATTTAGTAGTTCAGTCGAAGCCTTGGTTTAGACCATGTATGTTGTCTTGTAGGGCTTTAAATCACTGCATTGATTAACATCTGTCCATTTCAATTTGTTTACATGGATATTCTAACCCACTACATTTTCTATGTTTGACTGTATATTATTTGACCAACCTTGCCATTCACTTACTATACTAGTGTGGCCTTATGTTACCTGTCCTATGCGCTCCATCATGAATAACCACATTCATCATTCATTGCACATGATAGAAGTCCTGCATCCTTATACGAGTCATGCCTGTATTTCCTTTTTGATCATTGCATTCATATAGGCCATTGCATTCCTTTTGTTCTACTGCACTTATTTGGCAACATGACCTACATACAAGTTAACCCGTTCATTATCTGCCAATAGATGCCTTAACATATAAGGTCCAAACTTGAGTATCATACACCACCAGTTATCTGTCCACAAAGGGTACACTATAATTTTACCCAATTGTATCATCAGCATGTATCCTTGTCCTTGACTCTCTTCACACATATTCTGTCAATTGTAAATGCAGCTGCCATTTTGATTCCTGTATATATGTTCTATTCGAGCACAGGTATGCATGTGTCCACTTTAATCCTTAAGTTCAGTCACCCATGAGAGTTTACTCTGTCCAGATTAATTGGTAGTGTCCTACACTTTAATTGGTCATGTCTAGTTTTTAGATACACTATTATAGGATCAGTATCAGTAGTATGATGTGGAGATGATCACTTTGGATCTATCCAAACTTCATCTTTAGACTAGTAGTTGCATATCTTATGTCCAGTTACCTGCAAATTAGTTCAGACATCTGCCTTTGATTGTTTGAACATCCTGCATTCACCATTGCATCTGTCGACATATATATCTATATTTAGCCTATCTTTTGGTTTAGTCAAAGTGATTAATGTTCTGTCCTGAACATCTAAGTCCCAGTCTTGAACACCCTTTTGTGTCCAGACACCTCCTCTTGTGCAGTACAAGCATATGTGTATGTATGTGTGTGTGTGTGTGTATATATATATATATATATATATATATATATATATATATATATATATTTAAGAGCCCCCGCCATCTCCGTCAGACAGAGTCTTACGCTCAGGACATAGCACTCCCGCTGGTACTCAAACCCAAACCATTAATGTTTAACTTCCTCATTTGGAACGTACGTGGGATTGCCAATAAAATAAATACTAAAAGGATCAAATCATTACTCCGGATCAACAAGATTCAATTTCTCGCAATCATCGAACCGAAAGTTGCTAAGGAACAATTAATTGCCTTCCAAATCAAGCTTGGTTGCTCTCAATCTTTTTCTAATGATCGTGGAACATTTGGATATTTACGAGAACTGGTTCATCGATGTTCTTGATGGACTCTTTTGATCAAGCGGTGATTGTTAGGTTTTCCAACGATCTCTTGCCTACGGAAGTTCTTTTGTCCATCGTCCATGGGCACAGTACCGAGGAAGGTAGAACTGAGATGTGGACGAGGCAGCAACACATTCAAACCAGCAATTTCCTTCCTTCCCTCCCCTGGGCGGTAGGAGGAGACTTCAATGCGGTGAGATGCACGGAGGAGAAGACTGGTGGTCTTAGTCCGAGTACTCAATCTATGACTGACTTCAATGACTTTGTTATGGCCTCGGGTCTTACTGAGTTACCGTTCTCGGGGAGCAAGTTCACTTGGATTAAATCGGAGGGGGACAAACAAGGATCTAGACTAGATCGTATGCTTCTGGACAAGGACTGGTGGTAGATGTTATCGCTATCGATTGAAGATCATCTCAATCGTAACGAGTCGGATCATTCACCTCTTCTGATCAAATTCAAATTTGCAAGCGCGGGAGGGAAACAAGCTTTCAGATTTCTTGATTTCTGGGTCTCTCATGAAGAATTTACTTAGATTGTTGAGAAGGCTTGGTTCTCGGTGGATCATGCTAATGCTCTTGTGCGGGTGACGGACAGATTGGTGGCCTGCAGGAAAGCGTTATCGAGCTGGAGTCACGCGACATTCGGGGATATATTTCAGAAAGTCAAAGCAGCGGAAGACGGGGTTAATGTAGCAGAGATCGCATACGAACATGACTGCTCAGGCATCAACAGGGAAGCACTTCAGAAAGTAAGAGCCATCTTAAAGCAACGGCTAGCTTATGAAGAATCATATTGGAGACAGAAGGCTAGGATGCGATGGGATTTAGAGGGAGATTGCAACACTGCCTATTTCCATGAGTGTGTCAATTGCAAAAGAAGAAAGCTCCGTATCCATTCTATCAAGACAGAGGATGGTTCCACTATCACTGAGCTTAAGGATCTGCAGGACTCGGCCAATGACTATTTTGCTAACCAATACTTGAATGCAGGTCCGGTGCAAGACGATGAATTATTGACATGCATTCCCCACTTGATTAATGAAGAGGACAACCACCTTCTGACAATTGATCCTACCAAGGAAGAGCTTCATCTAACAATCAAAGGAATAGGCTCTAAGAGTGCGGGGGGTCCTAATGGCTTCACGGCTCGCTTCTTCACCGCGGTCTGGTCTATCATTGAAGGAGACATCATGGAGGCTGTTCAATTATTCATGGCTGGGTTTGCTTTGCCTCGGGCAATCTCGAGTACATCTCTCATACTAATCCCCAAGGTAAAACAACCTTCAACTTGGTCGGATTTCCTCCCTATAAGTTTGTGCACTGTTATGAACAAAATTATTTCAAAGTTACTGGCAAATCGGTTAGCTCTCATTCTTCCACGTATCATTTCTCGGAGCAATGTGGATTCGTCCGGGGTAGGGAGATTGTGGACAATGTTATTTTGGCACAAGAGATGATGAGTATGATTAAGATTAAGAATAGAGGAGGTAATGTGGCTATCAAATTAGATATGGCCAAGGAATATGATCGATTGGACTGGGGATTCTTGATGCAAGTTATGCAGAAATTTGGGTTCAATGAGATTTGGATCAACATGATTTTCCGATTAATTAGCAATGTTTGGTATTCGACGGTGATTAACGGGGAGTCATCAGGTTTCTTCCATAGATTTCGAGGGGTGCGGCAGGGAGATCCAATATCTCCAGCTCTATTCATTATAGCGGCTGAGGCTCTATCCAGAAATATCAAGTCGCTGCTCGATATTCCTTCATTCCACCACTTCTACTAGCCAAGTGGTTGTTCTGCCGTGACACACCTAGCCTATGCGGATGACGTCTTAATATTTGCTGAAGGGGACGTTGGTTCGATTCAAATATTACGGGAAATGTTAGCCAGATACGAGATAGCTTTCGGGCAACTTATTAATTCTCGCAAGTCTTCACTCTACGTTCATCTTCATTTTCTGAGACTAGAGAGACTGAATTACGGGGGATTACGGGTTTCTAATCGTCGAACCCTCCTTTTTCTTACTTGGGATGCCCCCTTATGTCGGGGAGGAAGAACGCTGGAATGTTTGAAGAGCTACTATCTAAAATCAGAAATAGATTCGAAGGCTGGCAGCAACGACTCTTATCCTATGGAGGTAAGCTCGTATTACTCAAATCTGTCCTCATCTCTATTCCTATGTACTCTTTAGCAGCGGGCAATCCTCCGAGATCAGTAATCAAACAACTTGAGATTATGTTCTCCCGCTTTTTTTGGGGATCACAAGAGGGGATATACAAACATTCATGGTTAGGATGGGATAAGATGGCTAAGCCATATGAGGAAGCATGTCTTGGGCTACGAAGCTTGGATGAAATCATCGACTCTTTCTTAACAAAATTATGGTGGAAGCTAAAAACTCAGGAGTCTCTATGGACATCGTTCATCAAGATGAAATATTGCAAATTTGCAAATCTTAATACGGTGCAGGCTAACTCCAATGCGTCAGGCATTTGGAAGAGACTTTTGCATGGGAGACTTATTGCTAATCATCTCATTGTTAGCGATCCTGTGGATCTCAATAGATGGAGATGGAGTCCATCTAGTAGTGGCTTGTTTATAATATCCTCGGCTTACAGACATACCAGAGTTCCACATACTCGTCATCCAGATTTCACCCATGTTTGGAACACTTGCATTCCAATAAAATGGTCAGTCCTTGCTTGGCGTATTCTTCATGATAGGCTACCAACTGACAATAATGTTCAGCGATTAGGCTTTCACATTGCTTCTCAATGTCACTGTTGTGCAAATCCTGCTCAGGAAACCATTGCTCATATTTTCCTCAATAGAGAGTTAACCCAACAAGTTTGGAAGTTACTACAGCAAGACTTTTCTATTCGAACCTCAGGAACAATGTTGAATCGTCTCATACGGTGGTGGCGACGTCCGATGATCCATTTGAAGGAAATCGTTGTAGGCACGACATTTTGGGTGATTTAGAAAAATAGGAACAAATGGCGGTATGAGGCTTACAATTTTTCTGAGATACAGGTTCTCAATGAAGTCAAAAGACAAGTTCGCAAGGCTCTTGTTCGATGCAAGCACTTGAAGTCCCTACCCCCTGGGTTTAGCTAGTCTCTTGTTTGATGTTCTTGTTTCCACTAGTTTGTATCCAATGTTGGAACTCTCTTTGAAGTGAATAAAGCTCTCTTTATTGAAAAAATATATATATATATATACATATATATATATATATATATATATATATATATATATATATATATATATATATATGGGAGGTATTGCTAACTTGAATTTGAGTTGGTATCATAATTCATATATGTACTATAGAGATATTAGATATGTGGTATACACATTTATATATATACCTCTACTAAGGATAGGAGTTATAGAGTAGAGGTAGAGTTAGTTCTAGATAGCTTAGCCAATTTTGGTTGTGGGTTGATACCACATTAGCCTAGAAATAAATAGTTCACATAAGACCAAAACCTTAGATGCTGACCAAGATTGACCCAATTAGCTAAGTTTGATTCAGTTTGACTAGAGTTGACCAATAGTTGACTTTTGACCTAGAAAGGCCTAGTTGTATATAGATATCATTGTTTAATCAATTGTCTAAATCTAGAACCTTTGTAACTCGTAATTCATATCATAGGACCTTGTGACTCCAGTTTGGACACCATTACACATATTATATATATATATATATATATATATATATATATATATATATATATATATATATATATATAAGAGGAAGTGGCAGCGTCCCGAGCGCGGCCACCGCTCGTCGGAGGAGTACCCTCCGCTCGCCGTAGCCCCCGGCCTCCCCCCTGTGGCCGGGTGGTTCCTCTGGCCGGCCGGCCCCCTCGGGTTGGCCGCTGTCACAGGCTTCTTCTTCCCTCTGGGCGCCCCAACCCTTTCTCCTCCTCCCTACCGGCCGGGTCCCGTCCCCTCCGCCTGGCCGGGCGTCTTCCTGGCCAGCAGTTTCTTCTCCCCTCCCTTCCCCCTTCGGCGTTGCCGCTCCCGGCGCTCCCGGGCGAGACACCGGGCTACCGACCATCCTCCGCCGCCGGTTGCTCCCCCGGAGGCTCAGCGTCATCGGGCCTCCCGCCGGTCGTCGGCTCCTCTAGCCAACCCCCCAGGCCTCTCCCTCCTTGGCCCTCGGCCGAAGCACCGCCCGACTCCGTCAACCGTGCCCCCATCTCCCCTGGCGGATCTCCCTCTCGCCGCTTCTACTGCCGCGCCACCTCTCCCGGCATAGCCCAGTGCCGTACACTCCCTGCTTTGCTCGCCTGCCCCAGCCGCGCCCTCCGCGTGGCCCTCAGCCCCCTCCGGTCATGGCGGATCCTCCCTCCCTCTCCTGCCGCCTCCTCCGGCGCAGCGACCGCCTCCCCGGCCGCTCCCTCCTCTCCTGGAGATGCGTCAGCCTTGCCGCCTGCTCCTCCTACAGGCGTGCACCCCCCCCGCCCCGGCGCCCCCGTCCCCTCCGCCTTCACTCCTTTCGCCTCGCCCCTGCAGTGGACCCCGCTTCCCTCGACCGGTCAGCCGGGCGACTCCCAGCTCCTACCCCTCCCCTAGGCGGCTCAGGAGCTGCCCCCTCTCTCTTCTCCCCTCCGGCGTTCACGTCCTCGACGGTCCCTTCCTCCCCCCTAGCGTGTGGCGTGTTCCCCCCGGGAGCACCCCCAGCACCGGTGAGGCCCTCGGTGCTCTCGACCTCCTCGCCATTGTCCCAGCCGCTCCCCCCCAAGACGCTCTCCCCCCATTAGCGTCAGCCTCCAGCGGTCTCTCCGCCACCTGCCGGAGGCCCCCACCCCTCCCCCTTGTCGGTGGTAGACGACGCCCGGAGGTCGCATCCCTCGTTTCTCCCTCTGATCTCCGCAGCGTCCGATCTCCGCTCCCCTCCGGCTGTCCTCTCCCAGCCCCCCTTCGCCGCTTCTCCCTCCCACCGTCCCTCGGCCTTCCCCCTCGCCAAAGATTCTTCTCCGCCGGGCTTCTCCGCTGGCGCGCCCCCCGTACTGGAGGGAGCCCGAGGCAGCCTCGGGCCGCGCGCCCTTTGGAAAGTGCCCCCTTTGGGCAGTGTGCCCCTCTGGCACCTCGGGCGGTGCCCCCCCTTCGGTTTTCGTGCGACAAATTTTCAAAAGTTTGAAAATTCAAATTTTCAAAAAAAAAAATCAGTGACAGTGTGCCCACCACCTCCCTTGGGCCGAGCGCTCACTCCACCCGTATGTGGCATGATTCCCCCTCACGTGCTGCGGTCCACCTTCGTTTGGTCAATTTGGTTTGCCAAATTCAAAACGAGGACCATTCAGATTTTGGATCCCTCCCAAATTCGATTAACCCTTTTTAGCATTTCCTAGAGTTGTTTTTATTTTCTTGTCACTCAGGGCTTATTTTGTGTGGTCCAGCTCTGTACCTGTATTGCTCTTCATGAGCTCCCCTTGGTTTTCAATAAAATTGCTTTTGGTTAAATATATATATATATATATATATATATATATATATATTATCGAACACTAAGATTTTATTGATTTAAACTTGAGTACCAACTCAGGTTACAAAAGGAGCATAAAGCTCATATTACAACTGAAAGAAACAGTCACTCAAATCCTTCGGAAGATTAGCATGAGTGCAATGAGCCATTACCTTCTTAATCTGTCTTTTAACTTCGAACAACAACTGCTGATTGTCGTAAGAGAAACCTTCATAGCGCCACTTGTTTCTATTTTTCCACAATACCCAAACAATAGCCCCAACTGTGATTTGTTTAAAATGTTTCTGACCTCTCTTCCACATGATAACAAACCTTTCATCAATTAGGGCAATGTTGGTCTGTAGGTTAAGAAGACTTATGAAGTAGCCCCAAATATATGCAGCTAACTCCCCTTCCGATAGTATATGACAAGTAGTCTCTCCTGTAGGGCTCAAGCAACAATGACATGAAGAGGCAAGTTGAAAGCCTATCTTCTGGACCACATCATTCGTCGGAAGCCTGCACCATAACACACGCCAAAGAAGCACCGACCACTTGGCAGGAATACACGCTCCCCATATCTGCTTAAATCTGTCATCAATATTATTTCGAACTCTGATACAATTCCAAGCTGAAGTAATGGTAAAGACACCTATACGACCCAGAGACCAGATGTAATTCTCCATATCTTCATGATTAGGTTGATCAATATGAATATCCCCTAGCTCCCTACCTTTAATGATTCTTTTCCAGATATGAGAAGCAGTAGTAGGAACATGAGCAATAGAAGGATGAGAGTTAGGATAATACTTAGCTTGCATGTATGTCACCCATAGGGAGGAAGTAGTTCGAATTTTCCACCATAATTTAATGGTAAGAGCATCCATGACATCCTGTAAGCTATGAATACCCAATCCTCCTTCTTCAATTGGTTTAGTCTCCTTTAACCATGACACCCAAGAGCGTTTGTCGTAGCCAAGCTTGGATCCCCATAGGAAGCTTTGAAACATATATTCAACTCTCTTGATCACACTAATAGGAGGATTGTAAGCAGCCAATGTGTAGACTGGAATTGATGTGAGGACTGACTTCAGCAGGACTAACCGACCACCCATAGATAATGCCTTATTATGCCATCCACTAATTTTATATCTGATTTTGTTAACTAAGTCATCGAACATAGCTGCATTATGAACACCTGCTGTCATAGGAGACCCCAAGTAAGTCATAGGCAGACTATTGACAATGAATCCAAACGAATTCCTGATCTCCTCAACTCTCTTATCAGAGATACGATTAGAAAGATAGATTCCTGACTTGCTAACATTCACCTTCTGACCAGAGATTTTTTCATATTTCCCCACTACATTCATCATCTTTTGGATGGATTTCTTCTCACCTCCTGAAAATAGGAGTAAATCATCTGCCTAAGCTAAGTGAGTTATAATAGGGCATCCACTTGGTGAATAATAGGGAACAAAACCACTACTCTCCCTTAGAGTGTTAAGGTTGCAACTTAAGCTTTCAGCTTCTATGACAAATTAGAGAGGAGATATCGGATCGCCTTGTCGTAAACCACACAAGCTTTTGAAAAAGCCTGATGCATTGCCATTAATCAGGGTTGAAAACCACACATTATCCAGGAGATGAAGGATCATATTCAACCATTCATTGCAAAAACCCATCCTCTTCATGACCTTATTGAGAAAGGCCCAGTGAACCCTATCATAAGCTTTGCTCATATCCAGCTTAACAGCTGCATTACCACCCCTGTATTTGTGATGGATCATGCTAACCAACTCTTGAGCCAATACCACATTATCAATAATCTCCCGACCCTTGATGAAACTACTCTGCTCTGGTGAAATCAAACGGGGAAGAAGAGGATCCAACCGTCTAGCTAACAATTTCGAAAAAATTTTGTTGATAAAATTGCATAGACTGATCGGTCTATAGTCCTTAATCGACTTAGGATCCATAACCTTAGCAATAGGTAGAAGATGAGTACTGGTGATCGATCGCGGGAAAGCAAATCCATCGAAGAACAGATATATAGCTTCTAATATATCATGACCCACAATATCCCATGTAGCTCTAAAAAATATTCCTGAAAAACCATCAGGGCCAGGAGCACTGTCTTGATCCAAGCTCTTAAGAGTAGCAAACACTTCGTCCATATCTGGTTTTGCCATCAGTTTACTATTGTCATCCTGATTAATAGTGACTGGAATTGTGTTCAGGAATTCAGTATCTTGTAAAATTGGGGTTGGAAGAAAGAGTTTGCTGTAATATGCATTGGCCTCATCTTTTATATCCTACAATTTAGTAAGAGTCCTGCCTTACTCCGATTCAAGACAATGAATGAGAAGTCTATTTCTCGTAGCCGAGACACATGAATGGAAGTATTTAGTGTTCTTATCCCCTGCACTATCCCATTTAACTCTAGCTTTCTGTCTCCAATAAGATTCTTCATAGCTCACCCTTTGTTTTAAGTAAGCCTTTGCCTTCATCCAGTTCTCTCTTAAACCCTCATCAGATTCAAAAGCAAGTTCAGCAGCTAAAACACGATCTTCGGCCTTCTTCACTTCTTGAAAAATGTTCCCAAAAGTAGTGTGACTCCAAGTAGACAAAGCCTTGCGAACAGCAGCTAATCGAAGACCAATTCTCACCATACTATTAGGATTATTGACAAAGGACCAAGCTTGGGCTACAATATGATGAAAATCCTCATATGAAGTCCAGAAATTCAGAAATCTGAATAGTTTCTTATCAGAATCACTTCTACTCTTCACAGTAATAAGAATGGGACAGTGATCAGATTCTGTTCTATTAAGATGAGTGCAGAAGGATAGGGGAGCCCATTCTTGCCAATCACTATCTAATAGCCATCTATCCAATCGAGAACCTTCTCTATGCAGGCCTTCCTCTGACTTCACCCAAGTAAAACAACTACCAGTGAAAGGGATATCACCAAGGCCTGAGCTGAGCTGGAAATTACGAAACTCATTGATTCCCACAAGACAAGGAGAAGTACCTCCAAATTTTTCCTCTGGAGAAACGATGATGTTGTAATCACGTCCTACCATCCACGGAAACTTATGACGTCTCTGCACGTCCTGTAATCTATCCCATAACTCCCTTCGACCTTCCTTTTTATTATGCCCATGGACCACAGACACTAAAGATAGAAAAGGAATCACCGAGCCAGAGATGATAATACTCAAAGCTTGATCATGAGAATCAACCTCCACCATGTGGATCCCCTGTTTGGACATAATCCATATATTGCCTTTACAATTTGATACTGAAGATTGGAAGCCAAACTTGAGTTGATACGAAAAGAGCTGTTAAGGAGAGACCTTAGGATCAATGATAGCTAACACCATGATTTTATGAATGTGACACAATGGTTTGAGTCTCTTACTAGTCATCTTGTTTGCAACTCCTCTGATATTCCAAACTAGAATATTAAACATTAATGGTTTTTGAAGAGGAAGTTGAAGATGGACCTTTTGACGTCGACCTTGTATGTCTTGGTTCACTTAGAACTGGGTATATTTTCTTCTTCCCCCTACCCTTCCTGGCTGTAGTTGTGACAATTCCTCATTGTTCATTGATTTCCTCTCCATCTGCAATGTCAGCCCATGTCTTCAGGATTTCTCCTTCCTCTGGTAATGACTGTACTGAGTTGGTGTCATCCTCCGTAGCAGTATCTGTTAGTTCTTTTTTATTAAGATCCACATTCTCCTCTGTCTCCGGTATGATTGTGGTGTTAGGTGGCTCCTCTTGAATGGAATCAATCGGTTCCTCTCGAGTATTGATAGCAGGATCCATGGGTTGAGGCCGATCAATCTTGTCTAACTGAGCTTCTTCATTTAATTGTGGAGCTGCAATATTTGGTGGAGTGCAGCCGTCGGCAACCGTCACTGCAACTTCATGATTGTCCACGTCTTCCACTGGCTGATCACAAATAGCTATATTTGGAGAAATAGCCACCTGAGTTATAGTAACCCCCTTCTCATTGGTTGTTGGCTCATTAATTAATAAACCCTTGCCTTTATTGTTGGGATCTATGGAGGGCCCCGCCCTCTTCGAAGAAGCTATAGCAGGTTGCTTCTCTTTATGAACTTTGCAATCATCCTTCGTGTGACCTTGGTGAAAACACACTGAGCAGTATTTAGGAATATGATCATATTCTATATGCTGGGTGTATGTGCGTCCTTGTGATAAATTGATGCGAACCACTTTAGGAAGGTGTTTACTAGCATCCACTTCAACAAACACACGTGCAAAACTAGGACGAGTCAAATCTTCTGTAGCTTTATCAAGCAGTAAAGGTGTACCTATGCCCGGGGCAATGGAAAAGACAGCATTTTTTGCAAAGAACTGTATAGGTAAACCTGGAAGAGACACCCAGACAGGTGTAATAGGAGATTCCTTAGATGCTGAAAAATCTTTGGTCCATCTGTAAACCCTCATCGGAGCTTTGACAACATACCAGATCTCGCAAGATCGAAGACGGATGAAATCAATCTCCAAAGCAGGACGAATAAGAACATGCTTAGAATCAATAAGACCCACCTTTATAGTGCCATTGAATTTGAACTCGTCAAACGCTTTACGGATCGCATCAATAGATGGCCGTTGATGAGAAAATTTACCAATCAGAGCGAACTTGAAAGGATCAGCCAAAATCCTTTCCTCATCCTCCGAAAAAGAAATCACTGGGATCCCTTTAGAAAACGAAGGAGCTCTAATGGCGATCGGTGGTGTTGGATCTGCAGATGCACCCGCCACCACCGCCGCGAACGTCGGGTTCGGCACCGAGACCATTATGTGCAGTGGCCAAATGGTCCACTTGCACCAAGCGAGACGCCGGCCCGGCCGAGGCCAAGCCGGAATCTAGGTGGAAAGGATCAAAGCAGAAGATCGTCGTCGCCAAACCCTAAGAGAGCCTATATATATATATATATATATATATATTATATATATATATATATATATATATATATATATATATATATATTTTATATATATATATATATATATATATATATATATATATATATATATATATATATATATATATATCTGTGTGTGTGTGTGTGTGTGTGTGTGTGTGTGTGTGTGTGTGTGTGTGTGTGTGTGTGTGTGTGTGTAATGGTGAAATATATATATATATATATATATATATATATATATATATATATATATGGGAGGTATTGGTAACTTGAATTTGAGTTGGTATCATAATTCATATATATACTATAGAGATATTAGATATGTGGTATACACATTTATGTATATACCTCTACTAAGGATAGGAGTTATAGAGTAGAGGTAGAGTTAGTTCTAGATAGCTTAGCCTACTTTGGTTATGGGTTGAGACCACATTAGCCTAGAAATAAATAGTTCACATAAGACCAAAACCTTAGATGCTGACCAAGATTGACCCGATAAGCTATATTTGACTCGATTCGACTAGAGTTGACCAATAGTTGACTTTTGACCTAGAAAGGCCTAGTAGCATATAGATATTATTGTTTAATCAATTATTTAAATCTAGAACCTTTGTAACTTGTAATTCATATCATAGGACCTTATGACTCCAGTTTGGACGCCATTACACATCAGTTACTAAAGATATCAGGCGAGTACATTCTCTGTTAGTTTTCATTCATGATAGTATCTATATTGCCTTCTCTAGACTACTTTACTTGATGCTGGCATATTGTTATCGCGGATCAGTACTCTATGGATCTTGTCGTGCGATGTTATCCCCTTACCGGGCAAATTGGGTATTCCACATTCATGTATTCATCGTGTGCATCATGTACTCCTTGTATTTGCGTCATTCATGTGCTCTCATGTACTATTCATGTGCTCCATATGAAATAACAATCGTGTATGTAACATATCATGGTCGGATCCTTGTGTATTGATTGGGACAGGAGAGTAGAAGTGGTTATGTGATTAAATCCCCTTGTGTACTCATGTATATTTCGATTATACTCTCACGTATAATCGAGTTACCGAAGATAACTCATGTGCAACCTAAACCAATCACATAACCATCTTGTGCTCTGAAACACCCATATTTATTTACAGTTCATAGTTTCTCTATCTTATTCATGTACTCAGATTCCTTGTCTATATTTTCTGTATTCTTGTACTTTCATTTAAAGTACTTCATGTATTCTATGCTTTTGCTAGTTATATATATATCCTACCATGTTTTGGAACTGCTTTCAGAGTTATTTATTCGCTCCAATCCTGACTGGATATGTTGATAAATTTTATAGAGAACTTGGAGGACTTCTGCACTACCAATTATGGCACAGATATAGACGAAACATGTGATTTGGATCAGTAGGAGGAATCAGTTAGCTTAGAGGAGACTCATATAGTTCTTAGGCCAGATTGCTAGGACTGTTCTGGATATGTTTTTATCTACTATGATATGTATTTAATTCGTACTCTATGTGTTGTGATAATAAAACTTAACTCATTTCAATTCTGAATTGTGTCTTGCTTCGAGTACTTTCCTCCATCCTATATCGTGCTGATTATCCTTCTCTAGATTTTGTGATTGAGTTGTATCTTCTGAGATTGTCCTCCGATTGGAGAGTGTAATCTGCTGAGGTACATTTATATTATGTTAGATGTTGTTGAGACCTACGACAACATTCTACCGCCAATACTGTGGCATAGGCTGGACGTACCCACGGTCTCATGCCCATTTACTAGGTGCGGGTCTTGATAGTGCTTCAAATATATGAACGAAGGAGTACTGTGTACAAAATTTGTAGACGTCGATCCTTTAAAAGGGGTCAAAGTCTACTTTTCTGATGCAAGCCTGTATAAACCTTTAGATCAGAGACCCTCTGATGATGAGCCATCACATCTGGTCGTGGACAAAAAAGTAAAGACTAGGGATGAAGTAGAAGAAGCATCTACCGATCAAGCAGTAGAAGAACCTCTAGCCATATACTTGTAAGGCCATGTATAGAAGGAGCAAGTTGAAGAACCCTTGGCAATATACTTAAAGGGTCCGGTGTGGAAGAAGCATGCTAGAGCTTCACAAAAAACTCAGTCGAGGGAGGAGGGTAGTACACTTTTTGTTATTGACTTACACAAGAGCAAAGCCAACATCAAGACAGAAGAACCTCTTGTAATTTATCTCAAGACAAAGAAAGAGGAACCCCTGTTGATCGACTTGCATACCAAGGCAGAAGAATCGTTTGTAGTCGATCTTCATCGAAGCAAATGTCTAGTTCAACTAAATGAGCCCTTTGTAGTCGATATGACTCACACTTCCATCGTTGCAGAAGCAAGTGTTGTAAATAAACCTATGTGTATCAAACTTTTCGAGTATTTTTTTCGGAAGAAAAAATCATGTATATACCAAATGAAAGAGGTTATGCTTTTGATTATTTTGGTGTTCCTATGACTGGACTAAGAACTGTCGACCCTTTGTGTTCATTTATCACGAATACGAAGTTGTCATTGACTAGGTCTATTTCTTCTAAAGATAGTACTCCATGTCTATCATATAAAGATTCTTATTTTGAAGTGTCGGCTAAGTCAATTAGCGAAACATTGATTATATTTGGCTGAGCTGAGATTCATAAAGAAGATTTGATCGACGATCCTGACCCTGATTCCGGTAGAATGCAATTATATCACTATACACCTTAAGAGAAGAATATTATTCAAAGAATGAACCATGACCTAAATAGTCAGCAAGGCCTCAATATTGGTAAAGGTTGCCGCTTATTCAAAGAATATTCAGCAAGGCCTCATTATTATCCAAAAGCAAAACTGCAAGACTACTACTACCGTACTCGATCTGGATTAGGATATATAACTCATATAACTACACCAGAAATCTCAGATGAGGAAAATAGTGATACATGTTCTCATTCCTCAGATTCTTTACTATGGGATTCAGATTATAGTGTTGGAGCAGTATTTAAAGATGTCTTCTCAGCTTATATGATATCTAATGAACAAACAGAGGACGATGACCTTTCTGTCGAACCATTTGAAGTCAAACCTTGGGCTCAACAACTTGATACTCAATGGAAAATGAGATTTGAACAGCGGGAACCTCCTACTGAAGATGAAGTTGTTCAAGTTAATGTAGGTGATTCAGAATCGCCTAAACCGATATTCATCAGCAAGAGTTTATCCAATGAACATAAACATTCACTACTTGAACTTATCAAAAAGTATATAGATGTATTTTCTTGGAGTTATGAAGATATGCCTGGACTTGATACATAGATAGCAATACATCATCCTAATAGTCTTAATATACTTCCTAATAACAAACTGGTCAAACAACAACAACGACAATTCCGTCCAGATATGATGAAAGCTATTGTGACTGAGGTAAAGAAACTAATAGACATTAGCTTTATTCGGAAATAACAACATCCTAACTTGGTCGCTAACATTATTCTGGTCATGAAGTAAAATAGGAAGATTAGGGTATGTATTGATAATCGAGACCTTAATCAAGCTTGTCCAAAAGATGAGTTTCCTCTTCCAATCACAGATGTTATAATTGATAACACTTGCAGCTTTGAACGTATGTCGTTCATGGACGAGTTCTTCGGTTACAATGAAATTAAAATATTTCCAGTTTATGAGAAGCATACATCATTCCAAACACTGTTAGGGGTATACTACTATACGGTGATGTCCTTTGGTTTAAAAAATTTTGGAGCTATATATCAACGTGCCATGAGTATAATTTTTTGCGAACATTTGCAAAAACGGTACAATGCCATGTCGACGACATTTCAGTTAAAAGTTGTTCCATGGGCAATCACCTTCAGGACTTTAGAACGGTATTCGAATTGATGCGTAGGCACCAACTCAAGATGAATCCTATAAAGTCATTCTTAGGAGTTTCTAGAAAAAAAATTCTTGGATTCGTCATAACTTAAAAGGGAATACATATTGCCCCTGACAAAGTTAAAGCCATTGTAGAAATAAGGCCCTCAATGAATATTAAAGAACTTCGTAGTTTACAAGGCAGGTTGGCCGACATTTATAGATTCATTTCAAATCTATCTGGGCATTGTCGACCCTTCACCCAGTTAATGAAGAAAGGAGTCTCTTTCGTCTGGGATAAAAAATGTCAACAAGCATTTGAAGATATTGAAAGATACATCACCAATCCTCCAATATTGGTGGCTCCAATGGTGGATAAACCACTTTTGCTGTATATTCGTGCGATGGAACACTCTCTTAGGGATGTGTTAGCTCAGAAGAACGATGAAGGACATGAACAAGATATCCATTACTTGAGTCGCATGATGATTGGTGCCAAGCATAGATACAATCCAGTTGAGAATGAGTGTCACGTATTAATCTTTGCAATTCAATAGATGCGGCACTATGTAATGGGACAAACTATCCATGTTATATCTAGGGCTAACCCTCTCAGTGTTCTCATGACCAAGCCAATTGTGCTCAATTCTTGTCTTGCTACATGGGAAATATTATTATCCCCTTATGATATGGTCTATGTAACCTAGAAGTTAGTCAAAGAATGAGCTCTAGCTGATTTTCTAGATACGCACCCGATAGCAGAAACTTCTAACACTACGATAAAATCCAGACGAAGTATTGGAGTCTAATACGACAACAGAAGAGTCTCTTTGGAGGTTATTCTTCGACGAAGCCTCAAGAAAGGGTCCCAAAGGCAACATCGTAGCAAAAGTGGGGGTAGTGTTAGTATCTTCCGATAATCTGGTCATCCATCGTGCATATTCTCTAATGGAACCTTGTTCCAATAATGTTACAGAATATAATGCTCTGCTTATTAGACTCCAGCTGGCTAAACAGTTGGGGATAGATTATCTAGAAGCTTATGGCGACTCTAAGTTGATAGTCAAGTTCGAGAAGAATATGAAGTTCATCATGAAGATCTTCTTCTATACCAAACAACTTTCGAAATAGCTGCTACTTTCTCCGAGTTCTTCATCGAATACTTGTTTCGACTAGGAAATACAGAAGCAGATGCGTTAGCTAGTTTAGCAGCATCACTTGCTACCCTAATCAACACCCAGAAGTCGATCACAGTGATTGGTCGATAATTATTCTGTACTAAGAATAATCTAGATCCCTACCAAAGCTATTCAGTAATAGCGGATGTTGATTTCAAAGATTAGAGATTTTTGTTTATAGAATATGATGTTTATGGAACCCTTTCTGACAATCCAAAAGGGACAATTTCAATTAAGAGACGTTCCCTTTGTTTCTTTTATGATGCAGCTACTAAAATGTTGTATCGAAGATCATATAAGGGACTTCTTTGACGATGTCTATTCGAAGAAGGAGCTAAACAAGACCTCCGTAAAGCTTATAATGGTACTTGTGGTGTCCACCATCCTGGTCCAAAATTATAAGATCAGTTAAGGTATTTGGGTTACTATTGGCCTACTATGGTAACTGATGCTATATATTATGCAACAAATATAAAGCTTGCCAAATACATGTAGATTTTATACATCAATCTTCAAAATTTCTATACCCAACTGCCATATCTTAGCCCTTCGAAGCATGGAGAATGGATATCATTGGACCTACTAATCCTCCTTCATCCAAAGGATACCGATTTATTTTGGCAATAACTGATTACTTTCCAAGATGGGCGGAAGCTATACCACTTGTTGAAGTGAAAATGTCTAATGCTATCAGTTTTATTAAGCATCATATGATCTATCATTTCAGTCTTCTTCAAAGGATTGTTCATGACAACGGCCCACAATTTGTGAGTAGTGAATTCCATCGATTCTGTGAGAAGGATCAGATCCAAAATGTTGCCTCTACAGCCTACAATCCCGTTGCTAATGGTCTGGCTGAAGCCTTCAACAAAACTATTATTAACCTACTCAAAAAGTTTATTTCATCCAATAAACGTAATTAAAATGGGAAACTTGGTGTCTTTGGGCATACGAACTACAGTATGGCTCCTACCAGTACAACGCTATTTTTTTGGTCTACGAAAGCGAAGCAGTTCTTCTTCTAGAGATTCAAATTCCATCTCTCCGAATCGCTTTGTCTAATGAATTAACAATTGAAGACAGTGATCGTCTACGGTTACAAGAATTGGAAGGAATCGATGAGAAACGATTAATGGCTCAACAGCGAATTGAGTTATATCAAGCCCGCATTTTTAAAGCTTTCAACAAGAAGGTAAAGGAGCGAGCTTTCCAGGTCGGCAACCTAGTTCTTTCAGTAAGAAGGCCTATGGTTATGACGCATAAGAGAAAAAGAAAATTCGTGGCTAAGTGGGAAGATCCGTTAGTTATTGAATCAGTGTATTCAAATGGAGCATACATGATAGCCAAACCTAATAGAGACCTGCTGATGATGCCTATTAATGGCAAGTTCTTAAAAAAGTATTATGTCCAAATCACAAGTAGACATTACTTTATATAACCCCGACAAGTTTCATACATTGTTCACATTTTCCTTCTGGAGTAATGAATACTTTACATATTAACATACACTTCATTTTGATCCATTATTTTATACCAACAGTGTTTGGATAACTTATAAATAATAGGTCCTCATAAATTTCCCTGTGAAACCACCTTGAATTCTTATAAAACTTTCTTATAAGAGAAATCCTCTAAACAAATTCTCCAATTTATAAGTTCGTCTTTAAAGCCAAGTTATTTTAATGACATCTTATTTCAATTCTTCTGTCAGAATCAGAATAATTTATTGTATTAAAGGAATAATCATATTCATATTACCTATGAATTATTCTTTGACACCTATCTTCTATAGATACTTATGGATTTGCCATATACATATCATCTATGAGAAAATTTATTTCGAAAAGAATATTCATGCCCCTATTACCTCTGAAATATTCAACACTATCGACTCTCTTCAGAATTCTACGAATCTGCCATGCCGTATTACCTTTGAACAGATTTATTTTCGAAATATTTATCATGTCCATATTACCTCTGATAAAATTCCTGATTATCTTCTGCTACTTGTATACGGTTGAATGCATCACAAGTAATGGGATTAACTATCATTCATCACATCCATATTACCTCTGATAATGATCAATTTCCAATTTCTTACTCTATTATCTATACCTAATCAGGTATGCCAAAGATAATAGGTCCGCTAACTATCATTTGTCACGTCCATATAACCTTTAATAATGATCAGCTTCCAATTTCTTAATCTACTATCTATACCTAATCAGGTACACCAAAGATAAAAGGTCCACTAACTAGCATCTATCACGTCCATAATATCCCTGATGATAATCAGTTTCCAATTTCTTACTCTATTATCTATACCTAATAGTATGCCAAAGATAATAGGTCCACTAACTATCATTTATCACGTCCATATTACCTATGATAATGATCAGTTTGTAATTTCTTACTCTATTATCTATACCTAATCAGGTGCTAAAGATAATAGGTCCACTAACTATCATTTATTACGTTCATATTACCTCTAATAATGATCAGTTTCTAATTTCTTACTATATTATCTATTAAAAAAGAATCAGGTATGCCAAAGATAATAGGTCCATTAACTATCATCTATCACGTACATATTACCTCTGATAGTGATTTTCAAATCTATTATCTATGCTTGAATTAAGCATATTACAAATAATAGGTCCAATTACGATATTTTTCTATGTCCATATTATCTCTCGAGAAATATCAAAATTCAAATATCCCCAGCAACATGGAAAGTTTTATTTACTTACAAAATTCAATAACGATATATAATACTTTCATCCACCAACTATAGAAAAGGAGAAAGAAAGGAAACTACAAAGCTTCAAAGATGTTCAGGTACTTTACAGAGCTCTGTAATTTCTTTCTTCAAAGTGTCAATCTTAGATTGCTTCCGACTAGCTGCCCGATGTTTAACCTCGGCCCGCATAGAAGCATCATCTCTGAAAGGTATCAATTCAGCACACTTCCCTTCCAGAGTAACAAGTTCAAAGTCCAGCCTTTCAATCTTGTTTTTGGCTTCATTTGACTGAGCAGCAAAGATATTCTGATGCCTAGTATTCTCATCCAAAGAAGACTATTCTAAAGCATAAGCATCTTGAAGGGCTTTGATCTTAGCAGTCAGTTCACTTATTCGCGTAATGTTCACTTCTTAGTAGGAAGCATACCTGACCGAGGAAGCTGAAAGAAACTTGTATTCTTCGCGAGCCTTGAGAATCTATTCTTTAAGAACCCTCTCTTGATTCAACAAGACAACTTCTTCCCTGTGGATAGCATCATTGAGTTTGTTGAAAGATCATGATGCTGGGCCAAGCCAATATTTATCACACATCTTTCAAGTGTATCAAATAATATTCTTAAGTCCCCAGCTATTGTTTTTTTTTACCAGCAAAGCTTTCAATTTCCTGAATCATATGGATAGTTGGTGTCTTGATGTGTGAAAAAGGGATGTTCCTCTCTACGACTCCTTGGACCCCACTTGCCAAGAAGGAATAAAAACTTTGCACGCAGATCTTGGCCATACGTTCAAGATGGACACTTGTCAGTGGTATCATGGGGATGGTAATCTTTTAAGCTTCTACCTCCAATGAAGGATGGAGGCATTCTTGAATAGTTATTATAGAAAAGAAATAACAAGTTAATTTGAATAAAATAAAGAGAATACAAATATTATGAAGAAATGCATTATTCATACCTTACTGTTCACCCGGGAGTAAACTTGGTTCAATAGGCTTCTTAGTTTTGACAAGCACCGATTCTTCAACAGGCCCCACAGATACTTGCTCAACTATTCTAGTTTCAATCTGGGAGGAAGTACAGTACCTTCAGATTCATTATGAACCTCTGGTTCAATAGCTGGAACTACTGGTCCTGGATCAGGAATAGTTGAAGGCTTACTGGGCACTTATAGACCCGCTTCTATCTCTTTATGGTTACCCAAGTCTAATTTTCAAAAACTGAGCCGCCATCATCCACTATATCTTTAGGTTCAGATGCTGCATAAGATTGGATGCTTTCCTCGTCATCTACTGATTCATCCTCTGGAATGGACTTGGAGGGACCGATATTATTCTTGGACAACGAGTTAGTTATTTTTGAAATTACCCCAGCAGGTGAACTCATAATGTTCACACTCTCAGTTGTTGATGGGAAGGAGTTCTACAAACGACATTCGTAGAGACATCATCTTCCGTTCCCTAACATGAGGATTAATTAGGGGTATAAAAGCAATCGCTAATTAATCAATTGCTTAGGCAGCTAGTTTCGGATCTATTTCAGGAGAAGAATGGTAGCTTTCAGATGATTTTTGCTTTTTATGGGCTGTCCTCTTTTGACGTGCTATTTTTGTCGAAGATGATGGTGTGGCAACCTTTGCTTTCTTATAAGAAGGGGAGGATATAGGGGCATACTTATATTTTCTCTTACCCTAACCCTTCTTCAATCTTTCATCTGAAGAGCCCTCCGTTTTAGGTTCAAAAATGGGTGTTGTTCCTATGATATCTCTTCCTTGGAAAGTAATTTTTCGAGCATTCCTGAGGTCATGGACAGATGGTTTCAGTCTGGTATTCAGCATAAAAGTTAACTCACGATCGTAGTCAGCCGATAGAGAATTTATGCTACAATAGAACTTGCAGCAACATACAGGATATGAGCTCTGTAAACTTTTATTGGCATAGTAAAGGAGGTGTTGGTACCTCTTGCATTATAATATTGCCAGGCTCTAATCCCATCAAGTATACTTCCCTTGTACTGAAGAAAAGGGCTAGCATTTCCTAAAAACCACTAACTATAGCCAAACTAGCGAGCGAAATGGCTAGGTAAATAAGATTCCAGATAAACATCCTTCTGTCTCCGTAACATCAGATGAGAATGACGAAGAGATTGAAGCAAACAAAATGCCGCTTTCGACAAAGTTGAGGCATTGTTTATGCCTGTATCTGTCATAGTAATGCCTTCCTCACTACCGACAAATTTTGGGAATATCGTGAAGAAGTCATTAGCCTGCGAATATCCAAGCACTGTCCTACAAGACACATTTTTGTTGAAATTCCAAGTTTTTCCCTTATAGCGTCTAAGGACACTATCCTCGGGCATGGTCTCTCATTCTAGCCCTGGGTGCATCAGTTTAGGTAGTACAGAATCAACAATCACATCAAATAGTGGAATAGAAGTTTTGATCTGACAAAATCCTTTTCCTTCATACTGTGTAAGGCATTATCTATAAAATTTTACAGTCCTTTGTGAATGCTGCATACAATTACTGGAAGTAAGGCCAGCTTATGACCGAAAACAAGTTTCACAACAGAGAGAATGAAGCTCTGACTTAACCTCTCAATGGCTCATGTACCTCCAGAGACTACACAGTTTCTCAGCCAAGCCATCAGATAACCAGCTACAATTGCTTTATCAAACAGAGGGTGAAATAAATGGTAGAAATAATGATAGGCTTAAGAGTTGGTATCATCATCTCTTAAGTTCCTTTCATTAAGATCCTTCAATAAATCTTGGATTTCCACATCTACCATTGTCTGACAAATAGTATAATCCTTCTGATCGGATTCTTTAGTAGAGGCTTTGAAAAGATGGTCTATCCAGTATTTGGTACAAGGAATTGGACCTTCAGTCCTTCCTGACTTGTACCTTTTATAGCAAATGTTATGATGAAATAACATTTCTTTATTCAGATCCAACATGTCAGAATTAATCACCTTCATAGTATCTAATTTTGCATCTGTTGGAGTATATTCTTCATAAGGCTCGTCACCCTAGGGAAGTTTAGAAATCTTCTATATCTTGTGAAGGGCTAAGCCCATTTCACCAACAGGCATGAAGAATGTACCAGTATCGTAGTTATACATCTCTGCAAGCACAACGAACATATGAGTATTCATTTGTAGCCTATAGCAAGTGGCCTTGACTGTGTAGTACAAGCCACACTCTTTTAAGATCGATGTATAATTGGTCAACACCCACTCTGAAATATTACTCCATGTACTGTCACTGTGAATCCAATTTAGCAGCTTCAAAGCACCGGTAGGATAAGACAAATTCTTAGAAAGCAACTTGTTGGTGAGGGTTGCAGCAGTAAAACCTAGAATGCCTGGTCCGACATCACTTTTGATAATCCCAGGCAGTAAACAAAGTTGAGTGAAAGAGGCATCTCCCTTCTTATACTCAAAAAAGTATTATGATTGGAATCATTTGGTCGATGAACAATCTGTCTAATAGGAGCTCCAGCTTGTGTAGGAGTGATTGAGTATTTCTTCTTCCTCGAAAAGGCAACCGGAGCGTAAGACATCAAGGGTAGATGATGCTCGGCAGATGGTATAAACATTTTCAAATTTTCTGAGGCGAGTATCCAAGAATGATTATCCTTCTTTAGCTTGCTGCTATCATAGCCCGTCCAAATCAAAGCATCTCCAAAAAGGAGTGCTGGTCTCAAAAACATCTCATTATTTAGTGTGAATTCATCACTAGTTGTAACTCCTCTTCCCGAATTTTGATCATCTTTATTTTATTTTTATTTTTATTTTTATTTTACTTTAAACACTTCCTAGTTAGAAAATATTTTATTAAAGTATTATAGATATATATATATATATATATATATATATATATTTGTTTAATACTTTAATATATATATATATATATATTATATATATATATATATATATATATATATATGTTTAATACTTAATATATATATATATTATATATATATATATATAATATATATATATATTAAAGTATTAAACATATATATATATATATATATATATATATATATATATATATATATATATATATAAATATATATATATATATATATATAAATATATATATATATATATATATATATATATATATATATATATATATATAAATATATATATATATATATATATATATATATATATATATATATTTTGTTGAAATGAAAAATAGTCCTTTTTTTGTTTTCAAAAAGAGATTTATGCTTACAAAAGAAAATAAAATTTGGAATTGTTGATTTATTAATATAAATTTGATAGCTATAAATATAGAATTATTTGATTATTACCACCATTTATTTTCAAAGGTTTTGATTTACAAAATTGTTATTTGAAATAGTAGATAGTAGATATTAAGGTTATATATGTTTAAGTTTTAAATAGTAATAATTGCATTAGACCAATAAAACTATATTGCTATACTATTGAGATTTATATTTATGAATATTTATTATTCAAATTATTTGATACTATTAAGTATATTATTATTGTTATCAAATATTTTAGATTTTATTGAATGAGTTTAACTTTGATTTATGTTTTAATTATAGCTTAAGATTTGATCAACAATATGGAAGGATTCAAATCTCTGGAAACATTTAACCCTATGATTTCTAATCCTAGTCTGTATCTATATTTTCCCATGTCATAGCAGTGCAGGCACAGTCCAGCCTATATCCTTCAAAACCCTATGTATCCATATATTGGCGATGATTAGGAAACAAAAACCCTAGCCTAATTGATATTATTCTGTTAAGCGCCGCCCAGCCTCTCTTCTTCCTCATTTGCTACTCCAGAACACCATGTTCTCCTCTTATATGTTCTTCTTCCACCACCTTACTGATTGCATCAAAACTAGCACCTCCATACTCCATCAGAGAGCTGACGACCTCGGTGACCGGCCGTCACCCAAATTGAAGCCGCGTTGTCACGACCCGTACCCTAATTAGGGGCACGAGCATGTGGTTACGTCCAGCCTACGCCACAGAATCTTTGGTAAAATGCTGTATATAAGGTCTGTAAATACTATGACTAAAACAGCATAAAGGTACCTGTACAGTATATACACTCCGAATGGAGGTGACATAGCAATACAGTCTCAATCACAAAATAAAACTAAGGTAGATAGCATGGAAAGAAAATATGATAGATAAAAATAGAAAATAAGTTCAAGATCCCACACAAGCCCAGAGATATACACAACATCACAGAGTCAAGAATATAATATAAAATACTACAGTCAGAAAGTACTAGCTGGATCGCAGTCAAGGCAATCCTAACTAAGCTACACTACTCTGGGTGTGCAAAGTCTAGTGGCTCTACTATCAGGCCACGGTCCTGGTCTACTCCATCTAACTCGACCCCATAATAGGTCGGGCAATCTTCCTCAGAATCATCTGTAATATATCAACGGTATCCTGTCAGAAAAATGAGCAAGTACAGACACTAACAACAGTTCTATATGAATTGATAATTTCTATAAGAGACAGTATAATGAAATACAAGACAAAGATATAGGATGACTTGGGAACCATTCGAAAGCTGAGTTACAACCCTTAAACCAAATAAGGACCGGGGTTGTAACCCTTCTCCCGAACAGAACTTAGCCTTCAATCAAGGTATAGCATAAAGGCATGTAGAACATGTGAGTAAATGAATATCATAGCATGGTGAGAAAAGTAATAAAAGTAGAACTGAGCAGGATATAAGATACGATAAATAAATATAAAATGTGCCTTAAATTATTAGAGCGATATGTGATCGGCTTTAGGTATGTTACAAAATAAGTTATCCACTTGGCCCGACAATCACACGAAAATCTCTGAAAAGGGTCATATCGGCCAACCTAGATAACAAGCACACGGAGGAATCTGCTATACCCTACATGAGGTGAGAGTGGCGCAAGCATAATAGTGACAAGGGGCTTTGATCACATAACCCCAAATAATTGCCCCCATCCCCGAATAGTATTACGGATCCGGACATGGTACATCATGACACAGGATTCAAAAGCAGGGGGCCAGCCCACTCCTAAATTGATGTCTATATAAGTACAAGAAACATGAAATATCATGTACCAATATACCAAGAAAATTCGGGAATAACATCTCATGACAGGATCCGACGTATACTAGTCCGTGAACCATCGTGTCAGAAATCATGTAAGATACTACAACTGAATCGAATATAGTATATATCAAGACAATGAAAACTATCAGTGAATGTACTCGCCTGTGGTCCTGAGCTTATAAGGTGAACAGACGCTCAGAGTAATCACAGACCAAAAATAAGATACTATAAGTCAAACAGGATTTTATAATGAAAGTAAAACTAATTTAAGTCATGATATACAAGTCTAAGTCAAACAAGGTCAAACTTGGTCAAACTGGGTCATACTAGGTCATACTAGGTCACTGGGAGTCAATCCAAGTCAAACTAGGTCAAACGGGGTCAAAGGTTGATTTACAGTTGACTTTTGGTCAACTGGTCAAACCGGGTCAACTCTAGGTCAACCCTAGGTCAAACTAATCTAATGTTGACCAACTGTTGACTTTCAGTCAACTGGTCAACTCTGGTTTGGTTTCGATCAATTCTAGTAACTTATAGGCTAAGTTTGACTCTCGGTTGACTTTTGTTGACTTTTGGTCAAAATGGTCAACCGAAGTCAAAACTAGTCTAGGAGCACTATTTCTGACCATTACCAACCAAGGGAACCCAATCCTAACCATATCTTAAACTCTAAATCACTTACCTTAGCTATAGGCAATTACCTACATTTACCCTTCACAAGATAAATACCAATACCTTGCACATACCAAGGTAAACTACTCTAATCCTTGGAATACTAACCTAGGCTTCCTAGGATAGCTAGACACTAACCTATACTAACATTACCTACCATAAAATCCTAGTACCTAGCTCATCTAACCCATCTTATGACACATGTTGATTATCCTCACATTACATTACCATATAATATTCTAACATTTAGCTAACCACTCACACACTCAATACTAACTCACTCACTCACATATGGTTCACATATAGGTCACATATTGACTCACATATATAGGCTCACACATACACATATAGGCTCACACCTATAGGCTCACACATACACATATAGGCTCACACCTATAGGCTCACACATACAAATATAGGCTCACACATACGCATATAGGCTCACACCTATAGGGGGCTAAATGGGACTGTCAAGGGGGTTTCATGGCTATCAAAAGGGGCTGATTTGGCCCCTTAAACACTGCTGCTATATAGCAGAGTATACTGCTACTGATACTGCTACTGATACTACATATAAGGGGCTATCCATGGCTGCCCCCTCCCCCTTCTAACTGCTGCTAAGCAGCAGCACCTTGCTGCTGATCTAAGGGGCTGATCCCCCTCCTCCTACACACTGTACAGCAGTGTTAAACACTACTGCTGCCACTCGAAATCAGTCCCCTGTGGGGGGACTGATACTGCTCCTACTGCTGCTGTTTGTAGCAGTGCACCCCCTTCAAATCCTTCACTCCCTCCTCTCTCTATCACTCTAACACTCTCTCCACTACTCTCTAACACTCTCATCCAGCACTCTCTCAATCACAATCTCATAATCACTCTAATACTCTCTAACTATCTCATTCTCCTAATCTCTAATCTTATTCTCTCATCCTCATAATCCTTCTCTATATCAATATCTAATCTATCAATAAACAAAATAGACACACACCCACCAATATTTATATATATATATATATACAAGACACATAAATATATACATTTGAGAGGCACATGTATATATATATATATATATATATATATATATATATATATATATATATATATATATATATATATATATAGAGAGAGAGAGAGAGAGAGAGAGACAGATATATATAGATATATATAGAGAGAGACACATATATATATAACAAATGATATATATATAAAAATATATATATATATATATAGAGAGAGAGAGAGACACATATATATATAACAAATGATATATACATATATATAGATTACGATACTATACGATACATTAAGAACAACTCTCTAATAACATAAATCTAAGATTAAAACACTAATAAAATCATTCACACAAATATCATAAACACTATGTTTCCAAAATTGGGGGTTTCCTACTAGGACACAAACACAACACAAATGACACTCCTACGACCTCCAAATGGACATGAAATGGACACAAATAGAGACACATCCATGGGGGTCATTTCTATGGGTTCAAAATAAACCTATATGCATGTAAGAATAAAGTAGAGAAGAGATTATACCTCTCGGTTGATCGAATCTAGGAAAACTCCTCCCGATACGACATCGACACGTAGAGATCTCCAAATGGACACGAACGAGTTCTGAAACCTCCCAAACTTGGCTAGCTCCTTCCCTTGCTTGAGTAGAGAAGAAATGAAGAAGATTGGGTGGAGAAATGGATTGATTTGATGGTGGAATGGATGGAGACTCTTCTCAAAATTTTGGAGAAGAACAAGAGAGAGAAAATAGAGTGGATAATGATAAGAGGTTCATTTCTATCCCCTCCTAAGTGGCCGGCCATCTATAGGCATAGGTGTCCCCCTATTGAAAGTCCAAAAAGCCCCCACTAGTCATATTTAATTAATATTAGAAAAAGGGTTTAGGTTGAGGCTATTTTAGTCATGGTTTAAGTCTCTAATCAAACTAAACCTACCCATGAATAATTAGTCTAACCCACTAACTAAAAATAATGTCATGTGGGCCATGCCTAACTAATGAGTGGTTCCCACTAGAGTCAAAGCTACCCCGGGTCCCCGATACAAGTCGGCTTGAGTTGAAATTCGAACCCGACTCAAATAACCAAAAAAAATATCAAAAATAAATAAATAATTCTAAAATAATTCTAAAGTGGAAAATTACCAAAATACCCCTGTTCATGAAAACTAGGGGTGACACACGTTCTCCTCCTACCTATCGTGCAACCAAGCCTTCCTGAGTACTCATACTCGTCCACCCTCGGCTGCAACTCGTGAGGCAACTTTACGCGACCACTGCTCATGTTCGCGATCAACCTGGCAGTCAGTCGAGCGATACCATCACCCATCATGTACACACTATCACCGTTACAAGCAAGCCGCCCCTATTCACTACAGACAACCGAGGCCACAACCACAAAGATTATAATATCAGCCGTGTCCGAACCCGTGCGTCCGTGTCATCATTTCCCTTCATCTAGATCCTTACACATATATTGTATCCAACAGCTCGGACACATCGACAATATCCACAAATAAAACCAAAAGAAATCGAAACCCCGGCCTACCAGACCCAAGTGCCTCCGTCACCAGATTTCGGCGGCCGCTCCGTCAATCTCACCAACCGACAGCTTCCATGGTGAGTGCCACCATCGCCTCCTTCTGCAGCCAACCCACCACACGAGCGCCATTTCGGTGTTGACTATGGACACTCCGATGGATCTCTCGACATCGCCATCTTTGCGGGACCGCTCGAGCATAAGCCGGTCAGGCGCTCAAGCTTTCTTGTGCTCTAATCCACCAATCGTCGACGACCCCGGCTGGAGTTGGTGAGCCAATCGACTTTCGGAGGCTAGTGCCAGTCCCGACTGACCATTCTCGATAGAAATTCGAAGAGGAGTACACCGAATGCCCAGATCTGGCGGTAAGACTTCTACGCCGCCGCCAGGTCAGCCGAGCTCGAGCCTCTCTCCAGCGAAGCCAGCACCCGGTCGTCGTTCTCCTCGCACCGGAGGCAACCGATGCAGGTGAGCTTTCCTCTTTTCTCTCTCTCGCTCTTTTGGTCGCTCTCTGTTCTCCCCCGCTTTAAGTCTGAAGCTTCTCGGGAGTGGGGGATATATAATTATGTGTGTTGGTTTTATTATTAGTAACCTTTGGGCCTTATGCTTATTTAAGTTTCGTAATATAGGCTGGGCTGGTCAATATATGTAGTTCATGAATGTGTATATATATATATATATATATATATATATATATATATATATATATATATATATATATATATATATATATATATATATATTAGAATATAATAGTTTTTATACTGTTATTAATATTATTATTTATAATATTATTTTTTTGTTAATTATTAGTTTTGTCATTAGTTATTCTGGGTTTTTTATTAAATAGTTTCATTAGTATTATAATTTTGATTTACTACTATAGGTCAGTTTTATTAAAGTGTATACATAATTTGTGGGCAATGTTATAATAATCATATATTATGTTTTGGGTTTTGATTGTGGGCCCACTTATCACCTTCGAGACTACATACATATAGGTATAATCTAAAATAAGTATTTGGGCTTGGAGCCATGAGAAATACTTTTAGCCTATATATGTAACTTGAGTTTTAGATCAAATTATATATATGGACCTTTTTTCGGGCTTATTTCCTAAGTGATCTATTTTGACTTTTAGAAGATTTCTAAAATAGGTGTGTAACTACTTTCTAAAAACTATACCATAATTTTTAATGAATTACGGGCTTATTATGTATAAATTTCCAAAGAGATTAAGCAAGAATTATATTTCTTAAATCAATTTCTCCCTTAGATTAGAAAGGCTTGACCGTAACTAATCATGCTTAATATTTTCTTACGAATTTGGACTTCTCCATATTGACCCTAGGCCAAAGGGACTATCATGGACCCAACGGGATTATCGGTTTCATCAGCTAAGGACCTCAGGCAAGTACACTTTCTGATGTGCTTTCAATTGTAATAGTCTTTCTTGTACATATCATACATATGATCTCCTGCTTGTTGACACGCTGGATACACGAATTTGTATCATGGATCTTTATTTTATTTCTTGACTGTTGTTCACATGATTACCATGCTTGAGACTTGTTGAATTCTATGAATATTAGTCGGTCGGAGAAATATCTTAGTAGACATGTGAACTGCCCATTTTATCCCATTATATCTGATCGTGACTGATAGCAGCCGCACACGACATGTACGTGGTGACGGATTTATCCCCTATTCGTTCACATGTCGAACACGATATTTCAAAACACGTAGATAGTTTTTATTTACTTGATTCTCATTATTTCTTCACCATTATATTTTCTTCTAGCTGATATACTCTGTTATATATTCCTGCTTTCATCCTAGTTATACTATGACATCAGTTTACTTTCTAGTTTTCTTCCATATATGTTATTTTCATGTATTGCTAATTCTATTATGTTATGAATAGAATGTTAGTCTTTGTGCTTGTTCCATTCCTGACTGAAAACCAACACTTTTTAGGTTAGCCGTAGCTACTCTTAGCTTTGGGGAGATACGGGTGTACTTGCAGGCCAAAACCTAGAGATTAGATAATGTGTTGTAGTCATTTTAATATGTAAGAACATTGTACTTTCTTTAAATCTAAATCTTGTAATTGATTTAATAATGTGAATGAGCAATAAAGTTTTATTATGTGATTTTGAGCATCAGGACCTTGACAGGGTTATACCGCTGACTCTGTGGCGTAGGGTGGCTTGGACACACACTCCTATCCCAAAAAGCAGGTGCGGGTCGTGAAAAGTTTTTGTGGTAGCCCATGCAGGTCAGTTTTCGCAAAAGATTGCAAACTCGTGGCAGTACCATATTAGTCGTACTACTGCGAGCCTGCAAATAGGAAATGCTCATTCGCAACAAGGGTTAAGTTGATTTTTGGAAAATAATTAGGACTATGAGTTCCTAATTTAATTAACTATTGGGTAGTTAGGGTCACTGCATAGGCCACGTGATTTAGGTATGGATTTATTGATTTCTACACCATATTAGCTAACGTAGAGGAATTTTCACAGAAGGGTATACCATTGTGTTTTTAATATGATGATAGGATGTAAGATGAGTAAACTATCACTGGGTAAAATGGGGACTTCCTATGTTTTAATTCCTAACCTCAGTCATTGGTTTGGCCCCTCTAACTATTACCCATCTCATAAGTCCAAGTTACTCATTTATTTTCCATTTTTGCCCTGAGGAATTACTTTTATGATTTATAATTGTTGTCCGTATAGGAATCTCGAGTTAGTTCCTTCACCAAGGTTTTCCACTCAATCATTGAATATTCATGAAATGGAGGTTATAACGTTTTACTTCTTTTGTCTTCAACGATTTTCCTAATCAATCATTCTGTTTTCAAGAATTGGGACTAATATGACCGATACTCACATTTTCTTATCTTGATCATTGTACAATTTTCTCCCCTCTAATAATCATCGTCATATCGTAGAATTCATATCGCTTAGTTATTTCTTTTGGGTATAAGGAATTATTTTTAAATAATCTCCGATTCAATTATTCATACGTTGATCTCAAGTCTTTTGAGTTATATAAGTCTTCCTCAATCGTTGAGCATCATTGCAATAGGATTAGAAGGTTTACCATTATTTTGGTTTCGATCATTACCATTCCTAATCGCTCACTTTACTCTTCAAGAATTGATACTTGAAGGGTCGGTACTTACATTTTTCCTAATCAACCGTTTGGTTTTCCACGTCGATATCTAATTGATCGTTTTATTTTTTTTATTTTTATTTTATTTTTTTCAAATTAATACTTTTCTTCAAGAACAAATACTTACATTTTAAAACATGATAAATTTGTTGAAATCCTGGAATCTCCTTTGAAATTTTACGGATACAGCTGGAATAGTTTTCGATGACTCACAATGGCAACACAACAGCGCACGGTCGTCATTTACTTGAATTATTGAGACGGCGGGTTCACTGCAGCCAGTAGCGTACTGGCGTGGCATGATCCCTAAGTTGAAGTAAAATTGAGTAAGTGTAAGTTATCGGATGTTATTGAAACTATGTCATAGTTTCCCTATTTTAACTTTTGATTCGTATGTTAATATTGGTAGAGCTAATAGAATATTTGATACAATATCATATTGGAGTCATGAACCCAAGGGTTTACTGCAGCCAGATATACACTGGCGAGGCATGGACTCTCGGTAAAACGACTTCAGATATGCATACGGTTTTGAATACCATTGAGGCCATATCTGTTATTGGCATGTGACTGTTGATTTTTTATGACTCTCAAAATATGCACTCTCACTTCAAAACTAACTTGATATCCTATTTCTTATTATCGGAGTATAAATAAAGCTTAAAGTTATTCCCTTCTTATCTTCTACTTCGTCGAGTCGTCACTGGTTCCTCCGCGTTTAAAACCTATTATCAGATTTTGATTCCATATTCCTTAGATTATGATTCTATGATCGTGCTAAGGCAATTCCGATTGGAATCATCTTTAATGACTTTCGATTACGACTAGACCATTTTGTTTATATTTCGATCGTGTCAAATCATACACCTTTCTAGACTTGTGCCTAAATAAACGTTGCTTAAATAATTAATCAAGTTAATCAGGCCAAAACATACTTGAATTTTGATCATTCCTAAATGACTTGGATTATGATTAAATTATTTAACCATAATCATAATCCTGCCTATACTACGACTCAATTTTTGCTAATGTTTAAATTTATACTATGATCATGACTATTTTGCCATATTCATACTCGTGCCAAAAATTTTGTATTTTGATCACGCTTGAGTAACTTGCATGACTAACATTGATCGTGACCGAATCATAATATATTTGATCGTGCCAAATTGTATTCTACTTTGGATGATTAATGTTGACTTCATTTGCGATTATGCGTGACTAATTTGATCAGGAATCAAATCCTTCTCTTGATTATATCAATTGTCGTTGTTATTCATATCAATTGAAATTTTGTTTCTTGATTACGTTCTTAGTCATACCAAATCGTGATCTTTGAAATTTCTAGAAAGGAAAATTTCTAAGGTGGGTAGATTCGTGAGCCCTCTTCTCTAATTTTTTTAATTAGATTTTTTTAAATCGAATAAAAGATATTCTAAAATGACTTATGAAACTTTTTGAAATATGAATTTATTTGAAGGCAAACTTTAAACTTATTACTTTCTTTTTATTTAAGGGTATTTATAAAATCTATTTTCAAATAAAATTAAAATTTGGATGTAGTCAATTTGGTTTTAGTCCTAAATCATTTGTGATTGCCTTCAAATATATTACTATATCAATTTGGAAAATCTTTGTACTTATGAAAATATACAGTTATAAATATTTGGATTATTCTTATTTCGATAATTGATTCTATGAAAACTAGTTTAAAGATTATTTCTAATACTAGATATTACTTTAGAATATTTTTGTGATTGAGGTTAATAGGATTGGATTAAATCCAATTTAATTATGGAGATGAGTTGTTCCATAGATTTAACCATCCCTTTCTGCATGAACAAAAATTTCCCAAAATTCCCACAGAATCCCCAAACCCCTAACCCTAAATCCCCTCTTCCCGGATTTTAGAATTTTATTTATTTATTCATTCTTTTACTTTACTTATTCTTCGTGGTTGAAGGTAATTTTTCGTCGATACTTTGTTTTAGCATTATTTTTTTTATCAAAACTTGTTTTAAATTAAATGTTTGAGAGAATTTAGGGCCTTTAGAGTTTTATGACTTTTTCTTCCCATTTTCACCAATTTGATTAATATTTTCTTACCCTAAAATTCACCTATCTTTCCACCGATCAAATAAATCCGTCTATCATAGTAGTCCTTAAATTCGAGGATGAATATGGCACCTAAATCCGTCTATCTTACCCTATATATATATATATATATATATATATATATATATATATATATATATATATATATATATATATTATTGAAAGGAAAAAATAGTCTTTTTTTCTTTCTCAAAAAGTGATTTATGCTTACAAAAGAAAATGAAATTTGGAATTGTTGATTTATTAATATAAATTTGATAACTATAAATATAGAATTATTTGATTATTATCACCATTTATTTTCAAAGGTTTTGATTTATAAAATTGTTATTTGAAATAGTAGATAGTAGATATTAAGGTTATATATGTTTAAGTATTAATTAGTAATTATTGCCTTAGACCAATAAAAATATATTGCTATACTATTGAGATTTATATTTATGAATATTTATTATTCAAATTATTTGATACTATTAAGTATTTATTATTGTTATCAAATATTTAAGATTTTATTGAATGAGTTTAAATTTGAATTATGTTTTAAATTATAGCTTAAGATTTGATCAACTATATGGAGGGATTCAAATCTCTGGAAAGATTTAACCCTATGATTTCTATTCTTAGCCTCTATCTATATTTTCCCATGTCATGGCAATGCAGGCACAGTCCAGCCTATATCCTCCAAAACCCCATGTATCCATATATTAGCGACTAATAGGAAACGAAAACCCTAACCTAATTGATATTGTTCTGTTAAGCACCGCCCAGCCTCTCTTCTTCCTCATATGCTACTCCAGAACACCATGTTCTCCTCTTATACGTTCTTTTTCCACCACCTTATGGATTGCATCAAAACTAGCACCTCCATACTCCATCAGAGAGTCGACGACCTTGGTGACTGGCCGTCGCCCAAATTGAAGCTGCGTTCTCCCCTACCTATCGTGCAACCAAGACTTAGTGAGTACTCGTACTCGTTCGCCCTCGGCTACAACTCATGAGGCAACTTATACGCGACCAGTAGTCATGTTCTCGATCAACATAGTCGTCAGTCGAGCGATACCATCACCCATTATGTACACACCATCACCGTTCCAACCGAGCCGCCCCCAATCACCACAGATAACCCAGGCCACGACCACAGAGATTTAATATTAGCCGTGTCCGGACCCGTACGTCCGTGTTATCATTTTCCTTCATCCAGATCCTTACAAAAATCTTGCGTCCAACAGCCCGGACACATCAACATCATCCACAAACAAAACCAAAAAAAATTGAAACCCCGACCTACCGAACCTAGCGCCTCCGTCACCAGATTTCGGCGGCCGCTCCATCGATCTCACCGACCGACATCTTCCATGGTGAGTATCACCATCGCCTCCTTCTGTTGCTAACCCACCACACGAGCGTCATTCCGATGTTGACTATGGACACTCCGGTGAATCTCTTAATGCTGCCATCTTCGCGGGACCGCTCGACCATGAGTCGGTCAGGCGCTCGAGCTTTCTCGAGCTCTAGTCCACCAGCCGCCGATGAACCCGGCTAGAGTTGGTGAGCCAATCGACTTCCGGAGGCCAGTGCCAGTCCCGATCGACCCTTTCCAACGAAAATCCAAAAAGGAGCACACCGAATGCCCAAATATGGCAGCCGGACTTCCACGCCGCCGCCAGGTCAGCCGAGCCCGAGCCTCTCTCCAGCGAAGCCAGCACCCGGCCGCCGTTCTCCTCGCGCCGGAGGCAGCCGATGCTTGTGAGCTTTCCTCTTTTCTCCCTCTCGTTCACATAGTGACTCTCTGTTCTCCCCCTCTTCCTTAAGTTATGAAGTCTGAAGCTTCTCGGGAGTTGGTTTCATTATTAGTAACCTTTGGGACTTATGCTTATTTAAGTTTCGTAATATAGGCTGGGCTGGTCAGTATATATAGTTCATAAATGTATATATATAGTAGAATACAATAGCTTTTATACTGTTATTAATATTATTTTTATAATATTACTTTATGTTAATTATTATTTTGGTCATTAGATATTTTGGGTTTTTCATTAAATAGTTTAATTAGTATTATAATTTTGATTTACTACTATAGCTCAGTTTTATAAATGTGTATACATAATTTATGGGCAAAGTTATAATAATCATATACTATGTTTTGGGTTTTAATTGTGGGCCCACTTATCACCTTCGAGACTATATACATATAGGTATAATCTAAAATATATTTGGGCTTAGGGCCATGAGAAATACTTTTAGCCTATATATGTAACTTGAGTTTTATGTCAAATTATATATACGGGCCTTTTTTCGGGCTTATTTCCTAAGTGATCTATTTTGACTTTTAGAAGATTTCTAAAATAGGTGTATAACTACTTTCTAAAAACTATACCATAATAGTTAATGAATTACAGGTTCTAGTATGTTTTGTTATATATAAAGTTACAAATATATATATATATATATATATATATATATATATATATTTTTTTTTTTTTATATAAAGTTACAAATATATTTTTTGTTATATATATATATATATATATATATATATATATATATATATATATATATATATATATATATATGTATATATATATATATTTTTATTTATATATATATATATATATATATATATATATATATATATATTTCAAAGGAGATTAAGTATGAATTTTCTTTCTTAAATCAATTTCTCCTTTAGATTAGAAAGGCTTGAATGTGACTAATCATACTTCATATTTTCTTACGAATTTGGACTTCTCCATATCTACCCTAGGCCAATGAGGCTATCCTGGACCCAACGGGATTATCGGTTTTACCAGCTAAGGACATAAGGCAAGTATACTTTTTGATCTGCTTTCAATTCTAATAGTCTTTCCTGTACATATCATACATATGGTCTCCTGCTTATTGACACGCTGGACACACGGATTGGTATCATGGATCTTTATTTTATTTTTTGACTGTTGTTCACATGATTACCATGCTCGAGACTTGTTGAATTCCATGAATATTAGTTCGGTGGGAAAATATCTTAGTAGACGTGTGAACTACCCATTCTATCCCATTATGTCTGATCGTGACTGATAGCAGCCACACACGACACATGCGGGGTGTCGGATTTACCCCCTAGCCGTTCACATGTCGAACCTGATATTTCAAAACACGTAGCTAGTTGTCATTTACTTGATTTTCATTGTTTCTTCACCATTACATTTTCTTCTAGCTGATATACTCTGTTATATATTCTTGCTTTCATCCTTGTTATACTATGACATTAGTATACTTTCTAGTTTTCTTCCACATATGTTATTTTCATGTATTATTAAATCTATTATGTTGCGAATAGCCTGTTAGTCTGTGTGCGTGTTCCATTCCTGACTGGAAACCAACAATTTTCAGGTTAGCCGTGACTACTCTTAGCTTTGGGAGATACGGGTGTACTTGCATGCCAAAACCTACAGATTAGATAGATGTGTTGTAGTCATTTCAATATGTAAGAACATTATATTTTCTTTAAATCTAAATCTTGTAATTTATTTAGATACGTGAATGTGCAATAAAATTTTATTATGTTATTTTGAGCATCATGGCCTTGATAGCGTTCTACTGCCGACTCTGCGGCGTAGGCTACCTTGGACATGCAGTCGTATCCCGAAAAGTGGGTGCTGGTCGTGACACTAGTCAACAATTGCTATAGAAAGCTTTGTCTCTGATTACTAATCATTTTTTGTCTAGAAGAAGGTTGATCATTGTTGATTTGCGCCATCATGTAAGACACCAGTTCAGAGTAATTTGTGACTAACATTCCTTCAGGAGTATCTAAATAGCACTCCCCAAGCATGTTGGTTGGGAAAGTACTACAAAATAAAGAAGGAAGAATGTTAGTCACATAATTTGTGCCTCTGTAAAAAATAGGCGCATAAGCATTTTTGTGTCTATTCTTTATTTTATCTTCACTTATGAACACACGGAGTAAGGAGCTCATAGGTGAGGGTTAGTCACACTCATGCGGTAGCCTACATAGGCGCATAAAGCCAAGACATACATTTTTTGGTTCAAGCCTTACAGCAACAACAATGCACGTAATGGGGAAGTCAGTCTGCACATTTTTGGGGTTGAGTTTCCTCACTCATGTGTCAAGACTTATAAATGCATGAATTCTTGATTACAAAACAACAAAATCTCAAATTCTCATTGAAAGAGTTTTTACCCTCAATCGGTGGTTGGACAACGTCGGAAGTGGTCTCAGATGAGTCGTCAACTGATTTGCCTTTGTTCTTGCTCGACGACAGCGCCTTGGTCAAGGATTTGGGAGCCATTACTTTGTAGCTTTCAATGGATCGGGAGGAGATGAAGGAGTTCTTAGAAAGACAGTAAATTTCAAAAAAAGTAATATTTTACTTCATTGTTCTTCCATTATATTTATAAACTGTACCAGGTAGTCGCATAGAGAGTTTATGACTCTTCGAATCCCAAATTATTCAGAGAAATCATACCAAACTCTCGACTCTTGTGCCAAACGACGTTTACATTAATGGTTCAAAATCCAAAGAAGATTTGAAAAGATTGACAGCTATTTAAGTCAGTCTATGCATTGGGCAGAAACGGCCGCCACAAATTTTGAAGACAGTTCAAATTTTGAAGGATTCGGTCAAAGTGAATAACAGCACGACAGATGATCTGATGCGTCTAAAACTTTATGAGACAAAATTCTTTCTCTCATGCTTCTTGTTCAAAGTATTTCAAAACTTCTTCAAGTTTTTAAAAACTTTGAAGGGGGTCCTGTGAAGCATGAAAAATACTAAAAGAGGCGCATAGATGTCGTGCACCTAAAAATATGACATTCCTAAGTCAAATGTTCTTAACTAAAGACTTAGAATTTCTAAAAGACACATTGTCAAAAGTTGGGCCAGAAAGACGCATGGTCTTTTCACACGCATGATGCATTTTTGTCTCATGATTGAAAAGACAGACTTCGAGCAGTTTGCAGTACAGATTACGAGGAAGATATTAGATTTCGTCATCCCCATTATTACACTTTGCCAGCTATGACAGAAACAATTGTATGCATCTACTTCCAGATTAGTGTTTTGTAGTAAGCAATTGGTGAAGCTATGCGTTCAAGTACCGACTAACACATAATTACCCAAAGAAAAGCTACCTCTTACAGTAAGCAGCCAATTGCTACGCATCTAACAATATTTGACGCATAGCTTATCCTCATCAAACAAATCATGTGCTGATATAGCAATATTTCGTGCAGCACGTCTTAAAATAAATGGTGAGCTATACGTGATTCTCAACCATGTTTACTCCCTACTATCCCCAAGGCTTATGTGCCTACTCAATTTCATACGTCTTTGAGGCAAAAGATAGTATATTTTCTATACATACGCACGTGGCTATTCCAGTGAAGAAAAGCTATAAATAATGGACAGTTTCTTCCTCGCGAAAGGGAACACACACACACACACAGATACAGAGCATATACATAAGGAGAGACTACAGCTTCTTTGCTAAGAAGTTTCAAAAAGAAAAAAAAAGATTTCAGTGATAAAGTTCTTCTTGCTACAGAGGGTTCATCAACGACCAAGCATCAACAACAACTGCATCAGATCGTCAACGGAGTAAAGAAGTCAAAGTAGACTTAATCTCCATTGCCCCAATCCCCAAATTTTTATTGTACTCGGAATTCTTGTTTAAGATTCTTGCTGTACTTCTTTTTTGTAATAATACAAAAGATCCTATATTGCTCGGACTCTTTTTGTGTTGAAACAACTTCAACAATCATAGATTTCTTGTTGAAGACTCTATAACCTTTACTTTTAGCCGTATATCCAAAATGAAAATACCTTCATTAGCTTTAGAATCAAATTTACCTAAGTTACCTTTGGTATTCAAAATAAAGCATCTACAAACAAAAACTCTAAAGTATGAAATAGATGGAGATGTTCCAAACCAAAGTTCATAAGGGGTCTTCTTCGAGATAGGTCGAATTAGAACACTATTCAAAACGTGCCATACTGTACTGACAACTTCTGCCCCAAAAAAGATTCGAAAGACTAAATTGATTTAGCATGACTCTGGCCATATCACCAAGAGTCCTATTCTTCCGCTCAACAACATCATTTTGTTGAGGAGTTCTAGGACACAAAAATTATGAGAATAACCATTTGAAGCATAAAATGTTTTGAAATCAGTATTTTCAAATTCGTCACCATAATCACTTTGAATTCGAGTAATCATGAAGCCTTTTTCCTTTGAACCTTTTTACTGAAGGAACAAAATTAAAAAAATACCTCATTTTTATTTGCAAGAAATAAACCCATATATATCTTAAAAAATTATCAATAATTACAAATGCATATAGCTTCCCGCCAAGACTGGAGATTTGGCTGGGCCCAAATAAATTTATATGCAGTAATTGAAGTGGTCTAGAGATATTTATAATATTTGTGGATTTAAAGGAAGATTTGGTAGCCTTATTCTTTTCACAGTCAGCGCATTCCATATCTTTCTTGAATGTTATGTCCGGTAGACCTCTTACCATATTCTTTGGTGATAGTCTTGCAATAGTGTTCATGTTGGCATGCCCTAGATGCATATACCATAACCAGCTCTCATCTTTGCTAGCTAACAGACACATGCCTACATTATTAGACTCTTCTTGTATATAGAAAACATAAATATTATTCTTCCTATTACCTTCAAACATAACTTCACCTGATAATCTATTATAAATGGAACATTTATCTTTCATAAAATTAATACCATAGTCATGATCAGCTAGATGAAGAATGTTGAGTAGGTCATGTTTTAATTCGGTTACTAGACAAATATTCTTTATTATAGGGTAGAGAGACTTACCAACGTTACCTTACCTATTATGTACCATTTCAGATTATTGTCTAAGAAGACGTATCCTCCTTTCTTTATCTATAACATCATATGACTCGACAACCACTATCGAGAATCTATTTGCTCCTAGCATGAGAGGGTCAGCCCACCTACAACACAAGTTAAAGATGTGACCTTTGGTTCCAACTTTCTTTGGGGTCTTGCGATGTTAGCTTTTGGTACCCATATAAGCATATTCATATCTACTAGTCTTCTAGCTTTGTACTGTAGTAAAAAGTGTCCTTGTCGACCACAATAGTGATAAGTTGCATAAGTGCTACTATTCGATGTAGAAGTGTAAGCAGTAGAATAAGTATGCTTATGTTGTGTTTTTCGTGGATATTTATAAAAGAAAGCATGATTGTGTGTAACATTTGTCTTGCTAACTTTCTTTGGCAGTGACTTGTATGTGACTTTTTGACTTGTGTTAGACTGGATAGTAGGTTACATTAATTGCTTTCTTAATCTAAACTCTAATTTTTTTAGTGGTGTCATACATTTCTTGATATCTAGCCGTGAGTGAATCTACTCTTTGTAAAGCTAGATTGTACTTCTTCTTCTCTGCCTCACACATATCATTGAGTTTAGCATTTTATTTGGATATGTTTTCAACATTCTCCATAGCATCATGCAGTCTTGTAACCCTTCGTCCCGAAATCATGAAATATTTTTTATTATTTATTTGAATTAAACGGTGATTTTAGAAATTCATAAATATTTTAATTAAATAGTTATTATGATAGAATGCATTAGTCTTGACTAAGTTTTGGAGTGCAAGATGGCCATGAATTTTGGCACAGATAGTGTAGAAGTGTGCTTTGACTAATATTTTAGCCATGGAAGAGAAGGCCGAGCCATAGGTATTTTCTAACTAGGAAAACCAGTTAAAGTTATGACTTGACCCCTATATATAATTTAATTAGTTATTTATTAAGATTGTGACTTTTAAGAGATCTGGTTGTACCAGTTTAGTCTGGACCTGACCCGAACCATACCCAAACCCAGGTAGTCGTATAGTACACCCAAAAACATCAACGTAGGTGTACATTTATTATGTATGTAATATTTTGTAAATGGGCTAATAAATATTTTCTACATATTTTTATATAAGTGCTATTGATATTAAATTGTTATTTGGAAATATGAAAACATTTTTCTTAAAAATGCTATTTTAGATTTTTGGGGTTTTTTAGGCTATATGTAAGTTGTGTTTATCTAAGTGTATGCAAGTGTAGGAATAATAGTCTATATATTTTATTTTAATAAATAAACAGGATTTATAGTAATAGAAGTAATGGTAAAACCATTGTTTATACCTCTAAATAATTTATAAATATTATTGCTATTAAATTAATACTTTATTGAGAGATATAATAATATTTTCAAAGTAAATATATTGTTGATTGATAAGTTATATGCACATGTGTGTTTATAAATAGGAACATATATTAAGTTTTCTATTTATATCTATATATTAAAATAAGAAAAAGAAAAAAAAAAGGAAAAAGAAATGAATACTAGTACTAATATTGTTCCCGTAGGAACAACATAGAAAGTTGCCCGACCCCCCTCCCCCTAAAGGACAACTGCCTATATCTACATATGTACATATCGAGAGAGAAACTGAAGGAAACGAAGAAAACCTTAACCCTAAAGCCTCGCTGTGCCACCTCCTACTCCGACGACCTCTTCCAACGCAGGGGCACCGCTGAGGACAGTCGCAGCACCAAAAATGTGCCACAGCAACGGTATCAGCAAGTGAAGGACCGACTTCGCGATGATATCCCCGCCTCCTCAATCGATCGATTCATGATCCTTCTTCTCTGGTATGTAGACAACCTATACGACTTCCAACCCCTTCAATACGTTTGAATTTATATGTCCTAGGATGCTCGATAAATTGACACAAAGTTGTCAAAAATATGTTCGAAAATAGAACATGAAAATAGTCCCCACCCCTATATTTGAAGGCAATTTTTAGCCAAACCATCGGCATTTTCCAAAATCCATTGGCAACATGGTCGCAACCCATAAGCATTGAAAGATGTGTATGGACATTATCGACACGTGGGATTCGACGAAACTCGATTTTGATGTGTGTGTGCGACGAAATCAAGGTATATTCGTTGAGATACCCTATATCGGCCTATTTGTAAAGTAGTCCTTAACTTTGTGTACGTTCGACATCTAGAGACAAAACCTGTGCCAACAATATCGTGTCATTTTTTTGGTCTTGTTTGGTCCGATTCTGAGAAGGTCAATCGGAATGCTATTTTGGCGGGCCCGCTATCCGATCCAACGGGTAAATTTGTGCAGGCCCACCGAAATCCAACTTTGGATATATGATTGGGTTCATGTCGTCAATCCAGACCCATAGACATATAGTTTGATGACCTTAAAGATCGTAGGCACTAGCACGCTTTTTGGTGCAAAGCGGGTCTAATAGCAATTATCGTTTTGATCCAAAATTATGATTTTGCCCCTGTGTCCAGAATTGGACTTTTGGGTAGGCATTTTTAGATATTTATTTTATACCAAACACATTAGTAATATCTATTTCAGCATCCGGAGACTGTTGCATGAGTTTGACTTTTGTGGCTCACTGAGTGGTTTGGTATTGTCGGTTCCATGAGCAAAGACCCTAGACAAGTACATATACTGATTATTTTCAATTTTTGATAGTTATTCCATTTCATATTATACATATGCTCGTCCTGCCTTACTGTCATGCCTGTTACACGGGTTAGTATCATGGATCATACATATTATATTTCTTGTTTACCATCTATATAACTGTCATGTTTGTGATTTATTCGAATCCATGAGTACTAGTCGTGTGGGGAAATATCTTAGTAGATGTGTGAACTACCCCCTTTCCATCCCCATTGTCTTTCGTAAAGAATAGCAACCGCACACGACATGTGTGGGGTGCCGGATTTATCCCCTAACCGTTCACATATCGAAAACGATATTTCAACATATAGAGATAGATATTGCTTCACTTGTCCATCCTGTGTCACCATGTTTTCTTCTAGTTGCTATATTTTCTCATAGAGTTGCATGTTCACTTTTATACTAAACATGTGAAGTACGTGTAGGCAACTCTAGGGGGAGTGAATAGAGTACTTGTGTCAATAATGAATAATTAAAAAATTAACTCTATTCAACAGTTTTAACCTGGTTTTTCTCGTAGAGGACTAGTCCTGGCCTAAGAACTCTAGCTCAGGATTAAAATCCACTATTTGTGAAATAGTTTTACAATGATGTGCCTTTACTCAGAAGAGCACGCCAACTTCTTGAAAGATTGCAGAGGCAAAACATAGAATTTTCCAAGTGACTTCTTCAATACTCTTGCACACAAACTTCTAATTGACTCGCATCGAGCACCTTATAGGCTTGGAAAGTTTTGTGGCTAGTAGATGAGAAGAGTATAGCTCTTTAGGGTGTATAGGCTATAGGAGTAGAAGAGAAGAGAAGATTGCATGATATGAAATAGAAAAAAAGTGGTGCCTATATATACTAGTTCTGGGAGGAAGAGTTCGTCTAGAACTTTGTCCAAAATATTCAAAATTTTGGCCGTTGGACAACTTGCAATTAGAAATCCCTAAAAATTAGCTCTTAGAAATTAGGAGACAGAGTTCGGCCCGAACTCTGTGTGGAAGCAGAGTTCGGCCCGAACTCTGCCTCCTTAGAGACAGAATGCTCACGGGCAGTTGTAGGGCTTTGACAGTTTGGCTTTATATTTGTGGAGCTTTTGGTTATCTAGTCTATGGTTGAGGTACTCAGTGCGACTCAACGTACAATAGCCTAGACTCAATAAAAGTATAAAAAATATAGACTTTCGATGATAAGTTCCAGCAGTATTCGTCGAGCAGTCGTCGATGATGATTGTCTGACTTGATATGTGATAGTCGTCTGATTTATAGCTTGATGACGATTTATGTGTCAAGTTGGATCATGCCAAATATCGATTTGTTAATTATCAAGATTAGGTTGACTGCGATCCAGTTTGGGTCAACAATCTCCTCTATTTTGATAATTGAAAAAATTATAATATTTGCGTGTCGGAACATTCATACCTGGACATAAATATAGGTCCCTCGTAGATGGTCATTCTGGCTCCCCCATAAATAGAGAAGTCCTGATACATGAACTAGTCCAAACAATGCATAGCACAAGTATTTATCCAAAATGGTTAAACAAATATCACATATTCTCCCCCTTTGGCATTTAACAAAATGAAATATAAGCTCCCCCATAAAACATAACCATGGAGAAAATATGCAATCATACAACCAAGGCTCAAATCCAAAGTAAGAGATAACTAACAAATAATCTAAATAGAAGCTATATAAGAATAAAGTAGTACAAAGCAAAGAGTTCAACTACATAACCACGAAATAAAAACTACAAAGTGCATAACAAATAAATCCTAAGCATCAGCAGTAGCATCATAAAAGGGACCACGGCCGTCACGGAGCACGGAAAGGTCCAGCAGAATCGGAAGGGCAGCTGGCAGAGCGACGAGGAACAACAAACGCTGCATCCGAATCTAAATACCTCCTGACCCAAGTGTCGTCGATACGATAACCTTTGCGAGAAGGGTCTCCTACCATGGGATAAGACACTATAGGATGAGTAGCTAGGGAGTACTGGATGTCATGCAGGGTGTTGCTGATGGCCGTCATATATAAAGTAGTACGATAATTCATCTGAGTCCAGCAATCATCCTTCAAGCGAAAACGATCCCTCAGCATAGTCTGAATGGACTCAAGGGTAGCAGGTGGCTCGGGCATAGGTTGGCCAAGAGTAGGAGGATCAGCATGAGCATCAGACTCGGAGTGCTCAGACTCAGCATGGGACTCAACAACTGCTAGAAGCTGTCGTGCCTTAGCCAGATAGGCTGGACAGGAAGGAACTGACACTCATCAAGTGGAATATGGAACGCACGAAAGATCATTAGAAAATACAGGGCGTAGACTAATGATCGGGTCCTCGTCCGTGCAGGAATCATCCAGTCTATTATCGTGCACGAAAAGTTAAAAGGGACATGGATGTGAAGATGGTAAAAAGTAGAGATCTTAAGATAAGATACTTCATCGGTCGATCCCGCTTTGGACAAAATTGTAGAGAAAATAATTCGATGAAGTTCACAAAATATGGGCTAAGATAAGTGTTGGCAGTACACAAGTCATTCTTGAAGCTCTCAAGTGACGATCCATCGGGAAATTGAAACTATCGAGCATCAACAAGTTTCTCCCAAGAATTGGGTTCCGGGATTTCAAGATAATCTGTAAGCTCAAAGTCATCAAAAGAAATATCGATACCGGTGACACGAGAGTAGAACCGTGTGTCGTCAAAGGTTAGGTTACAATAGAACATTTGGATAGTATTCAAATAGACTATAGATGAGGTAGTAACTAACTCATCTAAACACAGATCTTGGAACAATGAATCATAAGCCGAAAAGATAGTAAAATTAATCGGATGACCCGTATGCACACTCCATGAACGAAAATCGACAAACCATTCATTGGAAGCCTCCAATGATACAAAAATTGTTCATTGAATGTGTTGGGGTCTTGTGGTGGTGGTGGATTAAAAAGAGGATGGATTAGAGGAGGAGGAGGATGAGAAGATGATGCACCATCACTCATTCTTCTCTTCCCTCTACCAAAGAGTCTTGGAGCCATGGAGAAATTGATAGTTTTAAAATAAAATAGAGAATAATAGAAAATTATACGTCACCCAAAGTAGAAAAGATGGAAGTGATCCCCCCAAAAGCTTTAAATCTTGATTTTGGGAAAAAAAGAGCCCTAAAAGTGGAGTTTCTAGGGTTAGGGTTTGAGAAAATTATTTTTGGAGGAAGGTGGAAGAAGAATAAAGTGAGGAAAGAGGGTTTGCTCTAGGGTTTAAGAGGTTTGGGGACAGCAAGTCAGATTAAATCCTTACCGTCAGATCAAATCAATGGGTAGCTGAGAAGCATAAAAGGTTTTGTGAACCTGGACACAGAGTTTGGCCCAAACTCTGCCTCTATGTGCACAGAACACTAAAAATTTTAAAAATAGCTAAGTTTTGGGAAAATGAATAGAATTTTAAAGTTTGAATTAAAAGAAGTCATAAACGTAATTAAGCCATGTAATAAATGCTGATTAAGACAGCGATCATTATGATGAAATGGCCATGGGGTAGCTGTAGGGGCCGGATCCCAGCTAGCAGTAGTTCGAAGATTAGTGCACCGTGTCGCTTAGGCTTTTATGCCTTGTTGTCAAAAGGACCCTTTCGGTTTGTACCCATAGCAAAGTCACCATAAAGATATATATCATAATTGTTGTTTATGCAGGCTAATTTATTTAATGACTATTTAATCCAAAATTCCTAACACACGACAAAGAAAGTTGAAGCGCTCTCCGGCCAGTAGTTTAGTAAAGAAGTCTGCTAGCTGATGTTCAGTGTCTATGAATTCTAAATTAATCGTGTCGTGTTGTTGATGATCACGCAAAAAGTGATGTCTAATCTCTATGTGTTTAGTGCGTGAGTGACAAACTGGGTTTATGGTCAAATTAATGGCACTAGTGTTATCGCAGAAAATAGGTATGTGCTTGAAACATAAGTTATAGTCTTCAAGGGTTTGCCTCATCTGCAGAATCTGTTCACAAAAATGACCAGCTGCGATGTATTCAGCTTCTGTTGTGGATAGTGCGACAGAGTTCTGCTTCTTACTAAACCATAAGACTAACGCCTTTCCTAGCAAATGACACATGCCGCTGGTACTCTTACGGTCGACTTTGCATCCCGCAAAATCAGCATCAGAATATCCGATTAAGTCAAAGAAAGTGGTTTTGGGATAACACAAGCCTACCATAATTGTTCCCTTAAGGTATCTAAAGATACGCTTAACTGCAGTCATGTATGATTCCTTAGGATTGGCTTGGTATCTAGCACATAAGTAAATACTGAACATAATGTCGGGGCGACTAGCAGTTAAATATTATAAACTACCAATCATACCTTGATACTTACGTTGATCGACCGGTTTGTCGTTTTTATCAGGTTCCAGCTTTGTGGTAGTAGCCATAGGGGTGCTGATCGGTTTGATTTTGTCAAGATCACACTTTTTTAGCATGTCCTTTACAGATTTCGACTGACTGATGAAGACGCCTTGCGAGAGTTGTTTGATTTGCAATCCAAGGAAGTAGTTGAGCTCCCCCATCATGCTCATTTCGAACTCATTCTGCATACACTTTGTAAATTCCTGACATAGACCCACATTAGCAGACCCAAAAATAATATCATCAACATATATTTGTACTAAAAGAATTGTGTCATCAAGAGATTTTATAAAGAGTGTAGTGTCGACTTTCCCTTTTAAAAAACCTTTATCAAGTAAGAAAGTATTAAGACGAGCCTACCAAGCTCGAGTAGCTTGTTTGAGGCTATAGAGATCTTTCCTAAGTTTAAAAACGTGGTCGGGAAATTTGTGATTTTCGAAACCAGGTGGTTGTTTGACAAAAACCTCTTCTTTGATAAAATTATTTAGAAAAGCACTTTTTACATCCATTTGAAAAAGTTTAAAGTTTTGCAAATTTGCAAATGAGCAAAGCATCCGAATGGATTCAAGTCGGGCAACAGGAGCATACGTCTCATCGTAGTCGATGCCCTCCTCTTGGTTGTATCCTTGGGCTACGAGACGAGCTTTGTTGCGAGTGACTGAACCGTCCTCGTTTACTTTGTTACGAAAAACCCATTTAGTGCCAATTATTGAGTGGCCAGTAGGTTTAGGAACAAGTTCCCAAACTTGGATTCTTTCAAATTGGTTGAGTTCTTCTTGCATCGCAGAAATCCAAAATTCATCATTAAAAGCTTCTAAAATATTTTTCGGTTCTATTTGAGAATTGAATGCAGTGCTAGCTATAGTGTCTCTTACAGAAGATCGAGTAGTTACCCCTTTTGATATTTTACCTATTACCAAGTCCTTTGGATGAGAGGGAGTGAAGTGAAACTTCTTTGGTAATTCCTTCAGAGAGCTGGTTTCAGACGTTGCATTTATAGGTGTAGAAGTTGATGGTTCATCATCGTCGTCGGGAATGACAAATGTACTATTATCCTTATTAAAAGTTATATTAGTAGACTCTTTAACAATCATGGAGCATTTGTTGAACACTCTATATCCCTTTCTCTTGGATGCATAGCCAAGAAGAATACCTTCGTCAGCTTTAGCATCAAATTTGCCTAAGTTGTCTTTGGTATTCAGGATAAAGCAGCGACAACTGAACACTCTAAAGTAAGAAACATTAAGAGTCCTACCAAACCAAAGCTCATAGGGTGTCTTCTTCGAAATGGGTCGAATCAACCCCCTATTCAAAACATAGCATGTTGTGCTGACAGCTTTTGCCCAAAAGTATTTCGGAAGAGAGAATTGATTTAGCATAACTCTATCCATATCGCCAAGAGTTCTATTCTTCCTCTCCACAACACCATTTTGTTGAGGTGCTGTTGGACACAAAAATTCATAACTAAAACCATTTGAATCACAAAACTTTTCAAAATCAAAATTTTTGAATTCGCCACCATGATTACTTCGTATACGAGTAATCATGTAGCCTTTTTCGTTTTGGACCTTCTTAGCAAATACTTTAAAAACAAAAATTGTATCACTTTTGTTTGTAAGAAAAAAACTCAAGTAAATCTTGAAAAATCATCTACAATAACAAAAGCGTAGAGTTTTCCGCCAAGACTGGATATTCTACTAGGAAGAAATAAGTCCATATGAAGTAATTGCAATGGTCGGGTAGTACTTACAGTGTTTATAGATTTAATGGAAGATTTGGTAGCCTTTTTCTTTTCACATTCGGCAATATACGGTGTCTTTCTTGAATGTGATATCTGGCAGTCCTCTAACTAGCTTCTTGGGAGATAGCCTGGATATAGTATCCATGTTGGCATGACTAAGATGCTGATGCCATAGGATTTTTTTGACTTTGTGAGCGTAAAGGCATCTTTCTGCACTGTTAGTATTACTAGATAGATAGAAAATGTAAATATTATCTTCCCCTATTCCCTCAAAGGTGATGTCTCAAGTTGATTTGTCATTGATAAAGCATTTAGTTTTCCTGAAGTTAATATCATAACCATGATCAACAAGGTGACTAATGCTGAGCAAGTTATGCTTTAACTCGGTCACTAAACAGACATCGTTAATGACAGGAGAAGGAGGATAACCAATTGTACCATTACCTATGATGTAGCCTTTAAGGTTATTGCCAAAGGAAACGTATCCTTCCTTTTTCATCGATAGTGTTGCGAATAGATTTACATTTCCAGTCATATGTCGCGAGCATCCACTATCGAGAATCCACTTGCTTCTAGTTGAAGAGGAAATGTCCACCTACACTACGAGTAGATGTATCCTTTGGTACCCAGATTCTTGTGGGTCCTGAGAGGTTAGACTTTGGTACCCTTATGTATATATATTTTTTTCAACTAATCTCCTAATCCTATATTATGGAGAAATGTGTCCATGTAGGTTACAATATGTACATCTAGCATGCATGTTTATGCTAGGAGCATGTTGATAGTGATGTCTATGAGTAGGGTGATGATAGATAGTAGAGTGATTATAGTGACAGTGTGCAGTAGCATGATGATGATAATGATTGAGTACAGCAGGATGATGATGGTGTTTACGTGTATGTGTCTTACGTGCTGTATGTGAATAGGTGTACATGAATGCATGATTTTGTGTAGCATGTTGATGAGTGTTCTTGTGGTGACATGCCTTTTTGTTTTGAGTTGGCATGTGTTGTAAGTGTTGTGACTATGAGATTGAACTTGTGATTGAATAACCTACTTGCCCAGTTTAATCTCTAATTTCTTAGAGACAGCATTTAACTCATCACATTTAGCAGTAAGACCGTGTATTCTACCTCTAGCAATTTTGAACTTTTTTTTCTCTTCAGCAAGTTCTTTGTTTAAAGCCGTGATATCAAGAGTTTGTTTCTCAATGATTGATTCGGCATCGTGTAAGCTTAATTTAAGCTTGGATACCTCATCAGTATTTTTCGTAGGTGTAGTACTTCTAACATCTTCTACTAAATATGAAAGTCTATGGATCTCAATTTTGTAGTCCTTGATCTTATCCTTTGTATGTTTATATTTATTGATTACCATTTTTGTGATCTTCAAGTAGATCACTAAAACCATCACCAAGTTCATCAAATGAGAAATCATCAAAAGAATCTTTTACCTTTTCTGAAGTCGCCATTAGATAGACGTTAGTTGTATTTTACGGAGAGTCCTCTTCCTCATCTGAATCACTACCCTCGCTTTCGTGCCAGACGCTAGTGTTGGCATACTTCCTTATAGTTGACTTCTTGTACAGCTTCTTATATCTGCTTCCTTTCTTTGCTAAGGGACAATCTTTCTTGACATGTCCCATCTTCTTGCATCCAAAACAGGTGGGTTCTTCCTCATTGTCTTTTTGTTCTCTCTTCTTTTTGTTGAAGCGTAGAAACTTTTTGAAGTTTCGAACTAAGAGAGCTTGATTGTCACCTTCGGAGTTGTCGTCATCAGTGTCTTCTGAGCTGGTTCTTCGGCGATGAGCTCTCAATGCAATCTCCTTCTCTTTTGGAGCTATTTCTTTGAAATCATTTAGATCGAGCTCATGTGTCATCAGCTTGCCCATCAATGTTTCTAGTGACATTGTCGTAAGATCATTGCCTTCGATGATCACCGTGACTTTGGGATTCCAAACCTTCGGCAATCCTCGTAGTACTTTGTGTATCTTCTCATGGTTGAAATAATCTTTTCTAAGGGAAGATAGCGGGTTGACGATATCGAGAAATCTGGTAAACATTTGGGTGATAGTCTCATTTGGCTTCATCATGAAAGCCTCGTACTCCTGTGTCAGACGATGACTTTTGATTCTCTGTCTTGTGTGGTCCCCTTTATGAGCCACCTCCAAAAGCTTCCATACTTCATGCAAGGTGGTGCGTGTGGAAACCCTGTTGAATTCAGTCATGTCTATGGTACATAAGAGAGCATTAATAGCCCTAGTGTCTAGACTTGCATGTTTCTTCTCCTGATCAGTATACTTGTCGCGGGGTTTCTTAATGCGAGTCCCCTCGACAGTTATTCTGGAAGGTTTCTTGTAGCCATCAGTGACTATAGTCCACAGGTCAAAGTCTAGAGACTTAAGATAAAAATGCATTCTAGTCTTCCAATATGTGTAGTTGGTCCTATCAAATAAGGGTAGCCTATTTGTGGATTGACCCTCACGATAGTTGGTAGAGAAGGGTTGTGTGGTTGCCATGGATCAACTCTAGGGTGTAAATCCTATATCAAAAGAACAGGGCTCTGATACAAATTGAAGTACGTGTAGACAACTCTAGGGGTGAATAGAGTACTTGTGTCAATAATGAACAATTAAAAAATTAAATCTATTCAATCCCAACTAGCAAATAATTAATCAGAGTATAAGTGCTGAAAATAAATGAATATCAGAGAGCATACGGAGACACATCAGTTTTTAGCTTAGTTTTCCTAGTGGAGGACTAGTTCAGGCCTGAGAACTCTAGCTCAGGATGAAATCTACTATTTGTGAAATAGCTTTACAGTCACGTGCCTTTGCTCAGAAGAGCACGCCAACTTCTTGAAAGTTTGCTGAGGCAAAACTTGGAATTTTCCAAGTGACTTCTTCAAGACTCTTGCACACAAACTTCTAATTGACACACACCGAGCACCTTGTTGGCTTGGAAAGTTTTGTGGCTAGTAGATGAGAAGAGTATATCTCTTTAGGATGTATAGGCTATAGGAGTAGAAGAGAAGAGAAGATTAGATGATTTGAAATGGGAGAAAAGGGTGCCTATATATACTAGTTTTGGGAGGCAGAGTTCGGCCAGAACTCTGTCCAAAATATTCAAAATTTTGGTCGTTTGACAACTTACAATGAGCAATCCCTAAAAATTAGCTCGTGGAAATTAGGAGACAGAGTTCGGCCCGAACTCTGTGTGGGGGCAAAGTTCGGCCCGAACTCTGCCTCCTTGGAGACAAAATGCTCATGGGCAGTTGTAGGGCTTAGGCAGTTTGGTTTGTTGTTTGTGGAGCTTTTGGTTATCTAGTCTAAGGTTGAGGTACTCAGTGCGACTCAACATACAATAGCCTAGACTCAATAAAAGTGTAAAAAATACAGACTTCTAATGATAAGTTTCGCAGTATTCGTCGAGCAGTCGTCGATGATGATTGTTTGACTTGATATGTGATAGTCGTCTGATTTATAGCTTGATGACGATTTATGTGTCAAGTTGGATCATGCCAAATATCGATTTGATAATTATCAAGATTAGGTTGACTGCGATCCAGTTTTGGGCAACAACATGATGCTTGTTACTTTCTAGATTCAATTTCTCATATGTTATTTTTATGTCTTACAAATTCTATCATGTCTTGAATAGCTTGTCATATGTGGGCTTGTTCCATTCCTGACTGAAAATCAATATTTTTCAGGTTAGTCGTGGCTTCTCTTAGCAGTGGGAGATACGGGTGTACTTGCAGGCCAAAACCTAGAGATTAGTTAGATAGACGTATTGTAGCCATTTTCAATATTTGTTCGAATATTGTATTTTTCTTTAAATGTTAAATTTATGAATTTGTAAAAGTAATTTAGCAATATGAATGAGCAATAAAGTTTATGTTTTGAGAATTTTGTTTATTGTGGCCTAACAATGTTCTACCGTCGATACTGTGGCGTAGGTTGTCTTGGAATGCACTGGCATCCGAAAAGTGGGTGCAGGTCATGATTGTTAGCCCAATGATTACATCGTATTTTTAAATATGGCTAATCAGTTAAGTTTAACATAATAATGTCACTAATATTCATATACTCACTATTATGTTGCTACTTAAACTTAGCATTGTCTTAATTGTCCTATATCATATTGCCATGCTTGTATTGTACAGTAACATATTTTGCTCGCCTAACATATATTTGTAGACATGCAGTAAGCATGATCTAACATGATCAAACCAGGACATAGGCAATGAAGAATTGATGATGGACCAAAGACGGCGTCATACAAAAAGATTTCTCTGAACCGCCTAGCAACCTATCCGGGGCCTCGCATCAGGTGTTCCGCTGCACGGTCAGCGGACAGGGTCGAGGGGGCAGTGCCCCCCGTCTGCGTCATACAAAATTTGACTGTGAATCAATCATAATATATTTAGATCGTGCCAAACTATATGTTCTTTTGATTTTACTCGCGATTACGCGTGACCAACTTGATCATGAATCATTTCATTCTCCCGATTATGTCAATCGTCGTTCTCATTCCAATCGATTGAAAATTTCATTTCTTGATTATGTTCTGAGTCATACCTGATCGTGTCCTTTGAAATTCGAGGACAGAATTTTTCTATGGTGGATAGATTTGTAAATCCACATCCCGAGTTTTCAAAACTTTTATTTATTTATTTTAGTTGTAGTTTTAAATATATATTTGCAGTTAGAAAATAATATTTATTTTCGATTAAATATATTTTGAAAAGTTTTGGTTTTAATTAATTTTAAAAATCATAAGTATATTGACCATAAAATTATTTAATACAAAGTTTTGAATTTATCCATTTATTCTTAAATAAGATTTTGATTCATATATTTTGAATTGTTTTAAATGATATTAAAATTGTTTCAAGAATATGAAATATTGTTCTCAATTATCATCATGATTAATTGTTTGACTAAAATTTGATATACTTGATTAGAAATAATATTATTACCTTTGATTTGGTAATGTTAGATATAAAGAATATTTAAATTTATGCGTTTTTAAAATATTATTCAAATTATTATGATCAATAACAAATATTATTTTCATTTATCCTAGCTACCCATTTTATTAAACTCAAATTACTTACTTGGAAATATTTTTTATTATCTTTGACCAACAAGGATTGGTGAATAATATTTAAATTTACACGATTTAAAATATTTGATAATATTGTAATATTACTTTAAATTATTATTGTTATCATAAATGGAAGTTTGATTAGATCAAATTTTATTTTATATTGTATAGGAGAATTATCTACTAGCAACTTTACTTCTTATCTAATTCCGAATCCAAGGCCTATTTAAGGAGGCTTATCCTTGTTCTTTTTCCCACAAATCCATAACTCCCAAAATACTAACCCTAAATTTCTTCTCTTTCTTTTCACATAATTGATCAATATTTCTTATCCAAAAAATTTCTATCTTTGCACCATTCAATCAACTCCGCCTGTCCTAATAGTTCTTAAATTCGAGGATGAATTTATTTCTAAGGTGGATAGATTGTAAACCCTCTTCCTAAAATCGTGAAATATTTTTTATTATTTATTTGAATTAAATGGTGATTTTGGAATTTATAAATATTTTAATTAAATAGTTATTATGATAGAATGCTTTAGTCATGACTAATTTTTGGAGTTCAAGAAGACCAAGAATTTTGGCACGGATAGTGTAGAAGTGTGCTTTGACTAATATTTTAGCCATGATAGGGAGGCCGAGCCAATTGTGTGTTCTAACTGGAAAAATAAGTCAAAGTTGTGACTTGACCCCTATAAATAATTTAATTAGTTATTTATTAAGAATGTTACTTTTAGGAAATTCAGTTATACCAGTTTAGCCTGGACTAAACCCGAGCCAAACCCAAATCCAGGTAGTCGTATAGTATGTCCAAAGACGTCCATATAGGTGTAGATTTATTATATATATAAATATTTTGTAAATGGGCTATAAATATTTTCTATATATTTTTATATATGTGCTATTGATGTTAAATTATTATTTGGAAATATGTAAATATTTTTCTCAAAAATGCTATTTTAGATTTTGGGGGTTTTTAGGCTATATGTAAAGTTGTATTAGGTATAGATTGGTTGAGCAGGCATCACGCCAGCATAGATTGTCATGGGGGTAGAGTTCTGTTCGGAGCATCAGGAGAGCCAGAGTTCGAGTTCACCCGACGGCAGGCGGAGCAGAGCAGCGGACTTTTCTACGGAGTTTCAGTCAAGGAGCAGGCGGTTCCACATCCTTTGATTACGGAGTTCATGGACATCTTTTCGAAGGATTTGCCAGGACTTCCACCGGACAGAGACGTTGAGTTCTCGATAGACTTGGTTTCTGACATGAAACCAAATTTCGAGCATGTCTATCGAGTGAACAATAGCGAGTTGGTAGTATTAAAGAAGCAGGTGGACGAGCTGCAGGACAAGGGCTTCATCTGATCGAGCTCTTCACCTTGGTGTGCACCGGTACTCTTTGTACCCAAGAAGGATGGGTTGTTACGGATGTGTATCGACTACAGGGCATTCAACAACCACACAATCAAGAACAGATGCCCAGTGTCGTGGATTGATGATCTCTTTGATCAGTTGAGCGGAGCTCGAGTTTTTTCGAAGATTAATTCGAGGTCATGTTATCATCAGCTAAAGGTGAAGAAAGAGGATATTCTGAAGACCGCATTTTGGACGCGGTATGGTCAGTTTGAGTTCTTAGTTATGCCATTTGGGCTGACCAACGCCCCGACGGTATTTATGAACTTGATGAACAAGGTGTTCCACTAGTACTTAGACAAGTTCGTGGTGGTGTTCATCGATGATATCCTAGTGTACTCGAAGACTGAGGAGGAGCATGAGGAGCACTTGAGAGTGGTTCTAGAGACACTCAGAAGGGAGGAGCTTTATGGCAAGCTCTCGAAGTGTGAGTTCTTTCTGGACAGAGTTGACTTCTTGGGTTATGTGGTGACTGGAGACGGGATCTCAGTTGACCCGAAGAAGATCACGGCAGTTGAGGCTTGGTTGGCACCGAGTTCAGTAGTAGAGATTAGGAGCTTCTTGGGATGGGCAGGCTATTACAGGAGGTTCGTGCAGGATTTCTCCCGAATTACAGAGCCATTGACTTGGCTGACTCGGAAGGATCCAGAGTTTGTCTAGTCAGAGGAGTGTCAGGTCGCTTTTGATGAGTTGAAGAAGCAACTGACGGCAGCCCCAATTTTGACATTCCTATCAGGATCAGGAGGGTTCACTATCTATAGTGATGTCACAGCGAAGGGTTTGGGTTGTGTCTTACAGCAGCATGGGAAGGTGATTGCCTATGCTTTCAAGCAGTTACGTCCCCATGAGAAGAACTACCATACCTATGACTTGGAGTTGGCAGCAGTGATATTTGCTTTGAAGTTATGGAAATATTACTTATACGGATAGCAGGTGGAGATCTTTACAGATCATAAGAGCTTGAAGTATGTGTTTACACAAAAGGAGCTCAACATGAGGTAGCGCAGGTGGTTGGAGTTGATGAAGGACTTCGACATTTCACTACAGTATCACCCAGGGAAGGCTAACGTGGTTGTCGATGCCTCGAGTAGGTATCCGACAGCCATGTGTTCGACTTTGGATCGTCACTTGCTAGCAGATTTGGAGAACCTAGGGATTTAGGTGATTATGCTAGGAGTTCAGATGCAGATGTGGGGACTTCAGTTTCAGTCAGACTTGATGGAGAGGATCAAGTCGACACATTTCGAGGATGTTGTCCTACGGTGTATCCGAGAGCAGGTTCGAACAGGGCTGGTGGATAATGAGTTTACTCTTACAGAGGATGGCGCTTTGAGGCACCGTTCCAGGCTGTGTGTGCCCAGTGGATAGCTCATGGAGCAGGTCATACAGGAGGCCCACCGATCTTAGTACTCAATACATCTTGTATAGAGACATGTGGGAGCACGTCTGGTGGTATGGGATGAAGCGGGAGGTAACTCGCTTCTTAGCCAGATATTTGGTCTGTCAGCAGGTCAAGACAAAGGCCAGGAGGTTTGTTACAGCCATTGTCCATTCTATAGTAGAAGTGGGAGCGCATCACGATGGATTTTGTTTCAAGATTGCCGTGTACACTAGGAAGGAAAGACGCAATTTGGGTCATCGTTGACAAGTTGACCAAATCAGCCCACTTTTTTGCCATTAAAAGTGGGTACGTCTACTGAGAGGCTTACTGAGATGTATATGTGGCAGATTGTCAGGATTCATGGTGTTCCGGTGAGCATCATCTCGGATCGGGATAGTCGCTTTATTTCCTATTTCTGGCGGAGTCTACAGACTAGTTTGGGAACTCAGCTCAAGTTTAGTACTACATACCACCCTCAGACGGACGGACAGTCAAAGAGGACTATTCAGACGCTCGAGGACATGCTGCGGACGTGCGTCTTAGATTTTGGAGGATCCTAGGAGGATGACCTGCCCTTGGTGGAGTTTGCTTACAACAACAGTTTTCAGGCCAGCATCAAGATGTTACCCTTCGAGGCACTGTATGTGCGTAGATGTCATACAGTATTATCTTGGGATGATGTTGGGGAGCGAGCTTTATTGGAACCTGAGATGGCTGTTGACGCAGCCGAGAATGTGAAGCTCATCAGAGACAGACTTCGTATGGCGCAAGACAGACATCGGCATTGGGCCGATTGCCACAGAAGTCCTTTGGAGTTTGAGGTACAGCTTAGAGATAGGATTAGAAGTATATTGTTTGTTTGTGTTTTGTTTGATCATGTTTGATTATTTTGTAACATGAGACCTTGCTTGTGTTTAGGTCGGAGACCTAGTTTTTTTTGAGGATATCTCTGACTCGTGGTACCATACGTTTTGGTTGAGGTGGGAAGCTTAGCCCACGCTTCATCGGACCTTTCGTGATCAGCGAAAGAGTCGGTAACGTGGCATATAGGCTAGACTTGCCACCTACCCTAGTGGGTGTCCATAACGTATTCCACGTACCACAGTTGAGACAATATATGGAAGATCTTAGCCATGTACTCGACCATTCGGAGATTGAGGTACAGCCTACTCTCAGTTATCCAGAGCAGCCAGTGAAGATTCTGGATCACCGGGAGAAGGTACTTAGAAACCAGGTAATACCCTTGGTTCGCGTCGCATGGAGGCATCATTCTCCAGGAGAGTCTACCACGGAGCGGGAGGATGAGATGCGCGAGCGATACCCATATCTTTTTGGACCTTGAGGTATGATTGTCTATCCTTCTCATCAGTTTAGTTTTGCCTTTCAATTTTGAGGACAAAATTCTTTTAAGGAGGGTAGATTTGTCACTATCACGTTTTAGCTTGAGGATATTTTGGTCATTTTGAAAATTTGGAATTTATTTTGAATTGGAGTGATTGTTGTTATTTTTGACCTTTGCTAGTTGAGACTTTGGAGACTAACCTAGATGTTGACTTTAGCTATGGTGACATGATTAGCATGGTGTGACCCTAGTCTAACTTAAGTCAACCCAAGTTGAGTTATTTTAAATCAAGTTTCATATAGAGATTTAGTGATTTAAGTGCATGGATTTTGACTTATGGAATGATTCATTTAGCATTGAAACTTAGCCCAAGCCCATTAGTCATCAACCCTAACCCTAATTCCTTCCTTACATGGCCAGCACCCAAGGGATCCCCCCTATTTAATATCTCTTCCTAGTTCTTGCCACTTTTTACATCACATCAACTTTTGATAAGAAAGAGGTATTGGTCTTTCTTCTTCAATCCATAACTTCTTCATTTCAATTCATTTTTGACTCTAGTCTCTTGCAATAGAACCTAACCATACTCTATTTACTGTTCTTGGAGTGAAATCTCAAAATTTGTGCAATTTGGAGCTTTTGACTTGCAAGAGGAACCATCATATTTGGGGTTTTTTTCCTTGTGATTGATATTCAATAGGTAAACACCTCAAACTATCATCAATTCTTGATTTCTTTGCATGGTTGCCTAGATCTAGTTGACCCCTAGCTGTGATGTGTGTTTGGTGAAGTTTTGCATTCATTTTGTGTCCGTATCGGACATGTATCAGTTTTTATTTGTAAGTGTTTGTTGAAATGCCTCTGAGAACTTTTTCATCTAATTTTTGAAATGTTTTTGATGGGAAAGATTGATTTTGATGTGCTATTTGATTTTCCTAAACTCTGAGTTAATTTTCGAGTCATGTCATGTCCACACGAAGACACGAACTCGCTCGCGTGCAGAGCTAGGGTTTCCCCTGCTGCTCGATTGGGCTGTGGGATACGACACGGTGTTGTTCGACCCAATACTGCGAGGTCATGTGGGGACAGTATCTATGAAACATGCCCCCAAATGGCTCAAAGTATCATGTCGAATCGGACACGTTTTTGCTCGTGCACTGGAATTACACGCGCATATATAGGCACACAGACACGCACTGATACGCGTCTCGTACATAGACACGGGGACACGTGCACACCTCATGTTGTGTTCAGTGTATAGCCCTAGTGCTAGGCTACACGTGGACGTGACCACATGGACACATGTGTTGTGTCTGCGAGCGTGGTGAACTTGTGTACGAGGCAGTGTACTATTTTTTTGTGCTCGTGTGTTAGTTTTGTATTGGACATATTTGTGTACAGTTTATGGACACCAAATCATTTGTATGACACATACACATGTGCACTAACATTTACCAAACCATTATATTGAATATTAACTGTGATTCAAATTCGAATTCATGTTTTCCCCCAATAGTCTGATACATGTTTTGTAAATTTATTCTTGAGATCTAAATTCTATTTTAATTATGTTTTACTGATGATTAGATGTGAAATTTACAATATTAGATCATGTTTTGTGCCTGAGATTAAGTTCACATTGTGGGGTTCATGTGTGGGATGGTTGGGTTTGTTGAATTGTGTTTCCCCGAGCCTGTCACAATGATTTCTGAAGCACACATACACACATCATCTAATATACACACACACATGTTCACAAGACTCTGTAAACTGATAACACACCTACATATGCTGTCTTCCTATGAATTACACACACACACATATACACTCTAAACCTATGATGTAATCTATATATACACACACACATTGAACTGTTGAAAACTTGAGAACACTCTATGGACTGCTATCTACACATCATATTGTACACACACACTCTACAACTACCACACCACATTGTACACACACACACACTCTACTGCTAACATATCACATTGTACACACACACACCATTGTTTTACACACATGCACACACACTACTGCTACATTGTAACTGAGAACACACGTTACACACACACACACATTACACTATTGTCAATATATCTCTCTCTCTATATATATAATATATAAATATCTATATTCATGCATGATAATATGTATATATATATATATGTAAGATTGCCTATATATATTTGTACATGTAAAATGTGGTGAATTTATACATGTGTATGCCAATATAGATAGGTATATAGGCATATAGCCCTATATGGTTTTCCTATATGTATGTCTTCTATACATTATGTGTATATGGGTATGTATATACATGAAATTGTGTGTTGATAGTTTGTGTAGTGTTGTGACTTATGTGAATGCTAGGATAGACATGGTTAGGCTTAGTGAGACTAGTCTGGGTTAGGACTTGACCTAGTTGACCTAGTTTGACTAGTGTAGTTGACTAGAGTTGACAAAATATTAACTTTATCCTAGATTGACCCAAACATCATGTAGAATGCATTGTAATGTTCTATTTTACCATTTTTGACATGTTGTGACTTGTGCTGTTCTAAATACGAGTCAGACACCCTTCCTCAGATAGTATATTCACTTCGGATACTCAGGATATCTGGCGAGTACATTCTCTGACCGTTTTATACTTGATAGGATTTACATTTATGCTCTAGATTACTTTACTTGATGCTGTCACATTGTTAACACGGATTGGTACTATATGGATCCTTTCATGAGATATTATCTACCTCGGGAGTATCAGGCTATAGTATGTCATGTGCATTTCACTTTCATTATGTACTTCGATGCTTTTACCATTCATGTGCACTCTTATGATTTATGTACTCTCATGTTCACAGAGCCCCCATGTATACATTCATGTGCATCCATTTATGGGCCTTCATGTGATATCATGTGCAATAACATAACCTGTTTGGATCCTTGTGTATTAATTGGGGTACAGGGGAGTATAAATGGTCATGTGAGCAATTCCAAAGTAGTATACTTATGTACAAACTCTTAGATTACTCATGTGCAAATTTAAGTCGTTCATATGTCTATCTTATACTCTACATCACTATCCACTGTTATTCTTTACTTATAGTAGATATTTCTTTACAGTCATCTCCTTTATTTCATATATTTTCCAACGTTTCATGTATCTTACTCTATAGCATATTTACATATCCTGTCATATTATGAACTGCGTGATATGTATTGTGCTCGCTCCTGTCCTGACAGGACCTGTTGAAAATATTACTGAGGACTAGGATGAGGCGCGTTGCACCACCTACTACGGGGCAGCATTAGAGGACACCTGTAACTTTGACTTCCAGCAGGATCCATTACCTGCTGACGATACTCCCATAGTTTAGTTATCTTATTTCAGTTGTTTCTTATCTGGATATTTGAATTAGAGATTGTGATGATGTGGATTTATGGATCTTGTTAGATGTTTATCTTAGACACTTTGGATTCTCTCTTTTATCGTTCATCTATGGATTCAGTTGATATTCTTATCTATCTTATCGTACATCATTCTTAGTTGTGTTTGAGATTTGTACTTTATATTATTCCTCCATTTAGAGAGTATAACTGTGCAATGTACCATATAATAGTTAGATACATGTGACCTACGACAGCGTTCTACCGTCGACACTGCGGCATAGGCTGAACGTACCCACTTCTCGTGCCCTTACACTAGGTATTGTTTGCCATTAAATATCAAAAACAGGTATTACAGAAATACTGAAATTGATTGCAAACTCGCTTGTACAAAGAAGAGCCTAGAAAGAAATCCTAGGAAATTATCTAAGTACAATTATTTAGTTTTTGATTCTGGGGGGTGACGGTGGAGGCTCGGGAAAGTGTATCAACTCTGCCTTACTCCTTGGACTATCCGACACAGTCTTTAGCTCTTGAAAAAATTGCCTTTCGAAGGTTGCCAGCCTTTTACAAGGGTGTGGCACCCTGCTATTTATAGTGATATATGTTTTAAGCCACATAGGTGGCCCGTGGCCACGTGGCTAATCAGCATGTAAAGACCCTCTCTTTGGCCGCCAGCTAGCGATTTGTTAGGATGTTGTTACAGCAAATCTGGATGGTTGAGACTTGGTCAGCCTACCACAAGTCCTATCGCAGGATAGAAATCATCTTGAGCCGCATGAGTTTCTCAGTTTTCCGCCATGTTGGGCCGTATAAGACTCATGCGGCTTAGGTCGTAGTCTTCCTTAGTCTGCATGTAGATTAATGACTTTTGAGCCGCATAGATTCTGTATTTTGCGCCGCATAACGCTCATGCCGCTTAGGTTACAGTCACCCTTGACCGTATAAAGCTCAAGGACTTTTAGGGCCACATAGGTTGAGTCGCATAAGGTTCATGCGGCTCGGGTAGCATTCCTTCTGGCCGCATGAATTTGTCTGATCATGTCTTATCTTTTTTGTCAGAATATCAGAGCTGTCATTTTTATCAGATTTGACAGAATTTGTCAGCTTTATCAGACGGACTGACCAACTTGGCCGTATATCTTTCTTATGCGGCTCGAATCGGTCTGCTTGCAGACAGGCTGCATAGGATGCTGAATCTGTCATACGGCTCTCCTTCAAAGTACTTATGCGACAAATTATGACCCGTATGAACCCCATATTTTCCATGCTTTTATAAGACCCCCTTCAAATTTTTCAAATTATAAATTTAGAATACTTTGAATAGGAAGTATGAAGATATGTCAAGCCTCAGAGAGTTTTCAAGTCGTAGGGAATTTTCGAGCGGCAGAGAGATCTCGGGACACAGGGGAATCTTGAGATGTAGGAAAATCTTGAGCCACAGAGAGACCCCATCCAGCCTGCCAGCTGTCACTACTGTATTTAATTTCTTGATTCAGTTTTGGATTTGGGCTCTCTTTTCGAGATAAAGTCGACGGTTACTAGGGATAAAATTCCCAAACGTCGATATTATCTTTAATGATCTCAAGAACCGAAGAGGCACTTTTCAGAAAATCTATAAATAGGGGTCATTTCAGAGAGAGATTTTTCTCTTTCACCTTCTTCTCCTTCGTCTTCATCATTCTTTCTACCATGGCTCCAAAAGCTTCCAAGTCGACTGGTGTTGCGGCCAAAGGGAAAGGACTTGCCTCTCTGTCGAGAAAGACGAACTCTCCTTCTATTCATTCCGACGTGCAACCCCCTATCAAAGGTAAGGATAGTGGGAAGACAACGACTGAAATTTTGAATGGCCATATCGCATATTTTATGCACAGGCCTGTGCTATATCGCTTATGTGCTTTAAGCCTGGTCGATGCATGCCCTATCTCATTTGGACCGCATGTGTTCTGTATGATAGGGCCGCATGGGCTAAGCTGCATAAGCGTTATATATTTGAACCTGATCCGCATAAGTAATCCAAGACTAATCTGCATGAGCACTTCATGACTGAGCCGCATAAGTGCCTCATAAGTGCCTCATGACTGAGCCGCATGAGCACTTCATGACTGAGCCGCATAAGTGCCTCATGACTGAATCGTATGAACCGTATAGGTGCCCCATGATTGGGCTACATGAGCACTTCAGGACTGAGCTGCATGAACCGCATGAGCACTTCATGACTGAGCCGCATAAGTGCCTCATAAGTGCCTTATGACTGAGACACATGAGCACTACATGACTGAGCCGCATAAGTGCCTCATAAGAGCCTCATGACTGAGCCGCAAGAGCACTTCTTGACTGAGCCGCCTAAGTGTCTTACGAGTGAGCCGCATGAGCACTGTATGACCGAGCCGCATGCGTCTCATGTTCGTTAAACCACTATGTCGCATAGGTTCTGTTTGGCTAGGCCGCGTAAATGAACTTCTTCTGATTTTAATTCTTCTTTGTCCTTTGCAGTGAACTTGCCCACAGCTCCATCGGTGGAACTCTTGATAGGATATGCCCAATCTATTTTGGGTGTGAGACTTGACCAGATAGTCGAACGCGTGTCGACAAAGATCACCCGAAATTAACCTAAGGCCAGGTTAAGGGAGATCAGGAACCAATCATTTTTTTACTTACTCAGTATGATAAATTTCGGGAAGCTAGGGGACATTCATCTGAAGCCCACATTCTTGTTCGGAGATGCTATAGTTGTCTCGAACCCCAACACACTAGAGCTATCTGTGAGCTGGGATTTTCTTTCCAACGGGCTATCGATTTACCTTTCTTAGATGGAACACCATTTCTCTCTGTTAAGTTTGAACATGGTGCCTATCGAGAGACGAATAGCGGATCCCATAACTTAGGACTAGCAAGCAATCTTCGTAGGCAATATCTATTTTAATAGACGAGTGCGGTCAGCGGTCGTGACCAGGGAGTCGGTCAGTTGGTCGGTCGTCGGGCTAGCCTCCGATAGTTTTATAAATGACCTGAGGCCCAATAACCGATTCTCTGAGGTCGACACCTTCCTGAACCAGATTGCCCGTAAAGGATCATATCCTATGGGCAGACTGTCGCTGCAGAATTGGATGTGTCGTTCCCCTCCATGGGTCAACTTGATACTATGGATTCTATTGACCTATGGGGATACTTTACAGCAGCTCGACCTCTATTATGCCATAAGGGGAACTTGTTATGGTCTTTCTATGAACACAAGGCTGTTTATAGCGCTCCTCAAGATGTACAATCGTCGTACGGGGACCTTTTATACACCTGCTGGGGAGATGGGGCTCGACCTTCACGAGATGCATGACGTCTCCAAGTTTCCCTGGGGAGATGAAGTTTATGAAGAGTATACCCCCACGAATAAGGAGTTTGAGGAATTAGTGCGGCGATTTCCCGGGTTCCTTGTTGTTTACCGGAAGGTGTTATGTCATCATAGCACTTGTCAACAAATGTCAAAGAAGAAGGATGAAAGTTCTGAAGGGACCCTTTCTTACACCACGTCCTGGGTCAGTTACTTGTTCGACCTTAGCGCCTTGGGCCGGGTTGTCCCTCGGAGCCCTCAGACTCAAGCAGGAGTGGATGCTCAGGTGTAAAACGCCAAAAGGACCAAAGCTTCTGGTAACAGATTCGGAAGCCAGTTCGCCACATTTAGCTACTTCTATCAAGATACCCAACCCTTGTCCAATAAGGCCATCTTGGCTGGATTTTTGATGAAATGGCTGAGGATCTGTGTGGTCTCGGGGGGTGCTGGTTCGATTGAGAGAATCAGCCGCAACCTGATCCTTCATGCTGTCAAGTTAGTTTTCGGAGACAGGCTAGCTCTACTCCCAGCCATGGTGTGTAGCATCCATCGGGGTCTTCTTATCTTTATGTCCAGAACCATAGCTCGTGACGTTACGAAGGATTTCAACCGAATTGAGCTACCCTACCACTATCTGATTGGGTGGCTGCTAATGCACTTCCCCTCTCTGATGCGACCTGGCCCTAAGGGGAATGCGACGATTAACGATACATTCATCTATCTGTATCATGATATGCCTTGGACCTGTTCGACCATGTTTGACTGCCATGTTGCGCTCGCACGAGTGGACAGCTACTCCTTTTTTGTGTCGGTCCCGCCTTTTACTGATGAGGAAATGAGCATCTCTATCTTGATGGCAGTGTCGCATCCCAGATTCTTCCTGAGAAGATGTTCCGCTGGTTGCAGAATATCCGTCCTGCTCACTTGGTGTACCATGACCGTAACGTTGTCTTCTTGGAACCTTATTTACCCAGCCGATATTCTAGACAATTTGGGTACTGACAGTTGTTTTTGGACAACCCGAGTCCTGGCTTGGGTTATGAGGGCGGCATCCTAGATGGTATTCGAGCCTAGCATTACTATAGTATCGTCTTTCCCCAAACTATCTTTTCTTTTCCTGATACCGGGGGCTTGGTGTGCATCTCATACATGGCAGTCCTCCACCTTGTCTCTGTGAATGGGCCTCCCCATGACTTCGATGCGAGTACTAGTTTCATAACCGGTACTAAGCTGGCAAAAAAATGTGAGGAGCCCAAAAAGAGGAACATGGCAGGGAAGGCGAAGGCCGTTGAAGTCTCTGACTCCGATTCTACTGATACGGAAGTGGAGAATGAATACAATTATCTATTACCCTCTGCAAGTACTCCGGTGACGTGCTTGCCTTCTCATGTGCCGAGTCCTTCGCCTAAGTGAAGTAAGCGTGGACCTTTCGTTGCTGATATGTTCGTTCTCAAAAATGGGTTGCGTTTAGGAATCGAGGATCTGACCTCACAGAAGAGGGCGGTGATGCCAAAACCCTCCCGGAGGTAAATTTTATTCCAGCCAACCACCATGTTACTTTTAGGATCTTATCTTATTGTTTCTCTTTATTCCTTTGTGCAGGCTTTAGAAGACATAAATGCTCCAGAGCCCGATGCTGTTTTCGAGATTCCTCCAGTTATGGGCACCCTGGTCAAAGAATGTGCAAGCCTTACAGAATCAAATATCGAGGCTGCAGGGTTTCAATTGGTCGCAACCGACCCAGCTACACCTCCTTTCGGGTTGATCGGGGCTGGAGTGATTGATGCAGGTGATTCGGATATTACTGTAGAGGAGGATGGGGGCAGTGGGAGGAACTGTGACTGTCCAGAGCGATCCGCGGTCTCCACCGCCCTTCTATGGTAAGCTATGTCATATTTTTACCGACAAGGAGGTTCATTCGCTCTTTCTTCATATCCTTCGAGTCAAGCTGATTGTTGGTTGTTTTGGACATACAGGACCTGCCTCTCCAATATCGATGGTGGATGTAACAACGAAGGAGGAGATAGCGGACGACGTCGGGGCGGACCTCTTGCCGAAGAGAAGAAATGGACCTCCTCTCTTTCAAATCGAAAAGAACCCCGCTGAGCCGAGTTCAGAACCGCTTATACCAGAAGTACTAATGGTAGAGGCGGTGGTTCCTATACCAGCAACGGTGGATGCAGGGTTGATTGAAGCTGTCTCTTCCCTGGAGATTGAACTCTCCACTCTGCTTAGTCTTCAGTTTTTTGGGCTACAAAAGAAAAGATTGCTGTTGTACGGAAGTCTCATCGCTCGGAGTTTGCTTCCCTTTTGACAGCATCGTCAAGCTCCGCTATGCCTTCTTCTCACACACCTTTAGGTTCCTTGGCTGAAATTCCTTCGACGTCGTCATCTTTGAAGAATCTCGACAAATCGTCGAGGGATATAGTTGAGAGCTTCTACCGTCATCTAAAATAAAGGGTTGAAGCTACTTCCAGGAGAAGCACTTTATTTGTCGTGGCCCGTCACTGCGCCCAAGGTCAGATTGACCTGCTGAAGACGCTTCCGGGTGGAGAAAGGGTAGTCGTCCTTCTGGAGCACAAGCTGGCAGAGGCTAATCAGTGCCTAATCTAGTTATAAAAACTGCAGTAAGTCGATGTGCCTGCTACGGTGGAGCAGGAGCATGCTTTCCTTATAAAAGCAGTAGAAAATGTGAAGGCTGTTCAAGAGACGACCAAGCCCACTTTGGAGAAGGACCTCCATAAGCTGTCCCTTAAATATGACAAGCTGAGCCGAAAGAAAGAGATTTGCTTGACTCGCGAGAAGACTACCGTTCGTGGTACGACCGAAACTAACGAACAGCTTCTCCAGCTCCAAGCCAGGCTGACATCTCTGGGGATTGACCTCCAAGCCACTCGTCAGAAGAGAGAGAAGATCTGTAAGGAGACTGATGAGGTCACACGAACCTCTGCTGCTCTAGAGGGTACACTGAAGAAACTAGAGGAAAATTGGCAGGCTCATGCATATCTTGAGGATGCTGAAAAGCTATCTCAGGAAGCTGAATGCCGAGCCAGACTGAGAATTGAGCGCTCAACTGCGCAGTTGGAAGACGTTCTCACCAAGCTATGTGTTGCTGATGAGCAGTGAATTCCCTCCTTTGTTTTTGAGATGTAGTCTTGTCAATATAATAAATCACTTCCACTCTGAGGAGTTTGTACTACAGCATTCGTATTTGATGAAGGACATTCCACTGAGGGACTTTTTGTGAACCTATTGCCCTTTTGTGCATCTGAAAATACGAGCAAATAGATTTGAATAATATTTAGTAGATCTACTACTCTTTGGTACACCGATGGTGCGGGTAATAGATTAGGATAAGTTTTATGGACCTATTATCCATCTGCGCACTGGTGGTGCGGGTAATAGATTAGAATAACTTTTGTGGACCAATTACCCTTCTGCGCATTGGTGGTGCGGATAATAGATTTTGAGACAAAACCCAACAGAGGTAATATGGACGTGATAGGTTTTGATAAATGGCAGAGCTTTCTTACTCAGAGGTAGTATGGACATGGTAGAAGTGAACTCTGTAGGGATGTATAGAACAACTCAGAGGTAAGGTGGACGTGCATGTTCTAGGATCAATGTACAATCACGGAGGAGTAGTTGTACGGGATATCCTGCAGGAGGACTTTTGGTGGACCTATTACTCTTTTACGCACTAGTGGTACGAATAATTGATTTTGAGACAAAATCTAACAGAGGTAATAGGGACGTGATAGGTTTTGTGGTCTTAACACCCTGTCTTTTATCCCAGGTTGGGTACAGGTGTTAAGTCGGGAGATTATTGGTATCAGAGGTAATATGGACGTGACACACGCTAATTAGGAATGATTTTTGGTGGACCTATTACCCTTTTGAACACTGATGGTGCGAGTAATAGATTCGAGACCTAACCTAACAGAGGTAATATGGACGTGATAGGTTTTGTGGTCTTAATACCATGTCTTTTATCCCGAGTTGGGTACAGGTGTTAAGCTAGGAGAATGTCTATATAGACGTGATATGACAATCGAAACACCAAAGTAGAATTTTAGAGGTGTCAATATACATGACTTGTCGCTCGGAAAGATGCAATGCGAATCCCTTCAGGGGAACAGAGTGTAAGTTCAGAGGTACCGATGTACATAACTCGACACTTTTTTTTAGTCCAACGGTAGCCTCTTATTGATGAAATAAGGAATTTTGTCCACAGGGATTACATCATCAGGAGAGGGACTATCCGCCTGTGCTACCAGGTATTTGGCGAGTTCTACGTCCTCTTCGGCTACCCCCTGCGAGCTCAGAGGTCGGGATGCTGCCTTGGGCAACTTGACCAACAAGGGTTCAGCTTGTGGCATTGACTTGCCTGAGGGTGTTGGATCGACACTTGGTTGCTGGCTCGTCTTGGGAAGACGGATGACAATTGGCTTGGCAATGGACTTTGTGTCTTCCAGTTGCCTTTGAGTTAATTTTAGCAATCGGATCACCATCGACGTTACAGAGGGCCTCACATCTTCCTGTTGCCATTGATTGAATTTTGGCTGTCGGATCACCATCGGCCTGATGACAGGTGAAGCAGATGACTATTGGTTCCAATTGTGCAGGTGAGGCAGGAGAACTGAACACATCTTTATATAAAGTTGCGACGAGGGGTGCGGCCTTGCCCGATTTACGGGCCTGGAGATAAATTCTCAAGGGTTCTTCTGGTCCTGTGATGGCCTCCAGTTCGTCAGTTATATGTTTCCTGGATTCGTCATATAGACAAGCCTCCGAAGAGTAATAAGATTCAACCCCCTTGAAGGGATCGATGTCGATGAATTTAGTCTTCACGAAGCCGTGCTTACTGACATACTTGAAGCACTGGTGAAGGGTGGATGGCACGATCATATAGTCATGTATCCACAGACATTGCAGGAGGATGTTGTTGGCGGTGTCTGCATCTATGATGTAGCAGGTAACCTCTGTCTTAAGGTCACAAATCTGACATTTCAATCGGATATTCCCTAGGGGATAGCTCCTTTCCGAGTTGAAATTGCTAATGGCAGAGTTAGTCGCCGCTGGCCGGTGCTTAGGGATGCCAAGAAGAACTCTTGACAAGCCAGGGTCGATATGCATCCGATCCACCTTAATTTCGCCTATGTATCCAGTGTAGTACAAGGGGCGATCAAGCAAGTTGGACTTGATCAACATATCCTATAGAGTAAATATGATATAGGGCATTTCATCTGTGCCATTGCTGCCCTATAGATCTTCTAACGGGTCTTCCCTTGGAGGCTTGACCTGAGCTAAGTAGGCATCAGCATTTTGGAGTACTTCGCTCAATGCGACACGAAGGTCCTTGGAGATCGTTAGGAGCTCGTATAACAACAACTTTGTTGGCATATTAGCCAATTATGCTAATATGTCAAAGTTGTAAAATCTCTCCAGCCCCTGAGGTGCATCATTACGGAGTGGCCTGTCGAAGCAGGTTTCCTTTGGCATGGACTTATCTGTCGGTGGAGGATGAGGCGGCCTTGGAACATCCAAGACAGGCAACATTGTTGGCTGAGGATCTTCGACTGAACTGTCTAGCGTGGACTGGACTTGTGCTCCAGACCAGGTAACAACGGATGCCGCTTCCTCATATTTGGCTGAAATTGTATGGCGGGATCTAAACTTCCTGCCCTTCTTCTTGTTGGTAGGAGATGTCACCCATGGGTAACTTCGGGCACTAAGTCCGGGTGCACCTACATGATCTCTCCTCACGAAGTGGTGAGAGGTACCAGTGCAGATGTCTGGTTCTAGACGGGTGGAAGATTGGTAACCTCCATCGACGCCTGAGGGACGGATGTTATCCCATCCGGAGTGCTTGTTGGAGGGAAGTCGCTGAACTGAATTGATACCATATTCGTCGCCACGGTAACCTCTTCAAAGTCTATTGACAGAGCTTTGGTGTCGATAAGACTCTGGATGTACCGATTCAATTTGAAGCAGTCATGAGTGGAATGATGGATATAGCGGTAGAAGTGATAATATTTTGGGTCTTCCATTTCTGCTGCTTGGGGCTCGTGCCTTGGTGGAGGGAGCTGGATCCTACCCCCTTGCAAGAGCATATCGAAGATGGGTTTGACATGACTATCTTCAAATGAGTAATTCATCTTGGGCCATTGACCTTCCGTCTGTTTTTTTTTTCCGGCTTCTTGGTCGCATTGGCGACCGTGGCATGTTTGCCTTTATTATTCCGGTTGGAGGTGCCGCCACTGTTGTTGTTGCTGGAGGTTGAACCAGGACGTTTTCCCTTATCCTTTCCAACTGGGATATGTAATCCCAACTGGCGAGCCTTCTTCAACTTTGCTTCCGCATTGGTAGCACTTATGATGAAGGTCGTCCAATCCCTGAACTGATCGTCGTCCATCCAGAGGCTAATTGCGGGGAGCAGCTTCTTCTGGCAGATTTCAATCAAGGAGCTCTCGGGATTGCCTTGGGGCAATCTCATTGCGATTTGGCGAAACCGCTCGATATAGTCCCTTGTTAGCTCTCTCTCTCCTTAAACGACGTCCATGACTTATGACATTGTCACATCATGTCCTACTTCATAAAACCTCTCCAGGAATATGTGCTTGAATCCGTCAAAAGAATGGATGCAGTTGTCAGAAAGGCTGCGATACCAGTCAAACGCAATCCCCTCTAATGCTCCGATGAATAATCGTGTGAGGATGGCGTCACTATGCGGCAAGTGGTCGATTGTGACTTCAATGTAAGTTATGCACCGACTAGCAGTGGTCTTCCCATCATAAGAATTGATATAAAACGGCTTATACCGTGGTAGAAAAGGCACATCTCTCCATGCGACGGGATACGGCTGCCGTATTCTGAGATCCCGAGAGGAGTCTCGGGCATTGAACATTGCTCGAAGCTCCTGGACTTCCCTCATTGCCTCCTTGGTTTCATCTGTAGCTGAAGGAACGGATGGTCCTAAAGGATCTGTAACTCCTCTTCTCGAAATTTTGTGATATATTTTTTTTATTTGATTAGTTACATTTATTTTTTCTATGATCATAGGAGTTGTGACTAAACCCACAGGTGATTTATGACCATCTTGTGGTCACATGATCTCTAGATAGGGTTTATAAGTATGCTGTAGCTATATAATATTTTTCTATAATTTTTAAACATTTTTAGATATTTATTTATTAAAGATATATATATTTTATTGACTTTTATGAATTACTATAAGGTTATTTGGGACTATTTTGAGACAAGTTGTTTTTATTTAGGTTCTACGAGGTTAGAAATATTTTTTTTAGAATTTTTGCCAATTTTTATATAATTAAAACCTATAGAAATTATATTTTATAGGCTTTGGGAATTTACTGTGAGGTCACATGATGATATTTTATGTTAAAATATTTTATTTAGATTCTAGACACTTAGAAATATTTTTTTAGAATTTTCTAGAATTTTTCTGAATTTTTCTACAATTTATTTTTATTTATTTGGACTTAAAATGATTTTTAAATGATTTTCTGAATTAAAATAATTAATTACCCAAAAATTCACCCAGGGGGGCCCACCTGTCGGCGCCCAGGCTGAGCCGCCTCTCTCTCTCTCTCTCTCCTATATATATTATTATATTCGAAACCCTAATTAAAATTTCTAGCCGCCTTTTGTGGGAGAACTGATCTAGGGTTTTCGACTTCCTGAAGTGATTTCTGCTAACTCACACGTGCTTTTCGTGCCCCTTTCTTTTATTGGATTCATCTCGAGGTAAAATTTTTGAATATATAATTTATTTTCGTAGATATTATTTCTAAATTTCTGAAAAATTCGTAGAGTGTCGGTTGTCCGAAACTTGATACGTTTTGGTGTTTTCGAGATTCCGGGAGAACCAAAAATCAAAATCATGAACTGTTTGAAGTTTCTGAAAGCTAACACAGAGCTTTATGTCATATAATTTTTCCAAAAATTATTTCGTTCATCTATTATTTTAGTTATTCAGTTGAACTCAGAATTGGCCGGTTGGTTACCGTTTTGGTCAAGATTAGCCATAACGGCGATATCTTTTGACCAAAGCATGATTTTGCGGCACGGTTGATTCCAGCGCAATCGTGGCACAGAAATCTACAAAGGTGCACTTTCAAAATCTTGAGTTCATAGCGTTTGACTAGATACTCAATGACACATCACAATTTGTGTGCCATGGTTTCCAAAATTGGAAAACATGACTTTTGATGGCCATACTTGCATGTTTAGATTATATTCAGATTATTATTAGGTTAAATAAGGTGTTTAAGTGAATTACTCTAAAATTAACTATTATTAGATTAGTAACCCAACTAGCCACTATTCCATGAATTTAGAACTAGAATATTAGAATTAATTTACAGTTTTCGTACACGGTTCATGGTGCGATATGTGTCATAGGTTGATAGCTCCTAGATCGGCATCCCCTCATCCTCGACTTGTGACTACGGTTTGTGCAAGGAACACAGGCAAGTATACATTGCCTTCCTCTATAGTTTTATTTATATGTATTGTATTTTATTTCCCAGTTTTGATTGTTATGGACATGTGCTTTCCGTATTATAGTCTGTCGAGCTGTTTTTGTTGCATATAGCCGTGTTCATGTTTGGTCTTGTGGTTCATACTTGGAGTTTCTCACCAGTACCTTGCTTGAGTCGTATCATAGAACAAGTGTGTGTAGTGAACTGCTAAATCCTTGACTATCGTTTTACCCAACCAGAGAGTCCACTCGGGACGAGGGTTGATCTGTTGCACCAGATAGTCCACACTCGAGATGAGGGTGTTTGTTTCCTTGGCACCAGAGGGTCCACTCGGGATGAAGGTGTTTGTCTTGATCTGTTTACATCAGAGAGTCCACTCGGGACGAGGATGTTGACTTATAATTGTATTAGAGAGTCCACTCGGACGATGATGTTTACTTATACTTGCATCAATGAGTCCACTCGGTATGAGGATGTTGACTTATACTTGCATCAGTGAGTCCACTCGGGACGAGGATGTTGACTTATACTTGCATCCGAGAGTCCACTCGGGACGAGGATGTTGAATTATACTTGCACAGAGAGTCCACACTCGGGACGAGGGTGCCTTGCAGTGAACTAACCAGAGAGTCCACACTCGGGACGAGGGTTAGTGATTAGAACTAACCAGAGAGTCCACATTCGGGACGAGGGTTAGTAATTAGTTCAAACCTGCGAATCCACTCGGGGCGAGGGTTTGGTTCTTCCATTGATCTCGTGTTCATTGTTCACTCGACAGTTCATTTATACGTAGTTGTTCTAGTGTTCATAGTCATTTGTCATGTTTCTGTTTTTTTTTGTTTATTTTCTTGCGCATGATAAAACTGCTAGATAGGCATATTTTTATATATCTTGCTATGTCCTCTGAGGATCTGATGATCTCTTAAGGCTAGTGGTCGCGTGGAGTTAGTTAGCAGTTCTGGATGGCGGATAATTATGACACTTGTAGATTTCAGATGATTACAATATTGTTTGTGAGATTCAGGTATTTGTCAGTGATATTACATTGTTATCCTTTCATGTTTTTCATTCCTTATCTTGAGATATCCTTCTTATTAATTTACTTTAGAGACTCTTATTATATTCTTTGGAGTCTTATCGGACATATATGCTAGTGGACTACAGACCACGACCCATAGTCTTCTTTCATATTTTGCACACTTATTGTGGATTTGAGATATAGATTGCATTGCCATAATTTGGCAGTATACTATAGCCTTGACAGAGTTTACGTATTCGAGAGGGGCTGGAGTCCGCTTGATACGTAGCTGGCTTGCTCACACTCTCGTATCCCGAAAAACGGGTGCGGGTCATGACAAATTTTTTTGGTAGCCCATGCAGGTCAGGGCATATCGTATCGGTTACGTAACCGTACTGGTACGAGCCTGCGATTATGACTAAATCTTAGAAATCTTAATCCATACTGCCTTGAAAATTCTCCTAGAAATTTCTCTACGTCCTTGAAATTTCATATTTGTTCTTGATTATTCTCCATTGTCTTCGCGTACCATTGATTCTTGTCCCTTCCTATTTTGGGGTGACGAACGATCGTGCTGTCTAGAATTCATCAGAAATTCTTAAATTATAGCATAATATTGCTTGACTGTTGAATATTTGGTTGTTTATAGATATGAGGGATTATAGATGCCATATATCCTAGATATCTGTTGGAATGACTGTTAGCCAGTAGTTAAAAGATTACAAGATTTTAGTGACCGTATTTTGACGAGTAGTATGACCAAAGGTGGGTAGAAGTCCTCAAATACTCAGAGTTATAAATGACTAGAGAAGGCCATAAATATTTTGAGAAATTAAATTTGAGGAGATTAAGGTAATAGTAGACTTTGATTTTTAAGGAATAGTCATGAATTAGAATTTCGAGGACGAAATTATTTTTAAGGTGGGTAGATTTGTAACTCCTCTTCCCAAAATTTAGTAATATTTTTTTTATTTGATTAGTTTACATTTAATTTTTCTATGATCATAGAAGTTGTGACTAAGCCCACAGGTGATTTATGACTATCTTGTGGTCACATGATCTCTAGATAGGGTTTATAAGCATGTTATAGCTATATTATATTTTTCTTATGATTTTTAGACATTTTTAGATATTTATTTATCAAAGATATATTTATTTTATTGACTTTCATGAATTACTATAAGGTCATTTGGGACTATTTTGAGACAAGTAATTTTTATTTAGGTTCTAGGAGGTTAGAAATATTTTCTAGAATATTTTAGAATTTTTCTGGATTTTTTAGAATTTTTGGGAATTTTTATATAATTAAAACCAATAGAAATTATATTTTATAGGCCTTGGGAATTTATTGTGAGGTCACATGATGATATTTTGTGTTGAAATATTTTATTTCGATTCTAGACACTTAGACATATTTTCTAGAATTTTCTAGAATTTCTCTGAATTTTTCTGCAATTTATTTTGATTTATTTGGACTTAAAATAATTTTTAAATGATTTTCTGAATTAAAATAATTAATTATCCAGAATTCAACCGGGGGGCCCACTTGTCGGTGCCCAGGCTAAACCGCCTCTCTCTCTCCTATATACATTATTATATTCGAAACCCTAATTAAAATTTCTAGGCGCCTTTTGTGGGAGAACTCATCTAGGATTTTCGACTTCCCGAAGTGATTCCCGCCAACTCTGACGTGCTTTTTGTGTCCTATTTTTATTGGATTTGTCTCGAGGTAAACTTTCTGAATATATAATTTATTTTCGTAGATATTATTCCTAAATTTCTGAAAAATTCGTAGAGTGTCGGTTGTCCGAAATATGACATGTTTCGGTGTTTTCGAGATTTCGGGAGAGCCAGAAATCGAAATCATGAACCGTTTGAAGTTTCAAAAAGCTAACACAGAGCTCTACGACATAAAATTCTTCAAAAAATTATTTTGTTAATCTAGTATTTTAATTATTCTGTTGAACTCAGAATTGACCGATTGATCACCGTTTTGGTCACGATTAGCCATGACGACGATATCTTTTGACCAAAGCATTATTTTATGCCACGGTTGATTCCAGCGCACTCATGGCACTGAAATCTACCAAGGTGCACTTTCAAAATCTAGAGTTCACAACGTTTGACTAGATAGTAAATGACACGTCTTAATTTGCGTGTCATGGTGTCCAAAATTGGGAAACAAGACTTTTGATGGCCAAACTTGCATGTTTAGATTATATTCAGATTTTTATTAGATTAAATTAGGTTTTTAAGTGAATTACTACAGTAATTATTATTCGATTAGTAACCCATCTAGCCACTATTCCATGAATTTAGAACTAGAACATTAGAATTGATTTATAGTTTTCGTGCACGGTTTATGGTGCGATATGTGTTATAGGTTGACAGCTCCTAGATCGGCATCCCCTCATCCTCGACTTGTGACTACGGTTTGTGCAAGGACCACAGGCAAGTATACCTTGCCTTCCTCTACAGTTTTATTTATATGCATTGTATTTTATTTCCCAGTTTTGATTTTTATGGACATGTGCTTTCCGTATTATATTCTGTCGAGCTGTTTTCATTGCATATAGCCATGTTCATGTTTGGTCATGTGGTTCATACTTGGAGTTTCTCACCAGTACCTTGCTTGAGTCGTATCATAGAACAAGTGTGTGTAGTGAACTGTTAAATTCTTGACTATCGTTTTACCCAACCAGAGAGTCCACTCGGGACGAGGGTTGATCTGTTGCACCAGAGAGTCCACACTCGAGATGAGGGTGTTTGTTTCTTTTGCACCAGAGGGTCCACTCGGGATGAGGGTGTTTGTCTTGATCTGTTTACATCAGAGAGTCCACTCGGGACGAGGATGTTGACTTATAATTGTATTAGAGAGTCCACTCGGGACGAGGATGTTGACTTATACATGCATCAATGAGTCCACTCGGTATGAGGATGTTGACTTATACTTGCATCAGTGAGTCCACTCGGGACGAGGATGTTGACTTATACTTGCATCAGAGAGTCCACTCGGGACGAGGATGTTGACTTATACTTGCACCAGGGAGTCCACACTCGGGACGATGGTGCCTTGTCGTAAACTAACCAGATAGTCCACACTCGGGACTAGGGTTAGTGATTAGTTCAAACCTGTGAGTCCACTCGGGGCAAGGGTTTGGTTCTTCCATTGATCTCGTGTTCATTGTTCACACGGCAATTCATTTATACGTAGTTGTTCTAGTGTTCGTGTTCGTAGTCATTTGTCGCGTTTCTGTTTTTTCTTGTTTATTTTCTTACGCATGATAAAACTGCTAGATAGGCATATTTTTATGTATCTTGCTATATCCTATGAGGACCTGATGATCTCTTTAGGTTAGTGGTCGCGTGGAGTTAGTTAACAGTTCTGGATGGCGGATGATTATGACACTTGTGGGTTTCAGATGATTATAATATTGCTTGTAAGATTCAGGTATTTGTCAATGATATTAAATTATTATCCTTTCGTGCTTTTCATTCCTTATCATGAGATATCCTGCTTATTGACTTACTTTAGAGACTCTTGTTATATTTTTTGGAATCTTATCGGACATATATGCTAGTGGGCTGCAGACCACGACTCATAGTGTTCATTCATGTTTTGCACACTTATTGTGGATTTGGGATATAGATTGCATTGCCATGATTTGGCAGTATACCATAGCCTTGACTTCATTTACGTATTTGAGAGGGGTTGGAGTCCGCTCGATACGTAGCTGGCTTGCTCACGCTCTCGTGTCCCAAAAAGCGGGTGCGGGACGTGACAGGATCATCCCCCAAAGGAGGTGCGGTCGTGTTAGAGTCCGTGTTGACTGCGGGTCCCAAGCTTGTTTTCCGGGCGTCCTAGCTGGTTGAGTTAGCAAGACAGCTTTGATTTCGTCTACTGACTTGACCAAGGACAAGAGCATGGCTTCAAGTACTTCTAGACGTTGTTGGTCAGTGGGCACCTCATGATCATCGTCAGCCATAAAGACTGTCCGTACATGGGTAGAGGTGGAAGGGACCGTAGCAGAGTGCTCTCCATGTCGTATTCTCATACAGAAAAATCATCAAAAAATGTTGGAATATCATCTTCCTCGGACTCAGATGCGGTACTACACCCTGTACAGGAAGCCGCATCATCTTGGCGAGGGTGGTCGCCCTCAGGGAAGTCCAAGTCTGTAGTGTAGGTCTGAGGAATCTCCACCCCCTGTGTATATTCCTGGTACACCAGGTTGTCGCATATATTAAGAGGAGTGCTAGCCCCAGCTTCATCTACTCCCAAGGAGGCCAAAGATGCACCCCTAGGTGCTGGAAGCTTCTTTTTGGATCGAGTGCCTAAATAGACACCCCTTGTGGTTGTCGAAAGCAACCCTCCAGATGAGAGTTTCCTTGCAGTGCTGGCTGAGATTGCCTGGCTGGAAGAGCCTGTCTTCTTTCCCCCTTGCCGGGAGGAACCTTCCGAGTTGAATTACAGGAGGCGAAAAGAAACTCCTTATCTCCCAGAATTTGCACTTGTTTCTCGAGTCGTTGTCGGACAGGTGTTGGCTGTTGCAGTCATTGAAAAATGGACTGTCGATCTTCAGGTGCTGTCGATTTGTCGCAGCAACAGTTGATGATGACTTGGGTGCAACGAAGTCCCGAGAGGAACTCATCGCATGCCAAGGTTGCCTTTTTTGCATTTGTGAGTGATCACCTCAAGCAAGTCGATAGCAGGCTGATCTACCTTTGTACCAAACTTGTAGACTCGGGTATCCCGAGCACACAGGTACGTAGGTATCATGTTTGCTCCCTGATCCGAGGCTAGTAAAAGCACTTGCTCTCGATCGTTGGAGGGAGACTTTAAAGACCCACCCTGTTCGTTAGACCTAGGGACTGGACGCGGGTGGTTCTGTACAACTTTCTAACAGGAGCCCGTATAGCAGTTAACGGTCCCGCTGACGGTCCGTAGCTTGGACAGTTGACTGGGCTTGTTGGGCCCGCACTATCCTGGATTTCCTGAACTTAGCACCTGAAGGCGTATGGTAAGAAGAGTCCTGATTAGAATATTCTACATTCTTAATGGGCCGCATGGAGTCGGGTCCGCATAAGAGATGGTCGAATACAGAGCTTCTGACAGGGCCGTATGAGACACTCTGTCTATGGCCAGGATTGGCTGTCGTATGGGCTATCTTCCTGCGGCCAGAGTTGGCTGCCGTATAGGCCATCTTCCTAAGACCAGAGTTGGTTGCCGCATGGGCTATCTTCCTGCAGCTAGAGTTGGCTGCCGCATGGGCCATCTGCATGCGGCCAGAGTTGGCTGCCGCATGGGCCATCTGCATGCGGCCAGAATTGGCTGCCTCATGGATTGTCTGCATGCGGCCAGAGTTGGCTGCCGCATGGACAGACTGTCCATTTCTCTTATGCGGCCTCTTCTTCGTCCGTATGGATTTCTCTTGTGCCCCCAAAAACACAGCATCATAGTATTTTCCTTTGCGGGATTTGGGGACAGTGGAGTCCCCTACGGTCGGAAGAAATGCCACAGGAGAGCTTCGATCACCGTCTTGGGCCACAGAACGAGCTTCTTCGAGAACTTGGTCGGGGGCAACAGTTTTGTGCGCCGACGTCCTGCGAGTTTTTTTTGGATTGGCTCGCTTCTGTGACGGGCTGGTGCTCCCTTCAGAGAGCATTTCTTCGAAGGCTTGTTGGTCAAAATGAACCACAAGCATTTGCTGCGTAGAGCCGAGCTTGGACACGTCAGATTGTGTCACCAGCTTCTCATCAGAGGAGAAGGACGTCCCCAGCAGAGTTGCCATCGTGTTTTCTATTAAATATCAAAAATAGCTATTACAGAAATACTGAAATTGATTGCAAACTCGCTTGTACAAAGAAGAGCCTAGAAAGAAATCCTAGGAAACAATCTAAGTATAATTATTTAGTTTTTGATTCTGGGGGGTGACGATGGAGGCTCGAAAAAGTGTATCAACTCTGTGTTACTCCTTGGACTATCCAACGCGGTCTTTAGCTCTTGAAAAAATTATCTTTCGAAGGTTGCCAGCCTTTTGCAGGGGTGTGGCACCCTGCTATTTATAGTGATATGTGTTTTGAGCCGCATAGGTGGCACGTGGCCACGTGGCTAATCAGCATGTAAAGACTCTTTCTTTGGCCTCCAGCTAGCGATTTGTTAGGATTTTGTTGCAGCAAATCTGGGTGGTTGAGACTTAGTCAGCCTGCCACGTGTCCTATCGAAGGATAGGAATCATCTTGAGCCGCATGAGTTTCTCAGTTTTCGGCCATGTTGGGCCTCATAAGACTCATGCGGCTTAGGTCGTAGTCTTCCTTAGTTTCCATGTAGCTTAAGGACTTTTGAGCCACATAGATTCTGTATTTTTGGCCGCATAAAGCTCATGCGGCTTAGATTACATTCACCATTGGCCGTATGAAGCTCAAAGACTTTTAGGGCCGCATAGGTTGAGCTGCATAAGGTTCATGTGGCTCGGGTAGCAATCCTTCTGGCCGCATGAATTTGTCTGATCGTGTCTTATCTTTTTTTTCAGAATGTCAAAGCTGTCATTTTTGTCAGATTTGACAGAATTTGTCAGCTTTATCAGACGGACTGACCAACTAGGCCCCATATCTTTCTTCTGCGGCTCGAATCGGTCTGGTTGCTGTAGAAGCATGAAAAAGAAGAGAAAAATGATCCATGCGGCCAAGGGGCCGCATGCGACTCAGGAGTCCCATGCGGCTCAAATACACAGGCAGTACGAGCGGACTCCATGCGGCCCGCGGAAGGAAGCTACGTGTCTTTCCAGAACAGTTGTACCCAGCGTCAATTAATGCTCTGACGGCTGACAGCTGACAACTGACAGCCCTGACGTAAAGTAGTCATAATGACTGACACAAAAGCACTATCTTCCTAGGGAACTGGAGAAAATATTCACAGCTTCGAGGTAAGTTTATGCGGCCAGACTAGACGAGTTCATGCGGCCAGTACAGAGAAACATGTGCGCCTCAATCATGAAGGTCCCCCCATGCGGCTCGACCATGAAGAAATCCATGCGAATCGGCCTTGAGGACTCTCATACAGCTCGGCTATGAAGAAACCCATGCGGCTCGGTCATGAACAGATTCATGCGGCTCGCTCATGACAACCTTCATGCGGTTCGAGTATAGAGACTATTCATGCGGCTCGGTCATAAAATCTTTCATGCGGTTCGGTCATGACGACCTTCATGCGGCCCAAATATGAACGCTCCTCATGCGGCTCAATAATGATAACAGGACACGTGTCCTAAAGATAATCAAATTTTTGGGTCAAATAACAATAATTTGGGACATGTGGAAAGAGAATGAATTAAATTGATTAATTTAGATTTGCGGATATCAGCAAATCATCATAATGGGGATTTATTGCAATCAACATTAATTACTGACATGATTTGGCATAATCCTCATTAATGGTCCAGATCCTTCATACTCAAGATGGATGGTCCAGATTGATCATTTATCAGGCCGCCGCCACTTTCAGAATGGGCAGTCATTGTAAACCCTAATGATGCTCCCCACTATTATAAAAAGCAGGGTGCCATTCCCTTGCAAAAGATACATACACGCATATACAGAGAGAGGCTCCCCTAATAATCAGAGAGAAAAAAATACACAGAGATTAATCCAGAGAGAGAAGCCAGAAGAGCAATACGAGGAGAGCAAGAAGAGCATTTCTTCGTCAACGCCAAACCTCTCGTCACAGGAGCCAAGGTTACGTTCGATCGTCTAAGGAGTAAGGCAGAGCTGCCGTCGCTTTCCCGAGCCTCTATCGTCACCCCTCAGAATCAAAAATAAACAATTGTACTTAGATTGCTGTACCTAGGTTTTCGTCCCTAGGCTTTCTTTGTACAAGCGAGTTTGTAACGTGAAGTAAAAGTCCAGTCCTCCCATAAAACTGTTCTGCTCTTTTATATTTCATGGCAAACACGATGGCGACTCTGCTGAGGACTAACTTTACCTTGGTTGAGGAGTTGGTGATACAGTCGGATGCAGCCAAGCTTGGCTCCACGCAATAGAAGATGGTCGCCCGGTTCGACCAACAGGCGTTCGAAGAAATACTGTCCGACAAGAGCGCTGGCCCGGTCCAGAAGCGAGCCCGCACAAAGAAGGCCCGCAAGGAGTGGAGACCCCGATCATTCGCTCCTACTGAAGCTCTTGCAGAGATACCCTCTGTTGCTCAAGACGGTGAGAAAGACTCTCCTGCGGCCCTACTTCAGACCGTAGACAACTCTGTTGTCCCCAAGTTCGGCAGAAGAAAACACTATGATGCTGGACTTGCAGGGGCAAAGAGGAACTCTATGCGATCCGAGCCGCATAAGGGTGCTTGCCGCATGAAAAAAGTTCATGCGGCTACATCCGCCAGCCCATGAAGAAAGCTCATAAGACCACATCTGTCAGCCGCATAGCTTATACGGCTACAGTTGTCAACCGCATGGATGAAACTTATGCGGTTACTATAGTCAATCGTTTGCAAAAAACCCATGCGGCCACAATCGCCAACCGCATGCGGCCAGCCTGCAGGGTAGTGACTCCTAGTCGCACAAGAACAACTCATCAGACAGCCTACATGATTTCCAATCCTAGCCGTATAGCATCTGTTCCACGCTTCTCTCAATTAGTCTTCGACCGTCTCTCATGCGGTCCTAACCCTGATGGTTCTCTGGATGGTAAACCAGACTCTGTGGTATCCAACTTGGACTCTTCCTATTACGCACCCGTAAGTGCTAAAAGGAAGAAGTCTAGGGCAGCGCGGGCTCACCAAGCCCAGTCAGCTGCCCCAACCTCTGACTATCGGAGCGTCCCGCTGATTATCACGCGGGCCTCTAATAGAAAGTTGTATAAGGATACTCGTACCCTGCCCCCTGCGGCCAAAGGGTGGGATAGTCATCAAGCATCTCCCAGTAACGAGCGAAGGAAAGTATACGAACTACCTTCGAATTAGGGAGCAGGCGGGAAGCCTACACGCTCGCGTGCCCAGAATTCTCGAGCCAGCAAAGCAAGTGACTTGCGTGAGGCCATCCTCCACAAACGCTAGGAAAGGGAAGATGCATCGGGGTGCAAAGAGTCCTCCCACGGACGTCACTGCACCCAAGTCATCGTCAACTGCTGCTGCAATAGCACGACGATACAAGAAGACCGGCAGTCTATCTTTCAAAGACTGCAACAGCCATCTTCAGAAGACGAGGCACTACCCGTCGTCTCCTGCAACTCTGCTCGGAAAGTCCCTACCGATGGAAGGGGGAAGAAGACGAATGTTCCCAGCCCGAAGATCTCAACCACTGCGACTAAAAGACTGTCGTCTAAGCGGGTGCCCACAACTGGAGTTTTCCAAGGTACTCGCTCTAAGACGAAATATACTACAGTGGAAGATTCGTCGTCCATAATGCAGGGGGTTACTGTGGCTGGGGGTAGCACCCCTCCGAGCCTCCACACCAATCCGATGTTCCAAGAAGATGAGCCAGGGGATATAACTCTCCCATCAGATACAGCAAACCTCGATGTCCACAACTCCCATGACGAGGCAAACTCGGAGGCTGGGGGTACTGTTCCTTCCGAATCTGAGTCAGAAGGAAATATACCCACATACCTCGATGATTTTGCGCTACAAGGATACGACTCAGAGGGCACTTCCTCCACCGCTCCGTCTATCTTTCCTCATATGAAAACGGTATTCATGACAGACAGCAACCAAGGTGGCTCCAGTGATCGCCAGCGCATCGACAGTCTCGAGGCCATATTGCTTGTTCTGGTCAAGTCTGTAGATAAGATTAAAGCGGCCCTTCCAACTCTGCAAGGAAGGACGCCTGGTCAAACAAGCGCGGGTCCCGCGGTCAATGCGGACTCAAATTTAGCGGCACCGAATCCGGGCAACAATCCTCCTGAAGTAACGGCCCCTACCGCTGTGGATGAGGCCCGAGAAACGAGAAGAGAGGTCCAGGAGCTCCGAGCCATGTTTCACGCTCGAGAAAACTTTCAAGACCTCAGAATACGGCAATGGTACCCTGCTGCATGGAGGGATGTCCCCTTCCCGCCAAGATATAAGCCGTTCAACATCAACCCGTATGATGGCAAGACCTCCGCAAGTCGGTATATCACTTACTTCGAGGTCACTACCGACCATCTGCCCCATGACGATGCCATCCTCACACGATTATTCATCGGGGCATTGGAAGGAGTCGCCTTCGACTGGTATCGCAACCTGCCAGACAAGTGCATCCACTCCTTCGCCAGCTTCAAGCGCATGTTCTTGGAGAGATTCTACGAAGTAGGACATGACGTCATAATGTCTACCCTTATGGACATCGTCCAAGGGAAGAAAGAGCTGACAAGGAACTACATTGAGCGGTTTCGCCAAACAGCAATGAAGCTGCCATCTGGAAATCCAGATTCCTCCCTGATTGAGATTTGCCAAAAGAGACTGCTTCCAACAATCAGTCTCTGGATGGGCGAAAGTTAATTCAAGGACTGGAAGACGTTTATCATCAGTGCTACATGCGCTGAAGAACGATTGAAGAAGGCTCGCCAACTGGGATTGCACATCTCAGAGGGAGAAGACAAGGGCAGGCGTCCCATCGCCAATACCAACAATGGGGGTAGCTCCACCAACAATCGGGACAACAAGGGTAAGTAGGCTATGGTGGCCGACACAGCACAGAAACCTGAGTCAAAATCGGCAGACAAACATTGGCCGCAAATCATATACTCCTTCGAAGACGGCCACGTCAAGCCCATCTTGGACATGCTCATACAAGGAGACAGAATTCAGCTTCCTCCACCAAGACGGGAACCTCGGCCGGCAGAAATGGAGAATCCAAAGTACTGCCATTACCATCGCTACGTCCACCATGCTACATACGACTGCTACCAACTAAAATGGTACATCTAAAATATCATCGATTCGAATGCTCTGGCCATCAATTTTGAAGAGGTAACCGTGGCAGCCAATATGGTATCGGTACAATTCGGCAGCTTTCCTCCGACGAAAACTCAAGACGGTATGGTCCCCATCCCTCTAGCGACAATGGAGATTGCTAATCTTTCACCTCCCCGAGATCAGGCTGCTGGTCTAGTGCCCCTCACCACATCACGAGGGGAGGTCATGTGGGTCCTTCCAGACTTGGTATTAAAATTGACTCAGCCCACACCATCTTCCTTTGGTAAGAAGAAAAGTGAAAAAGTCAGGTCCTGCCGTACAATCTCGGCAGATATCGAAGAAGCTACAGCCGTCGTCACTCGGTCTGGGGCACAATCCCAACCCGTGGCTGATAACTCAGCTGAAGATCATCAGCCCGCTACAACTGACGCTCCGGGACCTTCTCAGCCTCCGACGACCGACAAGCCTAGGCCGAAGGAGACTCGCTTTGACAAATCCCTCCGAAAAGAGGCAGCACAGGGGCTGGAGAAGCCCTACAACTTCGACATCTCGGCGCTATTGGCCAACACACCGGCCAAGTTGTCATTATACGAGCTTCTGAGACTCTCAAAGGATGTTCGCGCGGCTTTGAGCGATGCACTCCAAAATGCCGACGCGTACCTGGCTCAGGTCAACCTCACGGGAGAGAACCCACCTGCAGATATCCAAGACAGCGCCTGCACGGGAGCAATGCCCAATATCGTCTTCACTCCGCAGGACATGCTCATCAAAACTAATCTGCACGATCGCCCATTATACTACACTAGATACATCGGCGACGTAAAGGTGGATCGGATGCACATTGATCCTGGCTCTTCCATAAGCATTATCCCGAAGGGTCTTCTACATCATCTCCGCATCCCAATGCATCGCCTGACGCCTACAAGCACCGTCATCAGCGGTTTCAATTCGGGCAAGAGCTACCCTATTGGGAAGATTCGTCTGAAATGTCAAATTGGCGACCTCCAATTCGAAGTCACCTGCTACGTTATCGATGCAGACAATTTTTACAACATCCTCTTGGGGCGCCCATGGATACATGATTATATGATCGTGCCTTCCACGCTTGTAACACCCAATTTTCCAAATGAGGGTAATTTTGAAATTTTCTAATTATAATTATTATTTATTGATTATTATTTTATATTATGATTTTTGGTGATTTTTAATCATTTTTAAACTATTTAAAATTATGACTTGTGATTTTGACATTTTACTATTGTTTGGTTTGAATTTCGAGGAAATTTGTCACCCCCAGTTTTCAGAAACAGGGGTATTTTTGTCATTTTGTATTTTTGAAATTTTTTTGAAATTTATTTTATTATTTATGATATTGTTTTGGGATTATTTGAGTCGGGTTCGAATTTCAGCTCAATCCGACTTGAAACGGGGACCCGGGGGTAGTATTGACTTTAGTGGACCCACACACTAGTTAGACATGGCCCACATGATATTAATTTTAGTCCACATGATATTAATTTTAGTTAGAGGTTAGATTAATTATTATGGATAAGGTTAGTGTGATTAGAGACTTTAGAATGACTAATTTAGCCCCAACCAATAAGCCCTTTCCTAATACTAATAGAATAGGTTAGTGGGGGCATTTTGGACCTTACCATAATAGGACAAATAGCCCCATATGGCCAGCCACTTTGGGAGAGGATAGGCTCAAGTTTATTTCATTATTCTCATCCACACTCTCTCTCTTGTTCTTTCCCAAATTTCTAGAGAGCAATCCCTAGCAATTTCTCCACCAAATCCTTCTATTTTGCCACCAAATCTTCTTCTTTCCTTCTCCATTCTAGCCAAGGAGGAAGCTACCCAAGTTTGGGAGGATTCAGAGCTCGTTCGTGTCCTTTTGGAATCTCTACGAGTCGGTGTCACTCCGGGAAGGCTTTTCTTCGATTCGATCTACCGGGATGTATAAATCCCTTCTTCTTTCATTTCCTCATGCATATATGTCTATTTTGAACCAATATGAATGACCCCCATGGTTGTATCTCCATTTTATGTCCATTTCGTGTCCATTTGGAGGTCATAGGAGTGTCCTTTGTGTTGTGATTGTGTCCTAGTGGAAAAAAACCCCAAATTTGAACACACTATGTGTTGATGTTATGTATAAATGAATTATCACATGTTTAATCTCATATTTTTGTATTGGAGATGTGTTCTATAGTGTCTTATATATATATATTAGTGTAGAGAGTGAGTTCTTGATATATTATGTTATATACTTGTGTTTCTTTTGTCTCAAACTACCTAATTTTGTCATAATTTTTATCCACGTTTTTAGTAGCCAAAGCAACTTAGAAATGTCATAACTTTTAGCTTATACTCCGATTTATCTTCCGTTTTTTTCAAAAGAACCGTATCGAAGTTAGCTTTCCAAATATATATTTTAATAAGCCAAATTCTTTCTGTAACTTTCTGTAGAATTATTTGAGTGTCAGCTGTACGAAAGACGAACGTGTTTCGGTATTTTTGCGATTTCGGGAGCTTCCAGACACGAAAATGCGATCCGTTTAAATTTTTGGAAAGCTAACACGAAGAGATACAGCATACTTTAATCCTAGAATTTAATGAATGCCCAATTGGTGCAGTATTGGTTTTAAGTAGAAGAGTGACTATACGATATATGCATTTTGTGTAACCTATGAGCCTATGTAGTATGGATATTAAATAAATATAGAGTATGTAATGCATGATATGTTAGATGAATAAAATGATATATATAAGATATATATTCTCTTTACATTAATTTATATATATGGTTGAATGCAAGCATGTAGGAATGCTATTAATATAATGCATATAAGCAATGCATGAATGAAAGATTGAAATACAATGTATGCATGAAAGTATATAATGAATGGTAGATATGAATGTAAGATATATATGTAATGATAGATATGAATGCATAATGTATAAATATTGTAATATAATATATAATGATAACATGTATGGTAATGTAGAGTATATGATGCAAGCATGAATGAATGGAGGAAATACATGTATATAGGTAATATAGAATGTAATATATGAAAGGAATGAATGATAATATATAACATGATATGTAGGTAATGCAAGGTATGAAATATATGATGTGTGTATGTTTGTATGTCTCTATGTTAATGTATGAAATGATATGAATATACAATGTATGCATATGTATAAAATATGTAGGTAATGCATAGATGCATGAATGAAATAAATATTTGCACTATGTTAATATAAATACAAGTATCTAATATGCATGAATGTAAGTATAATATAATACAAGTATACATGTATGCATCATGTAAATGTAATATACATGATATGTATGTATGCATGTATACAAGGTAAGTATGTATGTATGTATTTCTATAAACTGAGTTAACCTATAACCTTTTACACACATACTCACTTACTCTTTTACCTCTCTTTCTCTCTCTCTCTCTCTCTCTCTATATATATATATATATATATATATATATATATATATATATGTATGTGCCTATATATGTAGCACCCAGTTTCCCAAATGAGGATAATTTTGAAATTTCGTGTTTATAATTATTTTAATAATGATATTTAATTCATGATATGATTTTTGGTGATTTTAAATCATTTTAAAATTATTTAAATTAATGACTTGTGGTTTTCACGTTTTGCTAGTGAAACCTAGAGACTGTTTGACCTAGAGCCTAACCATGTGATTATGATATTTTAATGTCATTTTTGGCCAAAGGATATTTTTGCATTTGACCTCTTTGAATTATTTTGATATTATTTTATTATTTATGATATTGTTTTGGGGTTATTTGAGTCGGGTTCGAATTTTAACTCAATCCGACTTGAAACGGGGACCCGGGGGTAGTTTGACTCTTGTGGAACCCACACACTAGTTAGGCATGGCCCACATGATATTAATTTTAGTCCACATGATAGAAATATTTTAGTTAGAGGTTAGACTAATTATTATGGACAAGGTTAGTGTGATTAGAGACTTTAGAATGACTAATTTAGCCCCTACCAATTAGCCCTTTCCTAATACTCATAGAATAGGTTAGTGGAGGCATTTTGGACCTTACCATAATAGGACAAATAGCCCCATATGGCCAGCCACTTTGGAAGAGGATAGGCTCAAGTTTATTTCATTATTCTCATCCACACTCTCTCTCTTGTTCTTCCCCAAATTCCTAGAGAGCAATCCCTAGCAATTTCTCCACCAAATCCTTCCATTTTGCCACCAAATCTTCTTCTTTCCTTCTCCATTCTAGCCAAGGAGGAAGCTACCCAAGTTTGGGAGGATTCGGAGCTCGTTCGTGTCCTTTTGGAATCTCTACGTGTCGGTGTCGCTCCGGAAAGGATTTTCTTCGATTCGATCTACCGGGAGGTATAAATCCCTTCTCTTTTTCATTTCCTCATGCATATAGGTCTATTTTGAACCCATAGGAATGACCCCCATGGTTGTATCTCCATTTGTGTCCATTTTGTGTCCATTTGGAGGTCATAGGAGTGTCCTTTGTGTTGTGGTTGTGTCCATGTGGGAAAATCCCAAATTTGGACACACTATGTGTTGTTGTTATGTATGAATGAATTATTACATGTTTAATCTCATATTTTTGTATTGGAGATGTGTTCTATAGTGTCTCATATATATATATTAGTGTAGAGAGTGAGTTATTGATATATTATGTTATATACTTGTGTTCTTTTGTCTCAAACTACCTAAATTCGTCATAATTTTTATCCACGTTTTTAATTTTAGCCCTAACTTAGAAATGTCATAACTTCTAGCTCAAAGCTCGATTTAATCTCCCGTTTTTTTAAAAGAAGCATATTGAAGTTAGCTTTCCAAAAATATGTATTAATAGGTCTAATTCTTTCTATAACTTTCTGAAAAATTATTTGAGTGTCAGCTGTACGAAAGACAAACGCGTTCTCGGTGTTTTCGCGATTCCGGGAGTTTCCGGAAACGGAAACGCGATCCATTTGAAGTTTCGGAAAGCTAACACATAGATCTATAACATACTTTAATCCTAAATTTTAATTCATGCGGATATGGTACAGTATTGATTATTAGTAGGAGTTACTATTCGCATATGCATTTTATGCACCCTTGTGTGTAATATAATATTCTATTTGATTTTAACCCATGTTAAGGTATATACATTATGTAATTAAATAGAGAATGCAAGCATGAGTAAATGGTTAAATAAATGATGTATGAGGTGTAAGTATCCTATCTAATGTAAGCATGTATAAGTATGGCTTGTAATGAATATGTAGGTTCCATAGTATGTAATGTATGGTGCATATAGTGGTGCAAGAGAATAAATGAATGATGAATGAATGCAAGCATAAATGTAATGTAACAATAGATGTAATGTATGCAATATACAAGTTAATAAGATGTAATGTTCTATGTTAACACAAATCCTGTATTACCTCATGTACCCCTTTACACTATGTTGACACTATCACACTTGACACATTGTTCACTTACACTTTGACACTCTTTGATATATATACACTATGTATGCCCATTTAACCCTCACTTGCCCCTTTGCCATGTTCACATACACACACATAGCCTCTTAAATAAGTATTTATGAATATAGTTAACTTAGCTATGTATGTATATTATATATAAGTTAGCATATTGTGTTGTAATATATAAGTTTATATAACCATTTGAAATGCCATAATTATAGACCTAATGTTGAATACCAATATATGCATGTGTATATATGTGTAGACATATATAGCTTAAAGTAATAGATTACCTAGTGTATATCCAATGTGAATTCTTGCCTATTTGAGTATTGAATAATTGCATGCTATATAGAGTTGGGTGTAAGTTGGCTTGTATAGCCTTGTATTGATGTGTGCTTGCTAGGATAGTCTTGGTTAGGCCTAGTAAGACTTACTGGGTTAGGACATGACCTAGTTTGACCTAGTTTGACTAGTGTAGTTGACCAGAGTTGACCAAGGGTTGACTTTGGCCTAGTTTGACCTAGATTCATGTAGAATGCATTGTAGTGCTTTATATTATCCTTTTGGACATGTTGTGACTTGTGTTGTTCTAATTAGGAGCCAGACACCTCTTCTAGGATAGTATCTTTACCTTGGATATTCAGATATCAGGCGAGTACATTCTCTGATCATTTCATATCCTGCTTAGAATTATTTCCTGCAGTAGATTACTTTACTTGTACTGTCACGATGGTCACACGGATTGGTACTATATGGATCTCTACATGCGATGTTATCCCCCTCGGGAGCATCGGGTACATTGTGTCATGTGCATTTCACTTTCATCATGTACTCCTGTGCTTTCATTATACATGTACACTCCGATGAATCTTGTACTCTCAGGTTCACGGAGTCCCTATATATACTATCATGTGCACCCTTTCATGGGCCCCATGTGAAATCATGTACAATAACATAACCTGTTTAGATCCTTGTGTATTGATTGGGGTACGGGGGAGTAGAATTGGATATGTGAATAATACCCAAGTAGTATCTTATCAGAATCTCTTCCATAGTGTCTTATCAGAATCTCCTATGTCATTTACATGTCTATATTATACTCTGACTCACTAGCCACATGTTAGTTCTCTATTTATAGTAGATATTTCTATTACAGCTCTCTCTCTGTTTACATACAGCATTTCTTTTAGTACCTGTATCTTACTTTACTGCATGATTATATTTTCTAACCTGCTATGAACTGTTGAGATGTAATATGCTCGCTCTGTCCTGACTGGACCTGTTGATAAATTTTACAGATAGCCTGGAGGTTGCCTGCTAGCCTAGAGGAGACAGTAGAGGTTGCATAGATAGCTAGAGTTTTTGCTCATAGTTTATTTTCAGTCATCTTGAGTTGTATTTATGGATTACTGTATTTGGGTTTTGAGATGTATTCTGAGTTTGTATCTTAGACACTTAGACTTCTATCTGTTGTATCTTTTTTTGATTTCATGTTTTATCTATCTTCCTTTATGCTCTACCTTAGATGTGATTGAGTTTACATTCTGCTATGTCACCCCCATTCGGGGAGTATAAACTGTTTAGTCTTATACTGTTAGATGCATTGAGACCTAGGACAGCATTCTACCGCCGACACTGCGGCGTCGGCTGGGCGTTGTTACGTTCTAGTGCCCTAACTCTAGGGTGCAGGTCGTGACACATTTTTAGTGGTGGCCCATGCAGGTCGAGTTTGTGTAGTGGTATTCGAACTAGAGTACCACTATAGCCTGCAGTAGGATTAGGATTTATTTTTGAAGATACTCAATCACAATTTGGATCCCTTGAGAGATTTCTGGGACGACCCTTGAGAATCTTGTTTAACTCCGATTTAAAAACTCTTTTCTTTTTCCTTGATTTGATTTATCTTTACTTTCTGCTATTGAATTTGATTTTGATGGATTATTATTGAATTTGAGTTTGTATTTATTGATTTTGATGAAGATTGTTGAAATTTGAATCTTGATGTTAGCTATAGCATCTGATTTTGTAGTTATATGATTTGAAGGATTTTGTTCATTTCTGAATTTTGATATTCGTTGATAAATTTGATTTTTTTTTTTGGTATTCATTGTTGATTTAATTTAATTTTTGGCAAGATAAAATTATATGGGCTAGGTCATCTAAGTTATGGAAATCTTGTCTTCTATAGTCACATTAGCCAGATTGGTGAGGACATATAGTCTGATTTTGGATATATTTCTCGGGTGGGGGAATTTAAAGTTTTCGCAGCCAAGCTAGCGACATCGCAAAAATATTAAATACCATGATTCTAGAGGTATGTGCATAAGTCAAGGACTCTGTGATTATCGTAGCCTTGCTCACTAGTATGACGAGGATTTAGAGTACCATGATTTTGGATAGACGCATATGATTATCAGATTGAACCTTAAATGTTTTCGAACATGTTTTTGCTACTTTTGTTTTAGTCATTCAAAAAAAAGAGAAGGAATTATTGTTGTTTTTTTCTCATTGTTTACTTAGGATGTAGCTTTAGCTATTTTTATAAACCTTGTGTAACTTCTTACAAAAATTTATTTCTTCTTAATACAATAAACCAATGATTTTGCTAGGCCTTATTTTGGATTTGGTACTATAATTCTTGTTTCAAAAAAAAAATGGGTCCCTCTTTTAAATAGATAAGTAGAACAGATTCTATTATCATTCTTTTCCTGCCAATATTTTTACTACCATCATTCCTTGTCTTATATACCTGTCCTGATTATATCAATTCCTTGTCTCGTATATAATTCTGTCAGCTATACCTTGACAACTCTTGAATCTTCATATCATTTTGCCTGAGAAATGTTAAGGAAGTAACGTAAATTATGTAGCTCAGAGAAGACGTAACTGGTTATTTTATGATGATCTAAAGGAAATCAAATGTGGAGTGTTCCATATGGAAACTTGAGATAGAAATGTGGTAAAGGTCTCGAATAGAATAAAAAGATGTATACTGCCAATCTGGAAACAATTACATTTAGAGAAATTTTGGGGTTATGAGATAGTTTATAGGTGTATTCAAAACTAATGAGGATATCAGAGGTCAACCTAGTTTTGAGAACTTAGAAAATCTTGGTTATTGATTCTGGGAAAAACTTTTACTCTGAGGCTATGTAGAAGGTTAGTAATGGAAAAGAGAAGTTAATTGTGTTTAATAAGGATATTAAACAAGATGTTACGAGGAAATGACTAGGGATAGAGAGAGCACAAAGTTATAGAAGTTTAGAGATTGTTGTGAAATATTTTTAGGAGAATAATATTCAAGGGTGTATGTCGAAGAAAATACGGAAGTTGATTTTATGATGAAAGATAAGTTTTGTAAGGCCTAGAGATTTAAATTAAATAATACGAGGAGAACAATTTGAACAAGTTCAAGGAATTCGTAAACGGGATTTAGAGGTTTTGGGTCAAATTTAAGACAAGATGAAAGAACTTAGAAATTTAAATAAATGGTTAATGTTGATTCCTAAATGTGAGGGTTGTGCTTCAAGAGTGATGTTTGGAAATTTGGAATTGCCTACGGTAGTCATGGTAAGGGTTTAAGTAAAGGTTAAATTTTCATATGGAGACTGGTGAGGTAAAGATATGATTGGCAAGTTATGACCAGATGAACTTAATAGTATCAGAAGAAGATGACTAACTCTATCTTCATTATTTTTGTGCATTAATTACCACCTCTTGAACTCCCACTTTCTAATTGAGATCCTTGACGTTCCTTATCGTGACTTTGATATTCGGAATGTAATACTAGCTGTTACCCTCCAACAAATCTTATATACAAGACCTAGACGAGCTCACCTTCGTGTAGGTATATCATGTCCCACTAAAACCCGTCTTCTTGTACTCTATTTTCTTGATATGATTTTCTGGTCAACTGGCTAAACTATAACCTCTACCATTATACTAAATTTTTTCTTATTTCAATTAGAAATCCAGCCATGACTCAATTCTTTCGATCCGACATGTGATGGTGTTCTGCTTGTTTCCTTAGATGCTTAACCTTGTACCTTATCTGATTACTTGACCCGTTGGTTAAGAAACTTGGATTATGTAATTTCTTTCATCATTACCACCCTTATATCTTGTGCGGCTAAATTGGCCTTAGTTTTGCAAGCTTATCTATTTTTGAGCTTGGTCATGACATATTTTATTGGGTGGCCACCCACTAACATATTATCTAATCAGAACCGGTACATGATGGTCTGATCAACCTATTGCACTTTGGTTCGCTTTTTCATGTATCAATCTAGGAGAATGGAGACATAGTTAAACTTGACCCTAGAGTCTCATTCGCGACAGCCTTGACAATTCTCCTTGAAATCTTTTCATCGCCTATGAACCTCGTATTCGTACTCAGTCGAATTAAATTTAATCATGACCTGAACCTCCATCATTGGATGCTCGTGCTCATACTTTGATTTCATTGATTTCCCTTCTTGCCCAAATCTCGTTTTATCCCGAAATTGATCAACTTAGATCGTGTCAAGACAAAAATCTATTTATGATTTGTTGTGCCTAAATTTTCAATTTTTGCCATTTTATGGAATAGTAACCTTTTAATAATTTCTTAGTTGCTTGTTAATGACCAATTTTCATACAGGATGGTAGACAGCCCTACAATCTTGATGATTGTTGTTCTCTTACCTTCCCAATTAGGACACCCTAGATTGTTTGTCTGTTGATACCATAGTACTGTTTTGACATAGAATGATTAGTGTACCAAGGTGAGACTTCCAACTGCTATGGTATGCCCTGACCTTATATAATATTCCTTCAAATTACATGATTTAGATAAAAAAATTTAGACTTTGATTGTTGGGAAATAGGGACGTCACTCCATTAGTATCAGTTATAGATATATATGGATTAGTCCTTGATGTGGGGATGTGTGTCTATAAACATGTAGCTTAGGAGATTTAGGAGAGATTATAGTATCAGCCTTGATAGGATGTACTAGTCTTTTGGTGAGTATAAATGTGTTATGAGAGATAGGGGCCTATATGTCTTAGTAATGCATCGTTCCTATGGTAATAGAATGTATTAATAGATGGTTAATAGGAAGATAATAGTTTGAGCATACCTATAGCCTATGATCAGTTCCTTTTCATCCTTAGTTAAGACCACTTTAAAATAGGTCCAGTCCCTTGGATATAGGTTCCAGTCCATATTCTATTGAAGTTCCATTACCGCCGTACAGCAGAGCAGTATTGGAGGTATTCCTAGATTGACACTTTTTAGATGTTCGTTTATTATTCCAGTGTTAGGAAGTGTTACCTTAGATATTGGGTAGGTTAGAGGCTCTAGAAGGAGTACTATCGATCTTAAATTTTGAGGACGAAATTTTTTTAAGGTGGGTAGAGTTGTAGCACCCAGTTTCCCAAATGAGAGTAATTTTGAAATTTCGTATTTATAATTATTTTAATAATGATATTTAATTCATGATATGATTTTTGGTGATTTTAAATCATTTTAAAATTATTTAAATCAATGACTTGTGGTTTTGACATTTTGCTAGTGAAACCCAAGAGACTGTTTGACCTGGAGCCTAACCATGTGATTACGATATTTTAATATCATTTTTGGCCTAAGTATATTTTTGCATTTGACCTCTTTAAATTATTTTGATATTATTTTATTATTTATGATATTGTTTTGGGGTTATTTGAGTCGGGTTCGAATTTCAACTCAATCCGACTTGAAACGGGGACCCGGGGGTAGTTTGACTCTAGTGGGACCCACACACTAGTTAGTCATGGCCCACATGATATTAATTTTAGTCCACATGATAGAAATATTTTAGTTAGAGGTTAGACTAATTATTATGGATAAGGTTAGCGTGATTAGAGACTTTAGAATGACTAATTTAGCCCCTACCAATTAGCCCTTTCCTAATACTCATAGAATAGGTTAGTGGGGGCATTTTGGACCTTACCATAATAGGAAAAATAGCCCCATATGGCCAGCCACTTTGGGAGAGGATAGGCTCAAGTTCATTTCATTATTCTCATCCACACTCTCTCTCTTGTTCTTCCCCAAATTCCTAGAGAGCAATCCCTAGCAATTTCTTCACCAAATCCTTCCATTATGGCACAAAATCTTCTTCTTTCCTTCTCCATTCTAGCCAAGGAGGAAGCTACCCAAATTTGGGAGGATTCGGAGCTCGTTCGTGTCCTTTTGGAATCTCTTCGTGTCGGGGTCGCTCCGGGAAGACTTTTCTTCGATTCGATCTACCGGGAGGTATAAATCCCTTCTTTTTTTCATTTCCTCATGCATATAGATCTATTTTGAAACCATAGGAATGACTCCCATGGTTGTATCTCTATTTGTGTCCATTTTGTGTCCATTTAGAGGTCATAGGAGTGTCCTTTGTGTTGTAGTTGTGTCCATGTGGGGAAATCCCAAATTTGGACACACTATGTGTTGTTGTTATGTATGAATGAATTATTATATATTTAATCTCATATTTTTGTATTGGAGATGTGTTCTATAGTGTCTCATATATATATATATTAGTGTAGAGAGTGAGTTCTTGATATATTATGTTATATACTTGTGTTCTTTTGTCTCAAACTACCTAAATCCGTCATGATTTTTATCCTTGTTTTTAATTTCAGCTCTAACTTAGAAATGTCATAACTTCTAGCTCAAAGCTCGGTTTTATCTTCCATTTTTTTTAAAAGAAGAGTATTGAAGTTAGATTTCCAAAAACATGTATTAATTGGCCTAATTCTTTCTGTAACTTTCTAGAGAATTATTTGAGTGTCAGCTGTACGAAAGACAAATACGTTCTCGGTATTTTCGCGATTTCGGGAGTTTTCGGAAACGAAAACGCGATCCGTTTGAAGTTTCGGAAAGCTAACACATAGATCTATAACATAATTTAATCCTAAATTTTAATTCAGGCTGAGATGGTACAGTATTGATTATTAGTAGGAGTTACTATTCGGTATATTCATTTTGTGCACCCTTGTGTGTAATATAATGTTCTATTCGATTTTAACCCATGTTAATGTATATACATTATGTAATTAAATAGAGAATGCAAGCATGAGTAAATGGTTAAATAAATGATGTATGAGGTGTAAGTATCCTATCTAATGTTAGCATGTATAAGTATGGCTTGTAATGAATATGTAGGTTCCATAGTATGTAATGTATGGTGCATATAGTGGTACAAGAGAATAAATGAATGATGAATGAATGCAAGCATGAATGAAATGTAATAATAGATGTAATATATGCAATATACAAGTTAATGAGATGTAATGTTCTATGTTAACACAAATCCTATATTACCACATGTACCCCCTTACACTATGTTGACACTATCACACTTGACACATTGTTCACTTACACTTTGACACTCTTTGATATGTATACACTATGCATGCCCATTTATCCCTCACTTGCCCCTTTGCCATGTTCACATACACACATATAGCCTCTTAAATAAGTATTTATGAATATAGTTAACTTAGCTATGTATGTATATTATATATATGTTAGCATATTGTGTTGTAATATATAACTTTATATAACCATTTGAAATGCCATGATTATAGACCTAATATTGAATACCAATATATGCATGTGTATATATGTGTAGACATATATAGCTTAAAGTAATAGATTACCTAGTGTATATCCAATGTGAATTCTTGCCTATTTGAGTATTGAATAATTGCATGCTATATAGAGTTGGGTGTATATTGGCTTGTATAGCCTTGTATTGATGTGTGCTTGCTAGGATAGTCTTGGTTAGGCCTAGTAAGACTTACAGGGTTAGGACATGACCTAGTTTGACCTAGTTTGACTAGTGCAGTTGACCAGAGTTGACCAAGGGTTGACTTTGGCCTAGTTTGACCTAGATTCATGTAGAATGCATTATAGTGCTTTATATTACCCTTCTGGACATGTTGTAACTTGTGCTGTTCTAATTAGGAGCTAGACACCTCTCTTCGCACAGTATCTTTACCTTGGACATTCAGATATCAGGCAAGTACATTCTCTGATCATTTATATCCTGCTTAGAATTATTTTCTGCAGTAGATTACTTTACTTGTACTGTCACGATGGTCACACGAATTGGTACTATATGGATCTCTATATGCGATTTTATCCCCCTCGGGAGCATCGGGTACATTGTGTCATGTACGTTTCACTTTCATCATGTACTCCTGTGCTTTCATTATACATGTACACTCCGGTGAATCTTGTACTCTCAAGTTCATGGAGCCCCATGTATACTATAATGTGCACCCTTTCATGGGCCCCTATGTGATATCATGTACAATAACATAACCTGTTTAGATCCTTGTGTATTGATTGGGGTACGGGGGAGTAGAATTGGACATGTGAATAATACCCAAGTAATATCTTATCAGAATCTCTTCCATAGTGTCTTATCAGAATCTCTTATGCCATTTACATGTCTATATTGTACTCTGACTCACTAGCCACATGTTAGTTCTCTATTTATAGTAGATATTTCTATTACAGCTCTCTCTCTGTTTACATACAACATTTCTTTCAGTACTTGTATCTTACTTTACTGCATGATTATATTTTCTAACCTGCTATGAACTGTTGAGATGTAATGTGCTTGCTCCTGTCCTGACTGGACCTGTTGATAAATTTTACAGATAGCCTGGAGGTTGCCTGCTAGCCTAGAGGAGACAGTAGAGGTTGCATAGATAGCTAGGGTTTTTGCTTATAGTTTATTTTCAGTCATCTTGAGTTGTATTTATGGATTACTGTATTTGGGTTTTGAGATGTATTCTGAGTTTGTATCTTAGACACTTAGACTTCTATCTGTTGTATCTTTTTTTGATTTCATGTTTTATCTATCTTCCTTTATGCTCTACCTTAGATGTGATTGAGTTTACATTCTGCTATGTCACCCCCATTCGGGGAGTATAAACTGTTTAGTCTTATACTGTTAGATGCATTGAGACCTAGGACAGCGTTCTACCGCCGACACTGCGGTGTAGGCTGGGCGTTGTTACGTTCTCGTGCCCTAATTCTAGGATGCGGGTCGTGACAATATATATAGCTTTTCTATATATATCTATGTATATGAATATGTGAATGTGAATAATATATATACATTATATGACTAAGTTTGTGTGCCTTGTTAGCTTATGGTTTAGTTTTGTGCTTGGTTTAGCAAGTGACTTAGGCTATGAGTTAGTAGCTATCTTGGATACTTGATTTGCATATACTTAGTTTATTTAGACCTAGAATAACTTGTTTGACCTAATTTAGACTTGTTAGACCTAGTTTGACCATAGTTGACCTAGGTTTGACTTTCAGGGTTGACCAAGTTGACCAAGAGTTGATTTTGGTCTAGATTGACCTAGAATCATGTAGAATGCATAGTAGAACTTCATATTGTCATTTTAGACTTGTTGTGACTTGTGCTGTTATGATTAGGAGCCAGACACCTCTTATCGGACAATATATTTACTTTGGACATTCAGACATCAGGCGAGTACATTCTCTGATAGTTCTCTCATTTATTTGTCAATTACTGTACTTCAGTTCTAGTTAGTTGTATATGATTCTCTGTTACAACACGTATGGATATTCTGGATTCATGTATACGACACACATTTATTTTCTGGCCTCTATTATTGGTATCATCATTCCTGGCTTCTATTACTGGAATCACCTACTGGAATCATTTAACTGGAATCATTTAACTGGAATCATTTACTGGTATCATTATATTTTGGCTGGACTCATCTTGAATTATTGTGTCGGAATTCTGGATTCACTTGCTGGAAGGGGAAATACTAGAGTAAGACATGTAGACATACCCCAATCTGGAATCTCCCAACTGGAATCTACTGGAATGATAGCCATCTCACACCCGGCCAGGTGTGTGATGTGCCGTATTACCTACAGCCATTTATATGTCAAACTCGGTATTTTAAAACACACAGCTAGAGTATAGGCTGGACTCACCCTGGAATCTTTGATCACTGACTGGAATCATCTCATACCGGACTCATCTTGTACTGGAATCACCTGGTATCAGATTCATGTTGTCTGGATTTACGTTGGTCTTACACTTGTTTACATTTACTGTCTGGACTTATATCATGTTACCCTGGTTCAGCTAGTTCTATTTTTTTTACAGTCTTCATTGCTATGATTCTTCTCTTGTTTAGTCATTTACTTTCCTTGCACTTTATCTGTCTTTCTTACCATCACCTGAATATAAACTGTTATTTTTATCAATACAACTGTCTATAACTGCTTTATAGTTCTCTGTCATTTACTTGGGTTTTCTAGATGAGATGTGCTCGTTCCTGTCCTGACTGGACCTGTTGATAAATTTTACAGATAGCCTGGAGGTTGCCTGCTAGCCTAGAGGAGACACAGTAGAGGTTGTATAGTTAGTTATTTCTGTTGTATTGAGTTGTATTTATTCTATGGATTACTGTATTGAGCTTTGAGATATTTTCTGGGTTTGTGTATCTTAGACACTTAGACTTCTATCTGCTGTATCTCTTTTGGATTTTATGTTTTACCTATCTTTTATCTCGCTCTACCTTAGTTGTGATTGAGACTGTATCTGCTATGTCACCTCCATTCGGAGAGTATATACTGTACAAGTACCTTTATATTGTTAGATATTTGACCTAGGACAGCGTTCTACTGCCGACACTGCGATGTAGGCTAGACGTACCCACGTCTCGTGCCCTTACTCTAGGGTGCGGGTCGTGACAACGCTGCACCAGTGCTTCAAATATGTCGACAAGCACGGCTTCGTAAGGACGAAATTTGCTGATATCGATCCCTTCAAAGGGGTCGAATCTTACTACTCAGACTCCTGCATGTACGAAAAGTCAAAAAAGCATCTTGGTGAAGGAGATGTACAAGCTAGTACCGAGACAGCCACTGGATCCGAAGAGCCTCTGACGATTCACCTCCAAGCTCGCAAACCAGGCAGGTCTGCACCCCTTATCGCCACTCTGTGTAAGGACGCAATCAGCCTCTCGGCACAAGAAGAGCAGATAATAATCCGGCTGCCAAGGTCTGGCCAAGTGCCAAGATCCACAACGAGGCCACTAACAATCAGACTGCCGAGAGTCGGCTAGCCCCAAACGGAGAAGCTCAATCCCTCCGACAAACCAGTGACGATACGCCTTTCCAAGAAGGGTCGTCACCCCGATACAAGGTCTGACACTTCTAGTGAACCAGCCACTCCTCGCCCCACATCAAGTACCAAACTAGGGGTCGCTAGTCTGCCAACAACTCCACGCTCAACTCTATCAACTGAACCGCTGACGATCAAGCTCCCCAGGTCGTCCTCTCAGTCTTCATTCACACAGGGGGTAGCCGAAGAGGAACCATAGCTAGCCATGTATGTGGCTGCCCATACTGATGTTCCCTCCGCAGATGATGTAATTCCCCTAGAAAAGATACCTTACTTCATCAATAAAGGGCTATCTTTGAACTACCTCGAGCTTAATAAGCTTTGTACAATGTACGCTATGGAACACGGTATAGGCACTCACCTACACACACAGGTGACAAATGTCTACACCATAATCCAGCTTACTCCAGCGGAAGACGCTTACCGAATAATCGAGGCAGGGGACCATCCAATCATCTTCGGCCAGAAGGACGACCCGCATCCCTTCACCATAGAAGAAGTCGACCTTGGATCGGATGCCGAAAGACTACCTCTGTATCTTTATAGCCCCCAATCTAAATATCTCATGCAGAAGCAGGGGTATGATCTGGAAACGACACCGGGTTTGAACTACGGTACGGGATGACGATTACCTTTGAAGCCCCCGGTCCCGGTTGGCAAACCACGGGACTACTATAGCAAGACTCGACGTGGATTAGGGTATGTGACACCTACGACGACTCCTGAAAGTTCAGATGAAGAATGCGACTGGCATTCATATTCGACCGGGTCACCAACTCCTGACTCGGATACCAGCATCGGAGACGTATTCAGACAAGTCCTGTCAGTCAACATGGCATTCGCCGACGCTTATGAAGAAGATGAAGACATTCCAGAAATTCTCGAGCTAGAGCCGTGGGCCCAACAGCTAGATGAACAATGGGAAAAGCGCTTCGAGTAAAGAGAACCTCCCACTGAGGATGAAGTCATACAAGTTAATCTTGGTGATGAAGCCTCCCCGAAACCGATCTTTATCAGCCAGAGTCTGACAGATGAAGAGCGAGAGTCGCTGCTCCAACTCATCAAAGAGTATATCGATGTGTTCGCCTGGAGCTATGAAGATATGCCAGGATAGGAGCCCGAGATCGCACTCCACAAACTCAATATTCGTCCGGATATAAAACCTGTCTAGCAGCAGCAAAGACGGTTTCGTTCCGATGTCATAAATGCTATCGAAGCCGAGGTCAACAAATCGATAGCCAGCGGCTTCATTCGCGAATAGCAGCATCCAGACTGGGTAGTCAACATCGTACCAGTTTTCAAGAAGAACGGGAAGATCCGAATATGCATTGACTTCCGGAATCTGAATGAGGCATGCCCCAAAGATGAATTCCCTCTTCCTATCATAGATATTATGATCGACAACACCTGCGGCTTCGAACATATGTCTTTCATTGATGGCTTCTCACGATACAACCAGATCAAGATGTTTCCTGACGACGAGAAGCACACATCATTCCGAACACCAATTGGTACATATTGCTACACCGTTATGCCTTTCGGTTTAAGGAATGCTGGCGCCACTTACCAGAGAGCTATGAGCGTCATCTTTAGAGACTACTTACGCAAGACAGTGGAGTGCTACGTCGACGACATCGCCGTCAAAAGCCGTTCGAAGGAAGATCATCTGCAAGATCTCAGGACAGTGTTCGACCTAATGCGAGCACACAACTTAAAGATGAACCCTACGAAATTATTCTTGGGAGTCTCTAGCAGAAAATTCCTGGGTTTCGTCATCACTTCTCAGGGTATTCACATCGACCCCGAGAAAACAAAGGCAATCATGGAGATGGGTCCCCCGAGAAATCTTCGCGAACTCCGAGGCCTCCAAGGCAGGCTAGCTTACATCAGGAGATTCATCTCTAATCACTCCAGACGATGTCAACCATTCACCCATCTCATGAAGAAGGGAGTCTCTTTCGTATAGGATGAGGAATGCCAGCGTGCTTTCGAAAGCATCAAAGAATATTTGTCGAACCCCCCGGTCCTGGTAGCTCCTGTTGCCGAAAAGCCATTCCTGCTCTATGTACGAGCGATGGAACATTCTCTTGGCGCTCTGTTGGCACAGAACAATGATGCGGGCCACGAACAAGCTATATACTACCTCAGTCGGAAGATGATTGGGCCAGAATACCGATACACGACCATAGAGAAGGAATGCCTTGCTCTCGTGTTCGCAATCCAGAAGACGCGACACTACGTCACGGGACAAACTATCTATGTGATATCGCGGATCAACCCCCTCAGGGTCCTCATGACCAAACCTGGGGCACTCAGCTCTCGCCTCGCTACCTGGGCGATATTACTATCACCATACCACATGATCTTCGTGCCGCAAAAGGCTGTTAAAGGCCAGGCTCTGGCAGACATTCTAGCAGCACATCCAGGTTCGGAGACAACTAGGGTATATGAAGAAATACCAGATGAGGTCACCAGTGTTAGGGTTATATACTAAAAGCATAACTTTTGTAGTAACCTTATTTCTTAAATTTTGAATGAGAATCATATGGGCAAATGTTTGCATATTGTATTTGTTACAAGTGTTAATGCAAATGTCTGATATTCTATATTATTGATAATATGGTGTGTGGTGTCACACAGAAGATCATATTATCAGTTTCCTATAGAGTATATAAATAGTTCACAACCTAGATGGACTTGGACAATCTATTGGAAAGGTTGTAGTATAATCTGGTATTAGTCTATCTTGACTATAGGTTTACACTAGTACACTTTGTGTGTATTGAATAGGACCACTTGACGTTGTTCTCTTTGTACTGACTACATAAGAGAACAAACACCTCTGTTATTATGGATGCTTGTGCTCTTAATCCGGATATAATAACGGACATGTATATGCAGTATGCATTACTTTGACTCGTAAAAGAGTGAGATTCATTATGGATCAACAACCTCTATGAATTGGGTAATAACATTGTATGTATGATGGACTGTTGATTATAAATGGAATCCATGTCCCGATACATCGGGTTGATGATGTCCCCTTAAAGAGCTCATAAGGATTGTCATGTAAACCCTGCAGGTGGATTATATCCGACATGACAAATAAAGTTGAGCGGTACTACTTAAGAATAAAAGATGTCGAATCAATATAGTTGTCAGTAACTTAATTTGATCGACGGACATACGATATCTTAACATGGGGAGCCAAACGAGCATATAATAAAAGGAGCCCACAAACATAATTTGGGATTAGGGAGGTAGTGCAACAATAGCTCATTAGTGGACCGAGCTATTGTTAATGGGCCTGGATTGTGTGTTCGGGCTGAACACGGGATATCCAGATCCGTTAGGAGGCCTAACCCTAATTTCTCCTCATGGTCCCTACCGTAGCCTATATATATCCTCTATTCTCTGGCCGCCACATTATCGGATCAAAAATCAGAAACTTTCTCTAAATTCGTGATTCACGTAAGGAGAGAAAGAGAGGGCTGCCAAGGAGAAGAAAATGTTTGGAGATCGTCGCCCATACGACGTCCAACTCGAGGAAGGAATACGTGCAGAAGATCTTGGGGTCGTCTGCTCGAGATTGCCAGGAATTACTTGTCTCCTTTCCGACGCAGGTATAATTCGTAAACCCTAGTTTCCGCCTATGAAGGGTTAGAGCACGTATTGGATCTGTTTAACTTTCTATCGATCAATACGCACACCAAAGAAAGGGTCCTGGGAATCCCCAGTTCCATCAATTGGTATCAGAGCCACTTTGGATCTACGTATTGATTGATACGTCCATGTTGTCCAATAAAACCTGCGCTATGTAATAGTCGGTAGATGTAGATCTGTTCTAACTCGATTTTGCAGGCATCTTAGATCCAACTATTATGGTCCAATGCATGTTTTTTTTATTGTGTTGTTTAAACCACGGACATGTCGTGGATGTTGTTGTTGCTGTGGATGTAATTAAAATCACGAGGGTTGATCGTGCTTATTATTTTAATTTTTCAATCTAGATTATGTGTGAACTCCTTCGGGAGGCATAGGATTGATGTAATTTTAATTATTTTTGATCAATCGTGATGGAGGTGGTGGCTTTTTCTTACGCCGGACGAGATGCTGGTTTTAAGCAGTCCAGAGGCAGACGGATGATTTTCGATGAAGGAATCGACAGCCAAAAACCTAAAAAACAAAGATGACCATAATAGTTGAGGACGGAGCAGCAAAGTTGACCATAATAGTTGGATATTTTCTCTTATTTTTGTCATTTTGCTTTTTCTTATTATGTATGTTTATTATTGTGTGGTTGTTTTTTTGAAAAACCAAGCCTACATTAATAATGGACAACATGGACATAATATCAACTAGTAGAAAAACCCTCATTGTTAAATAACTAAGTGGGAGAGGATTTTTATTTAGTATAAATCCTATGGTCTCTATTACTGGTTTGTAGGTGATGTAATTATACTTGCGTGTTGGCTTTAGTGCTTTCCTCCATATCGGATGAGTATAATTATGGATCACCAGTACAAACTTCCTTAGGGATAATTGTAGAAAGTTACCTAGTATGTGTTCACTTCTCCATCTCAAGGAACTCATTACAAGGTAATGGACTTGGTATTAAGTAATGGTATACACTTAGATACAAATAATGGTATCCTCCCTATCGGAGTCACTGCTATTATTTGTATGACCAGAGCAAGACCAGCATATTAATTTTATTTGTCATAAAGTTATATTGACATGATAGTAAAATTAATAAGAAAAATCTACTTGAACAAAGTTGAATTTGTATACGTCCACACTATCGTGGCCTGCTAAATTCATGGTGTTCAAGGTGTTGGTGAATTTCTTATTATTGTTTTGAGGGAATCAATATTTAGTTAATTCAAAAAGTTTTTTTGCCCTACATAATTTTATTTATGTGATTCTCAGGATTTCAAAAATGGGTTCTTTCAGTCCACTTATGGTGATTCCTAAAGAAAACAAACTTACTAGACCTAATTATATTGACTGGAAACGTAATTTGGACATTGTTCTGACTACTGAGGAGTACAAATATGTACTTGTTGAGGAATGCCCACCTAGCCTGATGCTAACTCTGATGAAGAGGTCAAAGAGGATTATAGGAAGTGGAAAAAGGTAGATGAGATGGCGCGGTGTTACATTCTGGCATCTATGTCAAATGTACTACAACATCAGCATCAGGCCATGGCCACAGCTTATGACATGATGTATAACCTCAAGGAACTCTTCTGACATCAGAGTAGAGCAGCTAGGCAGTTTGCTATGAAATGTTTGATGAATACAAAAATGGTTGAGGGTACACCAGTAAGGGATCATGTTCTCAAGATGATGGGTCATCTGAATGAGATGGAGATCTTTGGAGCTGAAATCGATGGGGAAACCCAGGTCGATATCATTCTCGGGACTTTACCTAAAAGTTTTGACAATTTCTGCCTTAATTACAACATGAACAAAAGGTTGTATAGTTTGGCAGAACTTGCAAAAGAGCTACAGGATGCTGAATCTCTCTTTAGGCAGAGTGGTCATATTTTTGTTTCTGAAAAGGCTTCTACTTCTAAGCCAAAAGGCGGTAAGAAGAAGAATAACATTCAGAAACAGGCAAACTCAGCAAAGAAGGGCATGGGACCTCAAGGCGCGGTGAAAAAGCCGAAAGGCAAATGTTTCAAGTGCAAAGGGTCAGGACATTGGAAAACTGATTGTCCACTTCTCAAACAAGGGAACAAAGAAGGTATATCTCATTTACTAGTAGTTGAAACGTGTTTAGCGGTGTTATCTACCGGCACCTGGTGTGTAGATGCATGAGCCACTAATCATGTCTGCAATACATTGCAGGGGTTCCAGAAAACCAGACGGCTCAGTGATGGAGAGATATGCTTGTTCATGGGTGATGCTACAAAAGTATCGGTCGTTGCATTAGGGGATGTTACTTTATCTTTTGGTAGAAATAAGTCTTTGACATTGAGAGATTGTCTTTATGCACCTTCACTTAGAAGGAATTTAGTTTCTGTTTCTATATTAGTTAAGGATGGATATTCAGTTTATTTTAATGACAATATTGTTATTAGAAAGAATAAACATTTTATCTGTTCTGGTGCATTGATTGATAATTTGTATGTCATTAATCCTATTTCGCCCACAATGCAACTTATGGAAATGAATAATATGTCATCTAACTTAAATAAGAGAAAAGAACCTTCTTGTATGAACCAAACATATCTTTGGTACTTACGGTTAGGGCATATTAACCTAAGAAGGATTCAAAGACTGGTTGAAGATGGACCTTTGAGTTCATTGGAAGTGGAGGCACTACCAGTCTGTGAATCCTGCTTGGAAGGTAAAATGACCAAAAGGCCTTTTACGGCAAAAGGGTATAGGGCCAAAGATGTGTTGAAATTGGTTCATTCTGATTTGTGTGGACCCATGACTATCCAAGCTAGAGGTGGCTTTGAATATTTTGTCACATTTATTGACGATTATTCAAGGTATGGATACATTTATTTGATGCGCCGTAAGTTTGAGTGCTTTAAGAAATTCAAAGAGTACAAGGCTGAAACGGAAAAACGTCATGGAAAATGTATCAAGTCATTACGATCAGATCGTGGTGGCGAGTACCTCTTTGGAGAGTTTAGAGATTATTTATCAGAGGCTGGGATTGCATCCCAATTGACTGCACCTGGAATGCCCCAACAGAATGGTGTAGCCGAAAGAAGGAATAGAACTCTTATGGAGATGGTTAGATCAATGATGAGTTATTCGAATTTGCCAGATTCGTTTTGGGGATATGCGTTAGAGACTGCAGCTTGTATTTTGAACTTGGTTCCTTCTAAGTCAGTACCTCTTACTCCCACAGAGTTGTGGATTGGGCGTAAGCCTAATCTGAAACATGTTCGCATTTGGAGTAGTCCAGCACATGTGCTGAATGGGAAAGCAGATAAGTTGGAATCTCGTACAGAAGTACGCTTGTTTGTAGGCTAACCAAAAGGAACAAAAGGAGATTTATTTTATAGTCCTAAGGATCAGAAGGTCATTGTTAGCACCAATGCCCGATTCTTAGAGGAAGACTATATGATGAACCATAAACCCACAAGTAGAGTTGTTCTAGAAGAACTGAGACGTGAGACACCAAGTACTTCAGTACCAACAGTACAAGAGGATGAACCACAAATAACTGCACAACGTGTAACAAATGTTACACCACAACCGATAGTGCCTCGTCGTAGTGGGAGGGTTGTGATACAACCTGACAGATATATGTTCTTGGGAGAGTCATCAGACTTCGTCCCTGAGGAACAAGATTATGATCCATGTACCTACAATGAAGCACTCCAAGATAAAGATGCAGAGTCTTGGCAAAAAACAATGATATCTGAAATAGAATCTATGGATTCTAATCAGGTCTGGGAGCTTGTAGAACCACCCGTTGGTGTAAAAGCCATTGGATGCAAGTGGGTCTATAAGAGAAAAAGAGGATCAGACGGTAAGGTTGAAACCTTTAAAACTCGGCTTGTATCAAAAGATTTTACTCAAAGAGAGGGTATCGATTATGAGGAAACCTTTTCTCCTGTAGCCATGCTTAAGTCTATTTGGATTCTTTTATCTATTGCAGCTTATCTCGATTATGAGATTTGGCAAGTGGATGTCAAGACAGCTTTCCTTAATGGAAGTCTTGAGGAAGACATCTATATGAAGCAACCAGACGGGTTCATTGAAAAGGGCCAGGAGCATCTTGTTTGTAAGCTTAAGAAGTCCATTTATGGACTTAAGCAAGCTTCCAGATCTTGGAACATATGTTTTGATCAGGTAATAAAATCCTATGGATTTGATCAATGTCAGGATGAATCATGTGTATACAGAAAGTGTGACGGAAATGTGGTGGTGTTCCTAGTACTTTATATGGATGACATCTTGCTCATTGGAAACAATATAAAGGTATTATCTGATGTAAGGGTATGGTTATCCAAACAGTTTGATATGAAGGACTTAGGAGAAGTAGGTCACATCCTTGGAATCAAAGTTCTACGAGATCGAAAGAAAAGGATGTTGGGCTTATCCTAAGCTTCCTATATCGATACTGTACTAACTCATTTTAGTATGCAAAATTCTAAGAAAGGTTTCTTACCTTTTAGACATGGAATTACTCTATCGAAGGAGCAGTGTCCGAGGACACCTAAAGAGATAGAGAATATGAAGGCAGTTCCTTATGCTTCAGCAGTAGGAAGCTTAATGTATGCAATGCTATGTACGAGACCAGACATCTGTTTTGTCGTAGGTATGGTCAGCAGATATCAGTCTAACCCAGGACAAGAGCATTGGACTGCCGTAAAGCATATTTTGAAGTACCTGAAAAGGACTAAAGGGTATATGCTAGTTTACCAGGCAGATAGTTTAGTTCCCTTGGGGTATACAGACTCAGATTTTCAGTCAGATAGGAATTCCAGGAAATCTGCCTCAGGTTATGTGTTTACTTTGGAAGGTGGAGCCATTGTGTGGAGGAGTATCAAGCAAAAATGTATTGCTGATTCCACCATGGAAGCCGAGTATGTGGCAGCCTCTGAGGCAGCCAAAGAAGCGGTTTGGCTCAGAAACTTTCTGTTGGACTTGGATGTGGTACCTAGTTTGCCTAAGTCTATTACACTTTATTGTGATAATAGTGGTGCAGTTGCAAACTCGAAGGAACCACGAGCCCATAAGACAGGCAAACACATTGAGCGCAAGTACCACCTGATACGAGATTTCGTAAAGAAAGGAAAAGTTGCTGTGATCAAGATAGCATCAGCCGACAACCTAGCTGATCCCTTTACAAAGAGCTTACCAGCTAAGGCTTTTGACAGTCATGTTGAGGGAATGGGAGTCAGATGTGTAGTAGCATGGCTTTAAGTATAAGTGGGAGATTTGTAACTGTATACTGAAAAGCAATGCTTTGAGTATAAGTGGGAGATTGTTAGGGTTATATACTAAAAGCATCACTTTTGTAGTAACCTTATTTTCTTAAATTTTGAATAAGAATCATATGGGCAAATGTTTGCATATTGTATTTGTTACAAGTGTTAATGCAAATGTCTGATATTCTATATTGTAGATAATATGGTGTGTGGTGTCACACAGAAGATCATATTTTCAGTTTCCTATGGAGTATATAAATAGTTCACAACCTAGATGGACTTGGACAATCTATTGGAAAGGTTGTAGTGTAATCTGGTACTAGTCTATCTTGACTATAGGTTTACACTAGTACACTTTTTGTGTATTGAATAGGACCACTTGAGGTTGTTCTCTTTGTACTGACTACATAAGAGAACAAACACCTCTGTTATTATGGATGCTTGTGCTCTTAATTCGGATATAATAACGGACATGTATATGCAGTGTGTATTACTTTGACTCATAAAAGAGTGAGATTCATTATGGATCAACAACCTCTATGAATTGGGTAATAACATTGTATGTATGATGGACTGTTGATTATAAATGGAATCCATGTCCCGATACATCGGGTTGATGATGTCCCCTTAAGGAGCTCATAAGGATTGTTATGTAAACCCTGCAGGTGGATTATATCCGACATGACAAATAAAGTTGAGCGGTACTACTTAAGGATAAAAGATGTCGAATCAATATAGTTGTCAGTAACTTAATTTGATCGACGGACATACGATATCTTAATATGGGGAGCCAAACGAGCATATAATAAAAGGAGCCCACAAACATAATTTGGGATTAGGGAGGTAGTGCAACAATAGCTCATTAGTGGACCGAGCTATTGTTAATGGGCCTGGATTGTGTGTTCGGGCTGAACACGGGATATCCAGATCCGTTAGGAGGCCTAACCCTAATTTCTCCTCATGGTCCCTGTCGTAGCCTATATATATCCTCTATTCTCTGGCCGCCACATTATCGGATCAAAAATCAAAACTTTCTCTAAATTCGTGATTCACGTAAGGAGAGAAAGAGAGGGTTGCCAAGGAGAAGAAAAGGTTGGGAGATCGTCGCCCACACGACGTCCAACTCGAGGAAAGAATACGTACAGAAGATCTTGGGGTCGTCCGCTCGAGATTGCCAGGAATTACTTGTCTCCTTTCCGGCGCAGGTATAATTCGTAAACCCTAGTTTCTGCCTATGAAGGATTAGTACACGTATTGGATCTGTTTAACTTTCTATCGATCAATACGCACACCAAAAAAAGGGTCCTGGGAATCCCCAGTTCCCTCAACCAGTTCAAATGCAGCCTCCCATGAGGCCATCTGGCGAATGTTCTTCGATGGCGCTTCAAGAATTGGACCCAAAGGCAATATCGTCGCTGGAGTTGGAGTGGTGCTGATTTCTCCCTCCGGCTTGGTGATCAATCGGGACTACTCACTCATAGAGTCCTGTTCAAATAATGTGGCCGAGTATAATGCCTTGGTTATTGTCCTCCGTCTTGCGAAGGAACTGGGGGTAGAATATCTTGAAGCATACGGCGACTCACAGTTAATCGTCAATCAAATTCGAGGGTCGTACGAGGTCCGCCACGAAGACGTGATCCCGTATTATCGAATAGCAATCGACATAATCTCGTCTCTGGGAGGATTCTTCATAGAACATGTTCCCAGACTCCAGAACATTGAGGCTGATGTACTAGCTGGTTTGGCCGCTTCCCTAGCTGTGCCAAATTACACTCGTCATCAGGTCGACATAATAGGCCGTGAACTGGTCTGTCCTAAGGACAACATTCGATGCATTGAAAGCCACTCCGCTCTTTCAGTCGACGAAGCTCCAGACTGGAGACAGCCATTCATCGACTTTGTAGTATAGGACATCCTGCCGGAGGATCCGAAGGAAGCCACTTCTATCAGAAGACATTCTCTCAGATTTTTCTATAATACGGAGACGAAAATGCTGTATCGCCGATCCTATGATGGGTTGCTGCTTCAGTGTCTGTCAAATACAGAAGCCAAGGAAGCCGTACGCGAGGCCCATGATGGTGTCTGCGGAGCCCATCAACCTGGCCCGAAACTGCAAGATCACCTTCGCCGAATGGGCTATTACTGGCCCACGATGGTTGCAAACGCAATAGATTTTGCACGAAAGTGCAAAGCCTGCCAATTCTACGCCGACTTCATCCACCAACCATCTGAATTCCTACATCCGACTGTAGCCTCCTGGCCATTCGAAGCATGGGGTATGGACATCGTCGGCCCAATTACCCCGCCTTCGTCCAGAGGACACCGATTCATACTCGCGATCACCGATTACTTCTCCAAATGGGCAGAAGCCATCCCATTGGCTGAGGTAAAAACTTCAAACGTGATCAGCTTCCTTAAGCATCATGTCATCTACCGCTTTGGACTGCCCCGAAGGATCATTTACGACAATGGGCCACAGTTCGCAAGCCACGCATTTTATCGGTTCTGCGACATACACCGAATTCAGAATATTGCTTCGACACCCTACAACCCAGCAGCCAACGGGTTAGCAGAAGCATTCAACAAAACCATAATCAAGTTACTCAAGAAATTCGTGTCCTCTAACAAGCGCGACTGGAACGAGAAGCTCGGCGAATGCTTATGGGCGTATCGTACCACAGTTCGAACAGCCACCGGGAATACACAATTTTCTCTGGTGTACGGGAGTGAGGCAGTCCTCCCATTAGAGACTCAGATCCCCTCACTCCGCGTCGCTCTCACACATCAGTTGACGACAGACGAAAACCACCATCGCCGACTACAAGAATTGGAGGCCCTAGACGTGAAGCGCCTGTTAGCTCAGCAACGAATTGAGCTGTATCAAGCCCGAATCTCTGGAGCTTTCAATAAGAAGGTCAAGGTCAGAACATTGCAAGTAGGCGATCTCGTTCTGGCGGTTCGGAGGTCGATTATTATGACGCATAAAACCGTCGGTAAATTCCAACCAAAATGGGAAGGCCCGTTCATCATCGAAGCTGTATTCTCCAACGGCGCCTACCGCCTCGCAAAATAAAATGGAGACTTGCTCATGTTGCCCATCAACGGCAGGTTTCTGAAGAAGTATTATGTCTGAAACAACTCAAGACATCTCAGAGTGTCGAGTCATGTACCTCCCCGTACCACTAAACTTACATTCTGGTTCCATGCATAGAGTCATGTACCCGCTGGTACCTCTGAAGTCATTCCCCACATTTTCCAATCATTCGAGTCACGTGCCTGCTGGTACCTCTGAACTCATTCCCCACATTTTCCAATCATTCGAGTCACGTGCCTGCTGGTACCTCTGAACTCATTCCCCATATTTTCCAATCATTCGAGTCACGTGCCCGCTGGTACTGCTGAACCCACACTCACCATTCTCTAGATTCCCAAGTCATGTACCCTCTCGTGCCGCTGAACTCACATCCACAACATCCCAGATTATCGAGTCACGTGCCCGCTGGTGCCACTGAACTCACACTTTCACAATATCGAGTCATGTACCCGCTGGTGCCCCTGAACTCACATCCCGATCACTCTTTCAGATAGTAAGTCATGTATGATCATACCTCTGAACTTTTTTCCTATAAGAGATCCTCCCTCATGATCCACTACCCGTACTCCCAGTGCACAAAAAAGGGTAACGGGTCAACAAACCTCCAAAACGACCATGTCGATGATACCTCTGAGTCGTTTTACTTCCGCCAAAAACAAATCACCCCTACATAAAACTTCCATGTCCTCATTACCTCTGAGTCATTTTATGTACCCCCTCTTCATTGAGCCCACTCCTGCCATGTCCTCATTATCTCTGCGTAGGAAGGCTCCGTAGAAGAAACCTCCATACTTGCCATGTCCTTATTACCACTGAGTAAGTATGTCGGTTCCCTTTCAACCTATTATCTGTACCCACAACCGGGGTACGATAAGGATAATAGATCCACAAATATCCTCTGTTGACCACAAATGTCCTCTGTTGACCACAAATGTCCTCTGTTGACCACAAATGTCCTCTGATGACCACACAAATGTCCTCTGTTAACCACAAATGTCCTCTGATGATCACAAATGTCCTCTGATGAACACAAATGTCCTCAGTCGATCACAGATGCTGTACTGGGTCTCCAGTACATGCCTACCCCTTCCCTATCATGCCTGGGAGCCCAGTTGCTCCCTGGCATTCTCTCGAATACCAAAAACTTCTATAGCTGTCTTATCGCGAAGTTGTTCTAGGTATTCCTCTCTAAAACTTGTTACTCGTACCTAAAACCAAGGTACGCCCAGGGTAACAGGTCCACAAATAATCCTCCAACAGGTTCAATTCCACAAACACTACGAGTACAAGAAAGAGAAGATGAGTTGAAACATGCTCATTTATTCAAAATTCAAAGTGCTAGATCATTTGGGATCACACCCTTACATAATGAAAACAAAAAGAAAAAAAAGAAAGGGAAAAGGAGCAAAAGAAAATAGAAAACCGATCATTGCTCCGGGGCACATAGCATCGTGAGACGGTCCGTCCGCAAGGCAACCGACTGCTCAAACCTCTGTTTAGCTCGACGCTCCGCCTCTTCGGTCAGCATCGCCGCGTCCTCCAGATGAGCGTGAGCTTGCCAGTTGTCCTCAAATTTCTTGAAAGCCCGCTCCAGGTTAACAGAAGATCGGAAAACTTTCTCGGCCTCCCGAACGATTGACTCCTGTTTCGCATGAGCAGCCTTCAGCTCCGACTCTAGGAAGGCCAATTCCCTCTGAAGTGCGAGAATTCGCTCCTTAGTGTCAGCTATTCCATAAGAAGCAACCTCCTCCCGAGCCTTACAAGCTTGACTTCGACGACCAAGCATGTCATACGAAGCGGAAAGCTTATCAAGGCCCCCTTTACAACTGGCCCGGCAGTGTCTCGAGCAAGCTTTATCCTATCCCGAGCGGCAATAAGGAAGCTCCGCTCCCGTTCAATCGCAGCGGGCAAGTCAGCCTGCCGTAACACCAGCAATCGGGTCACGAGCTGATCAGCCTCTGCCAACTTGGGCTCCAGGAGCGCAGCCAACCCCACCCCGCCAGGAAGAGTCTTCAAAGTTTCAATCTGACCCCGAGCGCACCGTAGGGACAGAGAAAAAGGGGTCCCCCGTTCTACGGCAGCATCTACGCCCCTCTTTAAATGGCGATAGAAGCTGTCGACTACATCCTGCGACACCTCGTCCAGAGCCTCCGAAGAAGCCGGCGTCAACGGGAGTGTAGCTGGAAATACTGAAGAAGACGTGACAGAATCTGCCGCTCCTGCCACGACGGAAACAAACTCCGTGCGGAAGGATGCCTGAACAGCGGCCAACTCCTCTTCAGCAGCCCGTAGAACTTGAATGCTCAGCAGGGCCGAGAAGTCAGTCTCTGAAGCCGTATGAGCAGCAAAGGATGGGACGGAGACCATCGCTTCCGGAACAAGCTCCACCTCCATCTACCCGGAGCTGGCAGGAGGCCCCTCGATATGAGTCGGTGAAGGAGAGAAAATACTCCTTTCACCCAGATCGTGGCAGGCCGAGCCTTCCACAAGAACATCCGCTGTGGGAAGTAAAGGGTCAGGACCTGTAGGGCCAAGACAACCATGAATTGATTTGACCTGGAGGATATTTTGATAGAGCAAATAAGCCCCCTCACTAGTCAATATTTGGCTTATCTTACCAGCAGAAGAGTACGGAAGCTGAGGTTCGCCTACGGCCACCACAACCTCTCCTGCAGCGGCCTCCGAGTCGAATAAATAGACTCCTCCGCCCCGACACCCTCGGGAGGGGATGCGACGAGATGAGCGTCGCCTCGCTGAAAGTCAGCAATCTCGGTGACAGGTCCGAGGAAACCTTCGTCACCCCGGACCGAGGCCTCAGCAACTAGGGAGCCCTCAGCCGCCGCTGAGAGAGCCCCCGCAGAAAGGACCGCGGCACACACGCCACTAATCAAAGCAGCAAGGGCCGGATCAACTCCAGGGGTAGCAGACGGTTCAGGAGAGCCTGGTTCGTCAGACACCTACAAATAAAAATGATTAGGTCATATCTCCAAGAAATAGAAAGCCACAACAAGGAGATAGCTTCAACATAGTCTTACCTCCGGAGCACCGTCAGCATCCTCACCCCTCTCCGTAATAAGTAGCCTATGACGTCTGACCGCAGCTCTCTTTACGGAAAAGGCCACTCCTCCGTCAGTAGACTCATGCCTGCCTCGCTTATGCGAGGGACCAGGCACGACAGGCGGTGGTTCTACCCTCACCACCTCTGATACAGGTGGCAACTGATCTACCACCTCATCTAATACAACCGACGGTTGAACCGTCATTATCTCATCCGCCATGATGGGCGGTTGATCCGCCACCGCTCCACTTCCAGAAGAGAGAGGGTCCTCGTCGTCCCGCTCGTTGCTTCCCTCAACTGTGTCAAAGGACTCGGAATCGGGCACGGAAACCCTGTTCGCCCGTTTCTTCTTCGTCTTCGGCACCGTAGCCTTCTCCGCCAAACGAGTGCCCACGATAAAGCTAGTCTTCGGGTCAAAATCAACAGGAGGCTGGTTTACCATGACATGGTATAAGGCCGCCATATGCAAGATTTCCCCCAGCATGTTTGCTGCAGGAACGGAGAAACTAGTTCGAGTATAACAAGTGTCATAGTAGCTCCATGCCCTAATCCCATCGAGGATGCTGCCCTCAAATCCCAGGCTGGAACAGGGATGCCCAAGGAATAGTTGACTGTACCTAAATTGATGGGCAAACCTACTGGACAAGTAGGGCTCCAGGAATACAGTATTGCGATTGCGATAAACTAAATACGCTGGGCGAATGTTACGCAGCCAGAAACGAATCTTCTCAGGTAAGAAATGAGGAGATCCAACGCCATCAACATGGACATTCCTCACTTCCTGGTTGGTGAAACGGGGAACGGACACGAAAAAATTATATCCGTCCACTCTCGCCAGCATCCTCCGACACGCCGGCATGGTACTATATTCCCAAGGCTGATGGCGATGTCTGAAAAGAAAAGCATCGTCGTCCGTAACTCCGTCTCCCATCCCAGGCCTCATCAAAGATTGATAATGCAACAACAGCCACCCCAGCAGGAAATGATAAGGCAGCTCTATACGGTCAAAGTCCGTCACCACGTCACGAGCAATAACCTTGGACGAGAAGGCATGGAGACCATGATAAATGCTGTACACCATAGCGGGAAGAAGAGCCAGCCTGACCCAAAGGCCAACTTTACAGCGGGAAGGATAAAGTGACGGTCGATCCTCTCGATGGAACCTGCCCCCCCCCCGAAACCACACAGTTGCGCAGCCACACCCTTAAAAAGCCTGCCAAGAGTGCCTTCTCTGATAGCCGTCAAGTACCACAATAAAAATAGCTGAAGGAGTCAATCTGGCTCCCAAACTTGTCACCCTTAGACTTCGACCTCCTAGCAGTCGATACCAAGCTTTCTACTTCCCTAGGAGTCTGACGACCTCGGGAAGTAACTCGACAAGCAGTACTGAACTTAAAAAAGATGGGAGACCCAGGAGTTGGTATGGGGAGTGTCCCCTTCTGAGCTATCATTTTTTTTGATAGCCGTTTGGTGACAGGTACTATGGTGACATAACAGTTCTTGGTACACAGCGACGAAGCCAAGGAATCGTCGATCTAGATCCTGGAACTCCTCGTTCGTTGGAGTGTACGCTTCGAAGGGCTCGTCTCCCCAGAGAAGCTTGGAGATAGCATACATCTCATGAAGAGCGAGCCCCAACTCCCCTACAGGTGTGAAGAATATTCCGTTCCGATGATTATACATCTCCAGAAGGGTCATAAACAACGGCTTATTAATGGGCAATCCGTGGCTAGTATCCCGTATAGCATCATAAAGATTGACTGCTCGTAAAAATGCCTCGTAGTTCTGCAGAATCCACGAGGTCAGGTTAGCCCACGGGGGAATGGGGTGTACCCAGCTAGGCAGTACCAATATGCCAACAGGATAAGACCCTTTTCGAGCAAGCTGGCTCAGGAAGGTATCAGCCTGAGAAAATAAGAAGTTAGGACCGGGTGTGTTGATAAAGGTACCCGGAGCTAACCCCATCACAGATCGACTGGCCGGATCCTTGATCGCGCGTACTGATCCAGTAGTTTTGTTGTAACGGATGTTACCCACAAACATCCCCGGTCAGGTTAGAGTGAGAGAGTCTGTCATCTGCCTGTCCAATAAGATCATGTTGAACCACGTAAGAGGGAAATGACGCCTCATTTTGGGGATATGAATCAGCATCCCATCCAGATTAAAATCCCAACTCTTGGAGATATCCAGCACCCGGGAGTTTTTTATGATCAATGTATCCCCAAAGAGGAAGACCGGCCTCAGATACTTCCCGTTTGGCTCCCCGGAGCTCATCATGTCACTAAGGAACTGGAAAGATTGAACCCTGATAACATTCAGTCGCTTCAAAGGTTCATTAACAAGGAGCTGCTCTGACACTTGACGAACTAAATTATCCCGTCGCACATCCGAGGCAAGTTGATTCGAGCCAACCAAAAGTTCCCCCGCAGGGTTTACTGGCAGATTCACTGAAGAAAGACGAAAGAAACAAAATTAGAAGATAGGCAAACAAGAAGCATTTGAAAGAGCATTTAAGTCTATGCGGCTCGGGTTGTCACAGTCTTATGCGGCTCAGAACCAGATGAGTCCATGCGGTTCTGCTCATCATAGCCTTATACGGGCCCGAGTCAGACGAGTCCATACAAATCAAGTTCTGATAAGCTGATGAAGCTTCTACGGTTTGGAGAAGGGCCTATGCGGTGCAAGGTTCACATGGACTCAACGAAGAAACCTAGGCGCGGATGCGGCTCAGATTCAGGTAAGGCTATGCGGTCCAAAGTCTATACAGACCCATGCGGCCCTGAACACACAGACTCATGCGGCCCTGAACACACAGACTCATGCGGCTACAAGCAGGTGAGCTTATGCGGTTCAAAAGTGAACTACGCTCATGCGGCCCAAACCAAAAATAAATATGCGGTTCGAATCGAGTATGACAAGCCCATGTGGCCTCCTGGACGAAGTGCTTATGCGGTCATATCGACGAACCTTGTACATACGGCTTGTGCATAAATTATGCAGCAGAGCCATGGCAGTTAGGGTTCTAAGGCAATGCCTTTACCAGCAATAGGCGGATGAACATCAGGATGAACGGAGTGAACAGCGGCCGACGGAGGAGTGGCCACGTTCGTCGCCACAGCCGCTGCAGAAGCGACCGCCTTGCCCTTCGCATCTTTCGACACAACAGCTTTCTTAGGAGCCATAGGTGCTTGGGAGAGAAAGGAGTTAGAAAGATCAAAGAGAAAGATCGAAAAGAGCAAAGAAGATTCTTCAGAACGAAAGTGTTCCTATTTATAGACAAGGAAGGAACGCCTCGATCCGCGTGCAATATGTTGAATAATAGCCTGACTCTTGGGATCCTGGCCCAAAAGGTGGCTCTTAAAATCTGACAGCAAAGCAAGAGCATTAAATGCAGAAGATTTACAAAAGATTTGCACACGTGGCAGGAAGACGTGGCAAAAAGCTCATGCGGCCAAAACAGCCCATGCGGCTCAGAGAGTCATGCGGTTGAGGTAATCATACGGCTGGTCAAATCCATGCGGCTAGGACAGAATACATCCATGCGGCTCTGGCATTATCATGCTTCTTATTCAAAGTATTTCAATTTTGCAAATTGAAAACTTTGAAGGGGGTCTTGTAGAAGCATAAAAAAGAAGAGAAAAATGATCCATGCGGCCAAGGGGCCGCATGCGACTCAGGAGTCCCATGCGGCTCAAATACATAGGCAATACGAGCAGACTCCATGTGGCCCGCGGAAGAAAGCCACGTTTCTTTCCAGAACTGTTGTACCCAGCGTCAATTAATGCTCTGACGGCTGACAGCTGACAGTCCTGACATAAAGTAGTCATAATGACTGACACAAAAGCACTATCTTCCTAGGGAACTGTGGAAAACATTCACAGCTTCGAGGTAAGTTTATGCGGCCAGACTAGACGAGTTCGTGCGGCCAGTGCAGAGAAACATATGCAGCTCAATCATGAAGGTCCCCCCATGCGGCTCGGCCATGAAGAAATCCATGCGGCTCGGCCATGAAGACTCTCATACAGCTCGGCCATGAAAAAACCCATGTGGCTCGGTCATGAACAGATTCATGCCGCTCGGTCATGATAACCTTCATACGGTTCGAGTATAGAGACTATTCATGCGGCTCAGTCATGAAATCTTTCATGCGGTTCGGTCATGACGACCTTCATGCGGCCCAAATATAAACGCTCTTCATGCGGCTCAATAATGATGACAGGACACGTGTCCTAAAGATAATCAAATTTTTGGGTCAGATATCAATAATTTGGGACACGTGGCAAGAGAATGAATTAAATTAATTCATTTAGATTTACGGATATCAGCAAATCATCATAATGGAGATTTATTGCAATCAATATTAATTACTGACATGATTTGGCATAATCCTCATTAATGGTCCAGATCCTTCATAATCAAGATGGATGGTCCAGATTGATCATTTATCAGGCCGCCGCCACTTTCAGAATGGGCAGTCATTGTAAACCCTAATGATGCTCCCCACTATTATAAATAGCAGGGTGCCATTCCCTTGCAAAAGATACATACACGCATATACAGAGAGAGGCTCCCCTAATAATCAGAGAGAAAAAAATACACAGAGATTAATCCAGAGAGAGAGAAGCCAGAAGAGCAATACGAGGAGAGCAAGAAGAGCATTTCTTCGTCAATGCCAAACCTCTCGTAACAGGAGCCAAGGTTATGTCCGATCGTCCAAGGAGTAAGGCAAAGCTGCCGTCGTTTTCCCGAGCCTCTATCGTCACCCCCAGAATCAAAAATAAACAATTGTACTTAGATTGCTGTACCTAGGTTTTCGTCCCTAGGCATTCTTTGTACAAGCGAGTTTGTAACGTGAAGTAAAAGTCCAGTCCTCCCATAAAACTGTTCTGCTCTTTTATATTTTATGGCAAACAGTTGCAGACGGGCCGCAGAGGGTGCTGAATCTGTCATGCGGCTCTCCTTTATGCGGACCAGTTTGGCCCAAAGTACTTATGCGGCAAATTGTGACCCACATGAACCCCATATTTTCCATGCTTCGAACTAGAGTATCTGCAGCCTGCTGTAGGATTATGATATTTTTGACGGTACTCAATCACATTAGAAAAAACTCTTAATCAGATTCCTTTTATCTAAATTGCTGCTTATTATCTTCCCTTGAATATAAATTGTCCTCCTTTGCTATCTCGACTCATTCTTAAAAATTGTTCTTATTTGATCTGTCTCCAGGATGGTCATCGAAACTAGATCCTATCGCCATGGACAGGGAAATACTGATGAGAGGTCTGCCACCTCTCGCTCTGTGTAGCAAGCCCTCGGTACCGCAGCACCAGTTATGCCAGCTGGAGTAGGTGTTTCAGCTGCCTTCGGAGGAGCCCCTCCACCAGTACACAGGTAGAGCCTAGTTATTCTGGAGATGCTTTAGCAGCAGCAGCCGCCTTCAGGATCTGTCGATACAGTCCAGCTGTTCACCGTCTTCCAGCAGTTTATGGAGGCCCAACAGGCTCAACAGCAGCATCAGACGACAAAGTTCAGTCGGGGCATCGATATAGCCCTGACAACAGTTGAGAGGGCTACAGCTCAGCCTCCGGCAGGTCAACAGCAGCATCAGCCAATAGAGAAGGGCATACAGGATTTCCAGAAGATACACCCGCGAGACTTCAGGGGTACAGAGGGCATCCTGTATGCAGATGAGTAGATCGAGCACATGGAGGAGATCTTCAGGCTAGCCGAGATTCCAGCGAGACTACAGATTGAGGCAGCAGCTAGTATGATGTAGGACTTGGCTCGCACGTCGTACCAGACATAACTGAGGGTTGGTACAGTTGGGCAGACTTGGGCAGCTTTCAAGAAGCTGTTTAAGGAGAAGTTCTTCCCCCACGCAGCGCTTGGTGCCCTCGAGACGCAGTTCGAGGCTTTGTTGCAGGGAAGACAAACTGTCGAGGAGTACGCCGGGGAGTTCTACCGTCTGGGCAGATTTGTTGAGGGTCTTTCTAGGTCGACGAAGGCCCGAAGATTCAAGAAGGGGCTAGTCAAGAAGGTGAAGTCCTACACCATGAGTGCCCGCAACGCCACTTTTGAGAAGATCCTTGTGGGTGCTTTTGCAGCGAAGGATGATCTTGAGCTGAGGCTCAAGAGGGAGCGAGACACTCAGGGAGCCAGGGGTAGCGGATGACCGGCCAAGAGGTCGCACTTTCAGCAGCAGCATCAGCAAAAAGTTCTAGGGGCAGGGTCGTGCACCTTTCCAGCAAGTACAGCAGTAGCCGAGGGTTCAGCCGCAGGCACTCAGGCAGCAGCCCATCAGTTATGGTTTCTTCAAGAAGCCAGGACATGTGTGAAATGACAGCAGGAAGAGGCTTGAGAGGTGTAAAGTTTGTGGTTCAATAGAGCACCTGTTGAGGGAGTGCCCTCTGTCTTCGGGACGAGCAGCTCAGGGAGCGGTGGCCAGAGCCCCAGCAGTACAACAGAAGGAACCGCTATCGACTCAGTAGCAGTGGTTCGTATAGCATCAGCAGCAGGCCATGGGAGGCCAGAAGGGGCATGCTTTTGCCATGGCGGCCGAGGATACAGAGGCTATTGGGGAGCTGATCGCAGGTTCTATTCTTCTCGACTCTATTCCAGCTTTCGCCTTATTTGATTCCGGGGCTTTCCACAGTTTTGTGTCTGTATCATTTGTTGTTAGATACTGCCTTGTATCTGTATCGTTGCCTAGGACTTGCAAGATCACGAACGGGGATGGTATTATAAATTGTTGCCTATGGATTGGTTGAGCAGGCATCACGCCAGCATAGACTACCTTGGGGGTAGAGTTCTGTTCGGAGTGCCAGGTGAGCCAGAGTTCGAGTTCACCCGACGACAGGCGGAGTAGAGCAGCGGACTTTTCTGTGAAGTTTCAGTCGAGAAGCAGGCGGTTCCACATCCTTTGATTGCGGAGTTCATGGACGTCTTTTTGAAGGATTTGCCAGGACTTCTACCGGACAGAGACATTGAGTTCTCTATTGACTTGGTTTCCGGTACGGAACTGATTTCCTAGCATATCTATCGAGTAAACAACAGTAAGTTGGTAGAATTGAAGAAGCAGGTGGATGAGCTGCAGGACAAGGGCTTCATCCGATCGAGTTCTTCACCTTGGGGTGCACCGGTACTCTTTGTAACCAAGAAGAATGGGTCAGTATGGATGTGTATCGACTACAGGGCACTCAACAACCTCATAATCAAGAACAGATACCCACTGCCGCGGATTGACGATCTCTTTGATCAGTTGAGCGGAGCTCGAGTTTTCTCAAAGATTGACTGAGGTCATGTTATCATCAGGTAAATGTGAAGAAGAAGGATATTCCGAAGACCGTATTCAGGATGTGGTATGGTCAGTTTTAGTTTTTGGTTATGCCATTTGGGCTGACCAACGCCCCGACAGTATTCATGAACTTGATGAACAAGGTGTTCCACCAGTACTTGGACAAGTTCGTGGTAGTGTTCATCGATAATATCCTAGTGCACTCGAAGACTGAGAAGGAGCATGAGGAGCACTTGAGAGTGGTTCTGGAGACACTCAAGAGGGAGGAGCTTTATGGCAATCTCTCGAAGTATGAGTTCTTTCTGGACAAAGTTGACTTCTTGGGTCATATGGTGACTGGAGATGGGATCTCAGTTGATCCGAAGAAGATTATGACAGTTGAGACTTGGTCGGCACCGAGTTCAGTAGCAGAGATCAGGAGCTTCTTGGGATTGGCAGGCTATTACAGGAGGTTCGTGCAGGATTTCTCTTGGATTGCAGAGCCATTGACTAGGCTGACCCGGAAGAATTCAGAGTTTGTCTAGTCAGAGGAGTGTCAGGTCACTTTTGATGAGTTGAAGAAGCGGCTAACGACAGCCCCGATTCTGACATTGCCATCAGGATCAGGAGGGTTCACTATCTACAGTGACGCCTCAGGGAAGGTTTTGGGTTGTGTCTTATAGCAGCATGGAAAGGTGATTGCGTATGCTTTCAGGCAGTTACATCCCCATGAGAAGGACTACCCTACCCACGACTTGGAGTTGGCAGTAGTAATATTTGCTTTGAAGTTGTGGAAACACTACTTATACGGAGAGTGGGTAGAGATTTTTACAGATCATAAGAGCTTGAAGTATGTGTTTACATAGAAGGAGCTCAACATGAGGCAGCGCAGGTGGTTGGAGTTGATGAAGGATTCGACATTTCACTACAGTATCACCCAGGGAAGGCTAACGTGGTTGTGATGCCTTGAGTAGGCATCCGATAGCCATGTGTTTAACTATGGATCGTCACTTGCTAGCAGATTTGGAGAGCCTGGAGATTGAAGTGATTGTAACAGGAGTTCAGATGCAGATATGGGGCCTTCAGATTTAGTCGAACTTGATGGAGATGATCAAGTCGACACAGTTCGAGGATGTTGCTCTGCGGTGTATCCGAGAGCAGGTTCGAACAGGGCTGGTGGATGATGAGTTTACTCTTGCAGATAATGGCGCTTTGAGGCACGGTTCCAGGCTGTGTGTACCCAGTAGAGAGCTCAGGGAGCAGGTCATGCAGGAGGCCCATCGATCTCAGTACTCTATACATCTTGTATAGAGACCTGAGGGAGGACGTCTAGTGGTATGGGATGAAACGGGAGGTAGCTCGCTTCGTAGCCAGATGTTTGGTCTGTCAGCAGGTCAAGGCAGAAAGGTAGAGGCCAGGAGGTTTGTTGCAGCCATTGTCCATTCCAGAGTGGAAGTGGGAGCACATCATGATGGATTTTGTTTCTGGATTGCTGCGTACACCAGGAAGGAAAGATGGGATTTGGGTCATCGTAGACAGGTTGACCAAATCAGCCCACTTTTTACCATTTAAAGCGGGTACGTCTACTAAGAGGCTTGCAGAGATATATATACGACAGATTATCAGTATTCATGAAGTTCCAGTAAGCATCATCTCGGATCGGGATAGTCTCTCTACTTCATATTTTGGTGGAGTCTAATGACTAGTTTGGGCACTCAGCTTAAGTTTAGTACTGCATACCACCCTCAGACAGATTGACAGTCAGAGAGGACTATTCAGACGCTCGAGGACATGCTTCGGACGTACGTCTTAGATTTTAGAGGATCCTGGGAGGATCACCTGCACTTGTGGAGTTTGCTTACAACAACAGTTTTCAGGCCAGCATTGAGATGTTACCCTTCGAGGTACTATACGGGCGTAGATGTCGTACACTCTTATCTTGGGATGATGTTGGGGAACGAGCTTTATTGGGACCAAAGATGGTTGTTGACGCAGCCGAAAAGGTAAAGCTTATCAGAGACAGACTTCGCGTGACACAGGACAGACATCGGCATTGGGCCGATAGCCACTGGAGGCCTTTGGAGTTTGAGGTACAGCTTAGAGATAGGATTAGAAGTAGGTTGTTTGTTTGTGTTTTGTTTGATCATGTTTGATTATTCTGTAACATGAGACCTTGTTTGTGTTTAGGTCGGAGACCTAGTTTTTCTGAGGATATCTCCGACTCGTGGTACCATACGTTTTGGTGGAGGTGGAAAGCTTAGCCCATGCTTTATCGGACCTTTCGTGATCAGCGGAAGAGTCGATGACATGGCATATAGGCTAGACTTGCCACCTGCACTAGTGGGTGTCCACAACGTATTCTACGTATCCCAGTTGAGATGATATGTGACCGATCCTAGACAAGTATTGGACCATTCAGAGATTGAGGTGGGGCATACTCTCAGTTATCCAGAGCAGCCAGTAGAGATTCTGGATCGCCGGGTGAAGGTACTAAGAAACCAGGTGATATCTTTGGTTTGTGTCGCATGGAGGCATCATTCTCCAGGAGAGTCTACCTGGGAGCGGGAGGATGAGATGCGCGAGCGATACCCATATCTTTTTGGACCTTGAGGTATGATTGTCTATCCTTCTCATCAATTTAGTTTTGCCTTTCAATTTTAAGGTTAAAATTCTTTTAAGGAGGGTAGATTTGTCACTACCATATTTTAGCTTGAGGGTATTTTGGTCATTTTAAAATTTTGGGATTTAATTTGAATTATTGGAGTGATGGTTGTTATTTTTGACCTTTGCTAGTTGAGACTTTGGAGACTAACCTAGATGTTGATTTTAGCTATGGTGACTTGATTAGCATGGTGTGACCCTAGTCTAACTTAAGTCAACCCAAGTTTAGTTATTTTGAATCAAGTTTCATATAGAGATTTAGTGATTTAAGTGTATGGATTTTGACTTATGGAATTATTCATTTAGCATTGAAACTTAGCCCAAGCCCATTAGTCATCAACCCTAACCCTAATTCCTTTCTTACATGGCCGACCCCCTAGGGATCCCCCCTATTTAATGTCTCTTCCTAGTTCTTACCTTTTTCTACATCACATCAACTTTTGGCAAGAAAGAGGTATTGGTCTTTCTTCTTCAATCCATAACTTCTTTATTTCAATTCATTTTTGACTCTGGTCTCTTACAATAGAACCTAACCATACTCTATTTACTGTTCATGGAGAGAAATCTCAAAATTTGTGCAATTTAGAGCTTTTGACTTGGAAGAGGAACCTTCCTATTTGGGGCTTTTTCCTTGTGATTGATACTCATTAGGTAAACACCTCAAACTATCATCAATTCTTGATTTCTTTGCATGGTAGCCTAGATCTAGGTGTTCCCTAGCTGTGGTGTATGTTTGGTAAAGTTTTACATTGGTTTCGTGTCCGTATCGGACACTTATCAGTTTTCATTTGTAGTGTTTGTTGAAATGCCTCTGAGAACTTTTTAATCTGATTTTTGAAATGTTTTTGATTGTGCTCTTTGATTTCCCTAAACTCTGAGTTGATTTTTGAGTCGTGTCGTGTCCACACGAATACGCTCGCGTGCAGAGTTAGGGTTTTCCCGGCTGCTCGATTGGGCTGTGGGATACGACACAGTGTTGTTCGACCCAATACTCCGAGGACAAGTAGGGGTAGTGTCTGCGAACCAGACCCCCAAGTGGCTCGAAGTATCGTGTCGAATCGAACACGTTCTTGTTCGTGCACTGGAACTACACGTGCGCGTACAGACACATAGGCACACTCTGATACGCATATCGTACACTGACACTGTTTGCCAGGATATATAAAAGAGCAGAACAATTATCGGAGGACTGAACTTTTACTTCACGTTACAAAATTGCTTGTACAAAGAAAGCCTAGGGACGAAAACCTAGGTACAACAATCTAAGTACAATAGTTTATTTTAGATTCTGGGGGGTAACGATAGAGGCTCGGGAAAGCGACGGCAGCTCTGCCTTACTCCTTGGTCGATCGGTATGTAGCCTTGGCTCCAGAAGATTGCTTGGCGTTGAAGAAATGCTCTCTTTGCTCTCTCTCTGCTTTTTCTCTTCAAGTATTCTGGTGCTCTCTGATCTCGAAAAAGGGTCCTCTTCGCAAGGGAATCGCACCTTGCTATTTATAAGAAGGGAATGCCATCATTAGGGTTTACAATGATTGTTCCTTAAAGTATCGGCGGCCTGTTGATTGATCAATCTGGGCCATTTTTGAGTGTAATGAATTTGGGCAATTAATGTAGATTGTGCCAAATCCTCTTAGTAGTTAATGCTGATTGGAATAAATCTCCCTTATGATGATCTGCTGATGTCTGCGAATCTGAATGAATAAGTTTAATTCATTCTCCTGCCACGTGTCCCAGATTATTGGGATTTGACCCAATCTTTGATTGCAGTAAATCTGGGAAATTGATTGGCTTTATGACACGTGTCCTGGGAGCCACTGAGGGGATCTGAGCCGTATAAGCCCGGCCACGTGTCAAGGCTGTTGGGGAGTGGCCCCCGAACCTTCGAATCACATGAAAATCTGGACCACATGGACGTAGGTGGCCGTATAACGGGTAACTCCTTCGTTAGCCGCATGGAGATGGTCCTCGTGAGCCGCATGGGGGAGCGTCTGCTTGAGCCGCATAGGGGGAGCCTCCGCTTGAGCCACATAGGGCTGTTTCGATCTGGCCGCATAGGGCAACTTCGGCCTGAACCGCATGGGGAGTCTTCGCTCGAGCCGCATATAACTGTCCACGTGTCTAGGCTGCGTAGCATTTTCTGGATCTCGGAGGATTATGTCAGAGATTTCCTTCGTTTACCTAGGAGTCTGTCATTTTGACAGAGTCATAATTACGTCTTTGTGTAAGGGTTGTCATCTTGTCAGAGCTGTCAGCCGTCAAGGCAATTAATGCAGTAAGGAAAGAGTTATTTATATGCTATGTGTCCTCTCTTCTGAGCTGTATGGAACGTATCGAACCGCATAGTCCCTTGTGCCGCATGAATCTCTGAGCCGCATAGGCTTTCTGAGCCGCATGGGATTTCCTGGCCGCATGGATCATTCTTTATTATTTTTCATGCTTCTACAAGACCCCCTTCAAAGTTTTCAATTTGCAAAATTAAAATACTTTGAACAAGAAGCATGGCTGTGTGCAAGCTCTTTCTAGCCGCATATGAGGTCCTAGCCGCATAGATGTCTTGGCCGCATGGATGTTTCAGTCGCATAGATAGTTCAGCCGCATGGATGGCTTAGCCGCATAGCTCCTTGACACGTGTGCGTGCCTTTAATTGCCTCAAATTCGCTTTTAGCGCCGTCTTTAGGGGGAATCCCGAGGGTTGGTTCATTAAATTTCTGGATTTTATGCCCTGGGTGAATCTCCTTTATGGGAGAGGGGACGAAATCCGAGAAGTCGGTTTTGTCTTTATACGAGGTGGTTTATTACTCCACGTGTCTTCCCCCTCTCGTCCTCCTATAAATAAGAGGAGTTTGAGAGAGAGAGAGGACTTCTTTACTTCCTCTTTTACTTCGAATCTTCCCCTATCCAGCTCTTCATCTTCTTCTTGATTGATAATGGCTCCCAAGAAGACCGTTACAGCGAAGAAGGCAGCGTCTTCGTCGACCGCGACGGCGAAGGGCAAGACTGCTTCTAATTCGACTGCGGCCGCTCCTCCACCAATCATCGTCCCCGCGGCTCATCCTGACGTTCATCCTCCCATTGCTGGTAAGGACATTGCACGGGTTAAAGAACCCTAACTGCTATGGCTACGTCGCATGCTTTATGCACGAGCCTTTGTGAGCCGCATGTTCGGCCTATGGCCGAGCTGCGAGCCGCATAAGAATAACTACTGTGACCGTATACGCGCTTTGCCAACGCAGCCGTATGAGCTATGCTGAGCCGCATGGATCCACACAAATTTTGTCTGTCACGCGGTCAGTACGAATTTTGTCCGAACACTTAGGGCCTTATGAGAGCACTGCCGCATAAATTTTTACTGAATAGGGCCGTATAAGTATTCCTCTGATATTAAGCCGCATAAGGCTTCATTAAATTGGAGCCGCATGAGGCTCTGTTAAGTTGGAGCCGCATAAGCTTGAAAATACCTTATCATTTCTTTTGTCCATCTTTTTTAACTTATCTCTTTCTGTCTTCTTCTCAGTTAATTTGCCAGTTAATGCTACTGGGGAACCCTTGGTGGGTCATGTCCAATCTGCTCTGGGCTATAGGTACGACCATATAGTTAGGCGTATGGCGGACCAATTTCCTAGTGACGAGCCTCCGGCGAGATTGAAGGCCATCAAGAACCAGCCTTTCTATTTTCTCAATGCTATGATGACCTCGAGGAAATTTGAAGGGGAGTACCTGAAGCCTGCGTTCTTCTTTGGAGATGCCTTGACTGTGAAGAAGAGTCAAGTTCTAGAGGTGTCAGAGAACTGGAGTTTTGTTTCTAACGTGATGGCGATCCGCATCCCCCAAATGGAGCGTCACTTTCCATTATTTTGGTTCAATATGCTCCCACTGGACCGGAAGATGGAAGAATCTTTAACTCCTACACGAAGTGGGATGTTCGTGGGAGACATCCATTATAACAGCAGCCTGAAATCGGTGTATGCGGGCAAGGTGCATACCAGCTGCTCTGCAATGGGGTTGGCCCCGGGTACGTTCTTGAATGTGCCGGGTCCCAATTTCATATTTTTTACAGCCGACACTTTTATGAACCAACTTGCTCGGAAGGGATCTTATCCCATTGGTTGGTTGATGCTTCCCAGCTGGATACATCCGATTCTCTCGTGGACCAATCTGTCTGCGTAGATTTTGTAAAAGTATGAGGCCTTTCTGTGCGAGATTGGTCTTTACCATGCTATTCGGGGCACCAGCCATGGCTTGCCCATAAACAAAAGATTATTTATATCTCTGCTGGAGATGTATAACCGCCGGACGGGGACCTTCTATACACCTGTGGGGGAGATGGGACTTGCGCTCCACGAAATGCATGCGGTCTCCAAGCTTCCTTGGGGGGACGAAGCTTTTGAGGCGTATACTCCTACGAACGAGGAGTTTGAAGATTTGGAAAGACAGTATCCAGGCATCGTGGCTCTTTACTAAAAGATATTGTGCCACTATAGCATATGTCATCAGATAGCCAAAAAGGAAAGCAGCTCGGAAGGGACTGGTGCGCTATCTCTTCCTAGCAGATGCCTCCAGTCAAATTACTTCCCGACGTCCTCGGTCCCTAGTGTCGTCAGCTAAGAGGACGACCACCACTAGTGATACATTCGGGAGCAAGACCGACTCTTTTGGCTATTTTTATCATGATACTCAAGAGTTGTCGGAGAAGGCGCTCCTGGCGAGATTCTTAATGACATGGCTGCAAAATTGTGTAGTCTCGGGCGGAATAGGTTCCATCGAGAGGATCAGTCACAATTTTATCCTTCCGGCTGTGAAGTTAGTTTTGCGGGTCTGGCTAGCTCTTCTTTCGGCCATGGTGTGCAGCATACACCGTAGCCTCGTACTTTCATATCCAAGGTTATTGCTCGCGATGTGACGAAGGATTTTGAACGGACTGAGCTGCCTTACCATTATTTGATGGGGTGGCTGTTGATGCATTATCCATCTTTGATGAGACTGGGCTCTGAAGACGGCGTAACTGATGACGACGCTTTTATCTTCCGCTATCGTAATGAGTCTTCGGAATTTGAGACCATGGTGCTTGCCGGATGGCGCTGGCGAGGGCAGACATGTACAATATTTTCGTATCTGTCCCTCATTTTACTGATGAGGAAGTAGCGGCTGTCCATCTTGACGGTATTGGCCCCCCTCAACTTCTGGACGGCCAGATGCTTCAGTGGCTGCAAAATATCCGCCCCGCTCATCTGGTGTATCGCAACCGTAACACTGTCTTTCTGGAGCCCTATCTGCCTAGCAGGTTTGCTCGACAATTTGAGTATAGTCAGCTTTTTGTAGACAGCCCCAGCTCCTGTCTGAGCTTCGAAGGTAGCCTTCTGGACGGCATCCGGGCCTGGCATTACTATGACACATTCCATACTCGTACCGTTTTTTCAGTTCCCGCTATCAAGGCATCAGTAGATATCTTGTATATGGCGGCTCTGTACCACGTCATGGCGAACAAGCTCCCTGTTGGTTTTAACCCATGTACTAGTTTCATCGTTGCTACCGGCCTGGATGAGGGTTCCCAGGGGGCCAAGACAAGGAAGAGGAAGAACAGAGTCGAGGTGCCGGATTCAGACTCTGATGCTGCAGGTGACGAAGACGACGAGCCTGATGGAGATGGCCTTTCCCTTTCAGCGGCAGATATAGGGACGGATCAGCCGCCTGTTTTGCCAGATGAGATAGTGGTTGGTCAGCCATCCGTTGCGCCCGGTCTTGTACGAAAGCGTAGCAGGGGACTTTCTCCTGTCGGTGCATTCCTCGCTCTCGGAAACTGGCTGCAACCAGATATCGCGGGCTAACTATAAAGGAAAGAGGCAAAGGAATCGATCCCGCCTCAGAGGTAAATAAGTTACTATCGGTCCTTCCTTTCTTTTAGCTTTGATTTTAATCATCTTCTTTCCCACTTGTAGGCGTCAGAAGAAGAGGACTCTCGAGTAGCCGAGATCGTGACTCGTGATGACGGGGGCTCCGGTGAGTCTGCCCCTGGAATTGCTGAATTCTATCCAGATGACGCTGATCAGGTTGCCTCTCTCTCTGAGGTGGCCGGGTCAGGGGGGCTGGCCAGATTTAATTTGGAGATCATGGGTGAGGAGACCCTGTCAGCTGCTAACGAGCTGCAGCCTCGATGCTCCTCTTCCGGTAAGATAAGCCGAATCTTAACTTGCGAGGAGGCCTATCATCTCTATGATCACATCCTTCGGGTCACGTCGATTGATCATTGTCATGGACATGCAGGTCCTGCCCCTTCCGTGTCGAGGATGGACCTTGTTGAGACAAACTCTGCTGAAGGGGTATTGGCGGAGAGGGGCATACCTCTTCCTTCTCTGGCTCGTTTTGATGGTTCTCTTGCAGGCTCGAGTTCGGCAAGTCCAGTGATGGGACAATCGGGGCAGGGGACGATGGTCCTCGTGTCTTCCTCTGCTCGGGCGGCCCAGAGAGTCGACCTCTCCGCCCTGCCAAGCGTCCAGGCTCTTCGGGTGGCAGAGGAAGTGTTAACCACTATCCGTGCGTCGTTTTGCTCGGAAGTCGCCTCCTTGGTAGCAAGTTCTAGCACCACTCCTTCGATGCTATCGGCCACGCTCCCTCTGACGCCGTCCTTTACAGAGGTCTTGGATGAATCGTTACAGGACATGGTCGACAGCTTTCATTGTCACTTAAAAAGGGGGATAGAAGCTAATGTGGACAGAGGGACCTCTTTCGTTTTGGCCCGACAATGCGCCCAGGGTCAAATTAATATCCTTAAGACTCTTCTTGGTGGTGCAGGGCTGGCTGCGCTCTTGGAGGTGAAGTTGTTGGAGACTGAGCCGCTGGTGGCCCAGCTGCAGGTGCTGCGGTAGGCTGATCTGTCTGCGGTTATAGATCGGGAGCGCGGTTCTCTTACCGCTACTATAGAGAAGACAAGGGTTGCTCAAGATAAAACCAAACCGTTCGTACTAAATGACCTTCACGATCTGTCTGATCGATATGATCAATTGAGCCACGAGAGTGAAGATGTCACGGCTCGGGAAGCGGCTGCCTCCCGTGGGATTACTGACACACGGGAGCAGTTCCTTCAGCTTCAGAGGAAGTTGACTTTCTTGGAGTCTGAACTTGAGGCTGCCCGTATTGACAAGGAGCTGATTATTCAGGAGGCTGACAGAGTCAATCAAGCTTCGACCGACCTGGAAATTGCCCTGAAGAAGTTGGAAGATGGCTGGCAGGAGCTCATGGGCTTGGATGATGAAGAGCAGTTATCCCAGGAGGCTGAGCGTCGAGCTAAATAGCGGCTCGAACATGAGGCCATCTCGGTGAAGAATCGCCTTTTGGAATTACGTAAAGCCGAACTATAAACGGCCTTTTCTTCTTTTGTTTTCTTTTTCTTTCTTTTTTCTTTTTGAGAGGGACGTGGTCCCAAAAGATGTAATGCTTTTTTCTTCTTTCAAATAAAGAGTACTTTCGATTATACCCTTCATTTGTATTGCTTGTCGTGCTTGTGGTATTGTGGTGTTGTTTGCCCCGCGTGGGGGACTTGTTTGTGGACCTGCTACCCTTGGCATACCTTAGTTTTTTAGGTACGAGTATGACTAGGGATACTTAGAACAGTTTCACGGCAAGGTGGTCGTGGACGTTCCAGGTATCGGGATATAGAATGCCATGGAGCAGCTGGGCTCCTGGGGCATGATGACGAATGGTGGGCCTGTACTAAGAGACTTAGCAAAGGTCATTTTTGGGCCTATTATCCTTGGCATACCCAGATTTAGGATACGGATAATAGGATGAAGGGGAACCAACATACTCACTCAGAGGTAATGGGGACATGGAAAGTATGATGGTTTTACAGTGGAGTCTTCCTACTCAGAGGTAATGAGGACATGGCAGAAGTGTACTCAACGGAGGATATTTGTGGTTAAGAGAGGATATTTGTAGACCTATTACCCTTGGCGTACCCTAGTTCAGGGTACGAATAATAAAACGAGAGAGGACCAACGTACTTACTCAGAGGTAATGAGGACATGGTAAGTATGAAGGTTTCTTCGACGGAGCCTTCCCATTCAGAGGTAATGAGGACATGAAAGGAGTGGGCTCAATAAAGGAGGGTACATAGAAAGACTCAGAGGTAATGAGGACATAGAAGTTCTATACAAGGGGTGATTTGTTTTTGGCAGAAGTGAAACGACTCAGAGGTAATGAGGACATGGCCGTTTTGGAAATTTGTGGATCGGTTACCCTTTTTGTGCACTGGGAGTGCGGGTAGTGGATCATGAGGAAGGATCTCTTCCAGGAAGAAAGTTCATGGGTATGATCATACATGACTTACTATCTGAGCGAGTGACCGGAATGTGAGTTCAGAGGCACCAGCGGGTACATGACTCGGTAATCTGGAATGTTGAAATGTGAGTTCAGCGGTACCAGCAGGTACATGACTCGATAATCTGGGATGTTGTGGATGTGAGTTCAGCGACACCAGCGGGTACGTGACTCGATGATCTGGAATGTGTCGTTTAGACATAATATTTCTTCAGGAACTTGCCGTTGACGGACAACATGAGCAAGTCTCCATTTTGTTTTGCGAGGCGGTAAGCACCGTTGGAGAATACAGCCTCGATGATAAATGGGCCTTCCCATTTTGGCTGGAACTTGCCGGCGGTCTTGTGAGTCATGACCATCGGTCTCCGGACCGCCAGAACGAGATCGCCCACTTGGAATGTTCTGATTTTAACCTTATTGTTGAAGGCTCCAGAGATGCGCGCTTGGTATAGCTCGATTCTTTGCTGAACCAGGAGGCGCTTTTCATTTAAGGCCTCTAACTCTTGTAGTCGGCGTCGGTAGTTATCATCCGTCGTCAATTGATAAGTGAGGGCGACGCGGAGTGAGGGTATTTGAGTTTCCAATGGGAGAACTGCTTCACTCCCGTACACCAGGGAGAATGGTGTGTTCCCATTCGCTATTCGGACTATAGTACGGTATGCCCATAAGCATTCACCAAGCTTCTCGTTCCAGTCTCGTTTGTTGGACGATACAAACTTCTTGAGTAACTTGATGATGGTTTTGTTGAATGCCTCTGCCAACCCGTTTGCTGCCGGGTTGTACGGTGTCGAAGCAATATTCTGGATGCGATGCTTGTCGCAGAACTGATAGAAGGCGTGGCTTGCAAACTGTGGACCATTATCATGGATGATCCTTCGGGGCAGTCTAAAGCGATAGATGATGTGATGCTTGAGGAAGCTGATCACGTTCGAAGTTTTGACTTCTGCAAGCGGGACAGCTTTCGCCCATTTAGAGAAGTAATCTGTGATTGCGAGTATGAAGCGATGTCCTCGGGAGGAAGGTGGAGTGATTGGACCAATGATATCCATTCCTCATGCTTCGAATGGCCAGGACGCCACTATCGGATGTAGAAATTCGGATGGCTGGTGAATGAAGTCCACATGGACTTGGCAGGCTTTGTACTTTCTCACATAGTCTATCGCATATGCTACCATCGTGGGTCAGTAGTAGCCCATTCGGCGAAGACGGTCTTACAATTTAGGGCTAGACTGATGGGCCCCACAGACACCGTCATGAGCTTCGCGTACGGCTTATTTGGCTTCTGCGTTTGACAGACACCGAAGCAATAATCCATCATAGGATCGGCGGTACAGCATTTTCGTCTCTGTATCGTAGAAGAATCTGAGAGAACGCCGTCTGATGGAGATGGCTTCCTTTGGGTTCTCAGGCAGGATATCGTAGACGACGAAGTCAATGAACGGTTGTCTCCAATCTGGGACATCGTCGATTGTCTGGGCGGAATAACTCGCCACGAATTGAACGTTGTTCTTGGGGCAGACCAGTTCGTGGCCTATCACATCTACCGATTGATGACTATGATTTGGTACTGCTAGGGAGGCGGCCAGGCCTGCTAAGGCATCGACTTCAATATTTTGGAGTCTGGGAACATGCTCGATGAAGAACCCCTCGAACGACGAGATGATGTCGATCGCTATTTAGTGATAGGGGATCATGTCTTCGTGGCGGACTTCGTATGAGCCCCGGATTTGATTGACGATTAACTGAGAATCGTCGTATGCTTCAAGATATTCTACCCCCAGCTCCCTTGCAAGTTGGAGGCCAATGACCAATGCGTTGTATTCGGCCACATTGTTAGAGCAGAGTTTTGTGAGAGAGTAAACGCGATTGATCACCAATCCGGAAGGAGAAACCAGCACCACCCCGACTCCGACGACGATGTTGTCCTTGGATCCAGTTCTCGAAGCACCGTCGAAGAACATTCGCCATATATCATCGTAAGAGGTTGCATGCGAGTCGGCGACCTCATCTGGGATTTCTTCATATATTCTGGACGACTCCGAGCCCGGGTGGGCTGCCAAAAAGTCTGCCAGGGCTTGACCTTTAACAGCCTTTTGTGGGACAAAGATCATATGATAAGGGGACAGCAATATTGACCGTGTAGCGATGCAAGATCTGAGTGCCCATGGTTTAGTCAGGAGGACCCTGAGAGGGTTGACTCGTGAGATCACATGTATTCTTTGTCCAGTGACATAGTGCCGTATCTTCTGAATGGCGAACACCAGGGCAAGACAGTCCTTCTCCACAGCGGTATATTGATGCTCTGGCCCAATCATCATTCGACTGAGGTAATATATGGCTTGCTCATGGCCTGCATCGTTGTTTTGTGCCAGCAGAGCCAGATAGAATGTTCCATTGCTCGTACGTAGAGCAGGAATGGTTTTCCAGCAACCGGAGCCACCAGGACTGGAGGGTTCGACAAATATTCTTTGATGCTGTCGAAGCCCCACTGACATTCTTCGTCCTACACGAATGAGACGTCTTTCTTCATGAGGTGGGTAAATGGTCGACATCGCCCGGAGAGGTTGGAAATGAACCTCCTGATGTAAGCTAGCCTTCCTTGAAGGCCTTTGAGTTCGCGGAGATTTCTCGGGGAACCCATCTCCATAATTGCCTTTGTCTTCTCAGGGTCTACATTGATACCCTGGGCGGTGATGATGAAACCCAAGAACTTCCTACTGGATACGCCCAGGAAGGACTTTGTAGGGTTCATTTTCAAATTGTGTGCTCGCATCAGGTCGAACACCGTCCTCAGATCCTGCAGATGGTCTCCCTTGCAGTGACTCTTGATGACAATGTCATCAACATAGCACTCTACCGTCTTGCGTATGTGGCCTCTGAAGATGATGCTCATGGCTCTTTGATATGTGGCACCGGCATTCGTCAAACCGAAAGGTATGACTGTGTAACAGTATGTGCCAATCGGGGAATGATGTATGCTTTTCGTCGTCAGGAGACATCTTGATTTGGTTGTACCCCGAGAAGCCATCCATGAATGACATACGTTCGAAGCTGCAGGTATTGTCAATCATGATGTCCGTGATAGGGAGGGGAAATTCATCTTTGGGGCATGCCTCGTTCAGATTACGAAAGTCGATGCAGATTCGAATCTTTCCATTCTTTTTGAGGACTGGTACTATATTGGCGACCCAATCTGGATGTTGTTCCTCACGAATAAAGCCGCTGGCTATTAGTTTGTTGACTTCGGCTTCGATAGCATCCTTGATGCCTGGATGGAAGCGCCGCTGTTGTTGCTTGACTGGCTTTGCATCCGGCCGAAAGTTGAGCTTGTGAAGAGCAATATCGGGATTTAACCCCGGCATGTCTTCATAGCTCCAGACGAACACATCAATATATTCTTTGACAAGTTCCAGCAGCGATTCTCGCTCTTCGTCTGTTAGGTTTTTACTGACGAAGATCAATTTTGGAGAAGATTCACTGTCGAGATCTACTTGTATGACCTCATCTTCAGTAGAAGGTTCTCTCTGTTCGAACCACTTTTCCCATTGTGCATCCAACTGTTGGGCCCACGGCTCTAGCTCGAGGATCTCAGGGATGTCTTCATCTTGTTCATAAGCATCGGCAAATGCCATATTGACTGACAAGACTTGCCTGAATATGTCTCCGATGCTGGTATCCGAATCAGAAGTTGGTGACCCGGTTGAATGTGAATGCCAGTCACATTCTTCATCTGAACTCTCAGGGGTCGTCGTGGGTATTACATACCCTAATCCACATCGAGTCTTACTATAGTAGTCTCGTGGTTTGCCTGCCGAACTGTTGGCTTCAAAGGTAATCGTCGTCCAGTACCGTAGTTTAAGCCTGGCATCGTCTCCAGATTATACCCCTGTTTCTGCATGAGATATTTAGATTAGGGGCTATAAAGATACAGAGGCAGTCTCCCGACATATGATCCAAGGTCGACTTCTTTTACGGTGAAGGGATGCGGATCGTCCTTCCGGCCGAAGATGATTAGATGGTCCCCTCCCTCGATTATGCGGTAAGCGTCTTCCACTAGAGTAAGCTAGATCGCGGTGTACACATTTGTCACCTGTTTGTGTAGGTGAGTGCCTATACCGTGTTCCATAGCATACATTGTACAAAGCTTATTAAGCTCGAGGTAGTTCAAAGATAGCCCTTTATTGATAAAGTAAGGTATCTTATCTAGGGGGATTACATCATCTGCGGAGGGAACATCAGTGTGCGTAGCCACATACTTGGCTAACTCCAGTTCCTCTTCGGCTACCCCCTGTATAAACGAAGACTGAGAGGACGACCTGGGCAGCTTGGTCGTCAGCGGTTCAGCTGGTGAGAAGAGCGTGGAGTTGTTGGTAAACTAGCGACCCCCAGCTTGGTACTCGATGCTGGGCGGAGAGCGGTTGGTTCGCTAGAAGTTCCAGGCCTTGTATCGGGGTGACGACCCTTCTTAGGAAGGCGTATCTTCATTGGCTTGTCGGAGGGATTGAGCTTCTCCGTTTGCGGCTGGCCGACTCTCGGCAGCCTGATTGTCAGTAGCTCCGTTGAGGGTCTTGGCATTTGGCTGGACCTTGGTAGCCTGATTATCATCTGCTCTTCTTGTGCCGAGAGGCTGATTGCGTCCTTACATAGAGTGGCGGTAAGGGGTGCAGACTTGCCAGGTTTGCGAGCTTGGAGGTAGATCGTCAGAGGTTCTTTGGATCCTGTGGCTGTGTCGGTACGAGCTTGCACATCTCCTTCACCAAGATGTTTCTTTGATTTTTCGTACAGACAGTAGTCTGAGTAGTAGGATTTGACCCCTTTGAAGAGATCGATATCAGCAAATTTTGTCCTTACGAAGTCGTGTTTGTCGACATATTTGAAGTACTGGTACAGCGTGGAAGGCACGATCATATAATCGTATATCCATGGGCGCCCCAAAAGGATGTTGCAAAAAGTGTCTGCATCTATGACGTAGCAGGAGACTTCTGATTGGAGATCGCCAATTTGATACTACAGATGAATCTTCCCAATTGGGTAGCTCCTGCCCGAATTTAAACCGCTGATGGCGGTGCTTGTACGCGTCAGACGATGCATTTGGATACGGAGATGATGTAGCAGACCCTTCGGGATAATGCTTATGGAAGAGCCAAGATCAATGTGCATCTGATCTACCTTTACGTCGCCGATGTATCCAGTGTAGTATAACGGGCGATCGTGCAGGTTGGTTTTGATGAGCATGTCCTGCGGAGTGAAGACAATGTTGGGTATTGCTCCTATGCAGGCGCTGTCTTGGAGATCTGCAGGCGGATTCTCTCCCGTGAGGTTAATTTGCGCCAGGTATGCTTCAGCATTTTGGAGTGCATCGCTCAAAGCCGCACGAACATCCTTGGAGAGTCTTAGAAGCTCGTATAATGACAACTTGGCCGGTGTGTTGGCCAATTGTGCTATGATATCGAAGTTGTAGGGCTTCTCCAGCCCTTGTGATGCCTCTTTTCGGAGGGATTTGTCAAACCGAGTCTCCTTCGACCTAGGCTTGTCGGTCGTCGGAGGCTGAGCCGGTCCAGGAGCGTCAGTTGTAGCGGGCTGATGACCTTCAGCCGGGTTGTTAGCCACAGGTTGGGATTGTGCCCCAGACGGCGTAACGACGGCTGTAACTTCTTCGACATCTGTCGAGATTGTGCGGTAGGACCTGACTTTTCCACTCTTCTTCTTGCAGATGGAAGACGATGTGGGCCGAGTCACTTTCGATACCAAGTCTGGATGGATCCACATGACCTTCCCTCGTGATGTGGTGAGGGGTACTAGACCAACAGCCTGATCTCGGGGAGGTAAAAGATTAGCAATCTCCATTATCGCCAGAGGGATGGGGACCACACCGTCTTGAGTTTTCGTCGGAGGGAAGCTATCGAATTGTACTGACACCATATTGGCTGCCACAGTTACCTCTTCGAAATCGTTGGCCAGTGCGTTCGAATCGATGAGATTTTGGATGTACCGTTTTAGTTGGTAGCAGTAGTATGTGGCATGATGGACATAGCGATGGTAATAGAGGTACTTTGGGTTCTCCATGTCTGCCTGTCGCGGTTCCCGTCTTGGTGGAGGAAGCTGAATTCTGTCTCCTTGTATGAACATGTCCAAGATGGGCTTCACATGACCGTCTTCGAAGGAGTAAGTAATTTGCGGCCATTGTTTGTCTGTCGACTTTGGCTCAGGTTTCTGTGCTGTGTCGGCCACCATAGCCTGCTTACCCCTGCTGTCCCGATTGTTGGAGGGGCTACCCCTATTGTCGTTGTTGGTATTAGGGCGCTTGCCCTTGTTCTCTCCGTTCGAGATGTGCAATCCTAATTGGCTAGCCTTCTTCAATCGTTCTTCGGCACTTGTGGCACTGATGATGAACGTCTTCCAGTCCTTGAATTGACTTTCGCCCATCCAGAGACTCATTGTTGGGAGCAATCTCTTTTGGCAGATCTCAATCAAGGAGGAATCTGGATTTCCAGATGGCAGCTTCATTGCGGTTTGGCGAAACCGCTCGATATAGTTCCTTGTCAGTTCTTTCTCCCCTTGGATGACGTCCATGAGGGTGGACATTGTAATGTCCTGCCCTACTTCGTATAATCTCTCCAAGAACATGCACTTGAAGCCGACGAAGGAGTGGATACAGTTGTCTGGCAGACAGGTTGCGATACCTGTCGAAGGCGACCCCTTCCAATGCCCAGATGAATAATCGTGTGAGAATGGCATCGTCATGGGGCAGATGGTCGGTGGTAACCTCGAAGTAAGTGATGTACCGACTTGCTGAGGTCTTGCCATCATAAGGATTGATATTGAACGGCTTATATCTTGGCCTGAAGGGGACATCCCTCCATGCAGCAGGGTATGGTTGCCGTATTCTGAGGTCTTGAGAATTTTTTCGAGCGTGAAACATGGCTCGGAGCTCCTGGACCTCTATTCTCGCTTCACGGGCCTCATCCACGGTGGTGGGGGCCGTAACTTCAGGAGGATTGTTGCCCGGGTTCGGTACTGCTGAATTAGAGTCCGCATTAACCGCGGGACCCGCGCTTGATTGGCCAGGCATCCCTCCTTGCAGAGTTGGAAGGGACGCTTTGATATCGTCCACAGACTTGACCAAGGCAAGCAATATGGCTTCGAGGGTGTCGATGCGTTGGCGATCACTGGAACCTCCTTGGTTGCTGTCTGTCATGAATACCGTCTTCACATGAGGAGAGATGGACGGAGCAGTGGAGGAAGCGCCCTCCGAATCATTCCCATGTAGTGAGAAATCGTCGGGGTTTGTGGGAATCTTCTCCTATAGTTCGAATTCGGAAGGAACGGTACCCCCAGTCTCCGAGTTCGCCTCGTCTTAGGAGTTGTGGACGTCCTCGGGGATGTCGGGGTTTGCTGCATCTGATGGGAGAGTTGCCTCTCCCGACTCTTCTTCTTGGAACATCGGATTGTCGTAGAGGTTCGAAGGAGTGCTACCCCCAGTCCCAGCAACCCTCTGTGTTGTTGACGATGAATCTTCCACTGTAGCAGATTTCGTCTGAGAACGAGTACCTTGGAAAACTCCGGTGGTGGGCACCCGCTTAGACGATAATCTTTTAGTCGCAGTGGTTGCAATCTTCGGGCTGGGAACATTTGTCTTCTTCCTTCTTCCATCAGCGGGGACTTTCTGAGCAGAGTTGCAGGAGACGACGGAAAGTGCCTCGTCTTCTGAAGATGGCTGTTGCAGTCTTTGAAAGACGGACTGCCGGTATTCTCGTACCGTCGCGTTATTGCAACAGCAGTTGACGATGACTTGGGTACAGTGGCATCCGTGGGAGGACTCTTTGCACCCCGATGCGTCTTCTCTTTTCTTGCGTTTGTGGAGGATGACCTCACGCAAGTCAGATGGGTCTGGATCGACCATGTTTGCTCCCTGGATTTTGGGAGACTTTTGCGAACCTCTCTGTCTGTTTGCCGCCGGGGGTTGGACTCGAGTGGTTCTGTACAACCACCCATCTGAGGCCCGCATAACGGTATGCGGGACGCTCGGATGGTCAGAGACAGGATTAGCGGACCGAGCTTGCCAAGCTCGCGCTGCCCTAGACTTCTTCGCTCTAGTGCGTAAGGGCACATAGTAGGAAGAGTCTAGGTGATGCTGGAGAGAGTCAGACATATCTTCTTGGGAGTACAAGAGATCAGGACCATAGGAGAGGCGGTCAAAGACAGAGCCACGTGGAGTAGGTATCATGCGGCTGTCATCAGTAATCTTCATGCGGCTGGCAGATATAGCTGCATAGTCATTCTTCATGCGGCTGGGAGTCTCAGCCGTATGAGTTTTCTTCATGCGGCTGGATGATCTGGCCGCATAGACTTTCTTCATGCAGCGGACATATTCATCCACATGAGCCTCCTGCATGTGGTTGGCAGATTTAGCCACAGGAGTGTTCGGCTTCTTCTTGGGGCGCATAGAGTTGCTCTTTGTCCCTGCAAGTCGAGCATCGTAGTGCTTTCCTCTGCTGGACTTGGGGACAGCAGAGTGCTCTACGGCTCGAAGTGGAGCCGTATGAGAGTCACCTTCGCCGTCTTGGGTAGCAGAGAGTATCCCGTCCAGAGCTTGTGGAGGAGCAAATGATTTTGGCCTCTACTCGCAGCGAGCTTTCTTTGTGCGGGTTCGCTTCTGGATCGGGCCGGCACTTCCTTCAGAGAGCATTTCTTCAAATGCCTGTTGGTCGAAACGGACGACCATCTTTTGTTGCGTGGAGCCAAGCTTGGCTACATCCGACTGCGTCACCAACTCCTCAGTCGTGGAGAAGTTTGTCCCCTGCAGAGTCGCTATCGTGTTTGCCATGAAATATAAAAGAGCAGAACAATTATCGGAGGACTGGACTTTTACTTCACGTTACAAACTCGCTTGTACAAAGAAAGCCTAGGGACGAAAACCTAGGTACAACAATCTAAGTACATTTGTTTATTTTAGATTCTGGGGGGTGACGATAGAGGCTCGGGAAAGCGACGACAGCTCTGCCTTACTCCTTGGACGATCGGTATGCAGCCTTGGCTGCAGAAGATTGCTTGGCTTTGAAGAAATGCTCTCTTTGCTCTCTCTCTTCTTTTTCTCTCCAAGTATTCGGGTGCTCTCTGATCCCGAAAAAGGGTCATCTTCGTAAGGGAATGGCACCTTGCTATTTATAAGAAGGGAATGCCATCATTAGGGTTTACAATGATTGTCCCTTAAAGTAGCGGCGGCCTGTTGATTGATCAATCTGGGCCATTAGTTTTGAGTGTAATGAATTTGGGCCATTAATGTAGATTGTGCCAAATCCTCTCAGTAATTAATGCTGATTGGAATAAATCTTCCTTATGACGATCTGCTGATGTATGTGAATCTAAATGAATAAGTTTAATTCATTCTCCTGCCACGTGTCCCAGATTATTGGGATTTGACCCAATCTTTGATTGCAGTAAATCTGGGAAATTGATTGGCTTTATGACACGTGTCCTGGGAGCCACTGAGGGGATCTGAGCCGCATAAGGATTGAACCGCATAAGCCCAGCCACGTGTCAAGGCTGTTGGGGAGTGGCCCCCGAACCTTCGAATCATATGATAATGTCATACCCCAGAACCAGAATACTGGAGAGCGGGGGCAGACATAGCCAGCTACGTATATTGAAATTGATTCCATCTTGCTATACGGTCACGGCTGTCTAGATACATGAGGGTTTACTACAAGCCAACAGTCTCCTATGGTCATGAACAAGCCTAGTGTCTCAATCACAAGCAAGTAAGTAAATGTTACAAAATGTATGATCCTTAAATATACAATAATAAGGCATCCCAAATATTACATATTCAGCTGATCATGAAGCTAGTCGTTACAAAATGTTAGGACTAGCAAGAGTTTAGTCATACATGATCAACCCTAGGATATGTCAATCATGTTACAGCCCGTAGGCAAACAGTAAGTAAAGTGCAATCGAGCTAAACAGGTGCTCGTCGGATAAACGCCTCAAAAGAATATTTTTACAATAAAGTGGGAGATCAAAAATAAACCCACTCGTTGCCAGGGTTCCGTCTAGTGGCCACCATCTGGCTGAAAGGTCGATAGATCCTCTGGAGCTGCTCCGAAATCTGGCCATACAAAACCAGCTGGGTCAGATCCCAGAAAGAGCTAGTGCCACAAAGGAAGCTTCACTTAGGAACTAAAACCAACAATCAGCACAAGAATATAAATATAGTAAGAACTGGAAGTAAAGAAAATACATCAGGATGATATACGACGAGATAACCATGGAACTATTCAGATAACCAGGTTACAACCCGTAGACCAAACAAGGACCGGGGTTGTAACCCTTCGTCTGAACAGAACTTAGAATTCTCACAATTTATCGGTAAGATAAATACAAGCATTCTGGTCATTCAATAATCTGGAACAGGATCAGGGCAAGACTAGACTAGTTAGACTCCATCCAATCACTTCACGGCCAAGCAAGAATTACGGCTTGATACTTTAACTAACTAGGGTTATCACAGGCCTAGTTACTAGCAAGATGCAGTGAGAATCTTCCACAGCCACAAGCCCTGCAGTCCATCCAGGTTACCCGGGTTAAAAGAATTAGCGTTGAATTCAGGTGGGTACATCGTCCAGGAAACGAATGTACCCTTAGGTAGCTTGAAGGATGCAACACATGACAGTGTGCTGGAAATGTGTCCTACTCGACGGCAGGCTACAGATCCTAAGGCGTGCCCAGGTAACGGGATTGCCTGTAGCTGGGAGATCTCTTCATGACTAATGTATTAATCTAGTTATTAGCCTTAGTCCATTTCAGTGGGTACTCCTGACCGTGGTACTCAGGAGTCCCCTCCTAGACATGATGCAAGACAGGACTGGATTATTTGTACAAGCACAATCGCCCACGGTGTCTAGGATTAATTATACAGGTCATGTCAGGTCAGGTAACCGTCGCAACAGCAATTCGAGATAATCATGTCAGGTGTACTTGTCAGGAGTGGGCCACGACGGGCCACTATCAGGTCATGCCAGGTTATTATGTCAGGAGTTCTGGTCAGGAGTGCGCCACGACGGGCCACTATCAGGTCATGTCAGGTTATTATGTCAGGAGTGCACCACTACGGGTCACTATCAGGTCGTGCTCAATTATCAATTCCAAACATATCAAAAGAATTCATAATTTTCAAGTTCTAATAAAATATCAATATTCAGGGCTATAGAAGAGCCATGGGGCTAAAGCATATGCGGCCAGGAAAGGGTAAGACTCATGCGGCCCAATTAGGAGAGCGTATGCGGCCAGTGTCACTGGGTCCCATGCGGCCAAGACGAGGGGGCACATGCGGCTGGAAGTGCAAGGGCGCACGCGGCCAGGGGGATGAGGGCGCATGCGGCTCCAAGAGGTTTGGCCTTATGCGGCCAGCGGAAGAGTGGGCTTCATGCGGCTGGAAGGGAGCAAGTTTATGCGGCTAGGGAATGACAGGCACATATGCGGCTAAGGATGTTCATGGCCCCATGCGGCTGAGATCAATCGAATCCATACAGCGCAGGGTTCAAAACCCATGCGGCTGGAATCAATTGGATCCATACGGCCCGATTAATTGAGTCCATGCGGCTCAATCAATCGAGTCCATGCGGCTCAATCAATCAAGTCCATGCGGCTCAATCAATCGAGTCCATGCGGCTCAGGTAGGAGCGGAACTTATGCGGAAGCGGGGTCACGCGCGCGGCTGCGACTCAAGTGGGGGGGCCCATGCGGCTAAGATAATTATGCGGCTCAGAAGAGACTCCGCCTATGCGGCTGAGAATCTCATGCGGCTAAATCACTTGCCGCATGAATTGTCATGCGGTCGAGTCAAGTATAAGCACAGTTCATCTTCTCCAAATTTCCGAGAAGAAGAACACCATGAGAGCCAAGTTCTCAAGCTCCACAACTCCATCATCCGGAGCCCAAATCAGAACTTCCATAGGTCAAAATGGGGTAGAACGAAATTCTCTACAACATAGAACCATCAAAACTAGGGGACAACAAGATTAAGTAGATCAAAATCCAAGAAATTTGAAATTAATGTAAATATAGATCTACAAGAATCTAGCCATAGAAAGTAAAAAATGCCAAGTTCTAAAGTGTCTTAGAATGTAGTAAAGAAGAGAATGGAGCAATAAAATCAGAGTTCCTCCATGAAGCAAGTTGCACTTGCCTAGACCTCTATCTTCTCTCTCTGGTAGGTAAGGAAGTAAATGGAAGAAGAAGAGATTAATGAAGAGAGAGAAGAAGAATAGGTAATAAATACAAATGGTGGTGGTAGGTAGGGGGTTCACCTTGGTTGATAATGAACCAAGTAAAACCAAGCCAAGCCGAACCAGCCCAAGAAAATAAACCAAGCCAAGAAGGAAATCATGCAAGAAAATCATGCAATACAGAATAAAAATACGTACACGTATTCCAAAAATACGTAATACGGACAACAGGCATTACAACTCTACCCACCTTAAAAGAATTCCGTCCTCGAAATTTAATCAAGAGGCTAGAGGAGCAATGACAAGCTACATTAATCATATGCAAGCTATAACTAGGCAGCAATCACTCATTCAAGCAAGAAATCGAAGACATTATACCTCACGAGTCAAACAAGTCGGGATATCGCGATCGGATATCATCCTCACGCTCCCACATTGACTCACACAAAGAGTGATGACCCCAAGCTACTCGGACTAACTTGATAGTCTTGTTCTTGAGTATCTTCTCCCTTCGGTCAAATATAGACACGGGCCTCTCCTCATACGAAAGGTTGGTACCAATAACCAATTCCGAATGATCCAGGATGTGGCTCGGGTTCGGGATATACTGTCGTAATTGGGATACATGGAACACGTCATGCACCTCGCTTAGCGACGGCGGAAGAGCGAGACGATAGGATACATCTCCTACTCGCTCCGAATGTCAAACGGTCCTATATACCTGGGACTAAGCTTGCCCCGTACGCCGAAATGAATGACGCCACGGTTAGGAAAAATCCTCAGGAATACTTGATCGCCGACCGAAAACTGGAGAGGGCGCCGATGAGAATCGGCCCAATGGCGCTGGCGATTTTGGGCAAATCGAAGATGATCTCTGACTCGCCTGACCACTTCAACTATCTGGGCAATCATTTCTGGACCGACCATCTGTCTCTCACCAACATCATCCCAGGCTAGCGGGGATCTGCACTTCCTACCATACAGTGCCTCGAATGGTGCCATCTGGATACTGGCCTGGAAACTATTGTTGTACGAGAATTCCACCAGGTGCAAGTGATCTTCCCATGATCCACCTAAGTCAAGTGTGCAAGACCGCAACATGTCTTCAAGAGTCTGGATCGTGTGCTCTGACTGGCCATCTGTTTGTGGGTGATATGCTGAACTAAACTGGAGATGAGTCCCCAAACTCTCTTGCAAGCTACGCCAAAAGTGCGACGTGAATCTGGAATCCCGGTCTGAGGTGATACTGACTGGCACACCGTGGAATCAGACAATCTGCCTGAGGTACATCTCTGCTAGCTGGGCCGTCGACTGACCCACCCTGAACGGAAGAAAGTGAGCCACTTTCGTGAGCCGATCAACTATAACCCAGATAGCATCTATACCAGCTGGGGATCTAGGTAGTCCAGTCACAAAATCCATGGTCACATGCTCCCACTTCCATTCTGGAATTGGTAAGGGCTGAAGAAATCCAGCCGGTCTCTGATGTTCGGCTTTAACTTGTTGGCAAACCAAACACCGAGAGACAAACCGAGCTATCTCCCGCTTCATGCCATTCCACCAGAAATGCTGCCGGATATCACGGTACATCTTCGTACTGCCTGGATGGATGGAACACTGCGAACTGTGCGCTACTGACATGATCTCCTTTCGGATATCTCCGTTGGATACACAAAGATGCTTACCATGTCGAAGTGTACCATCCTCATGAATGTATAACTCTGGTCTTCGTCCTGCCTCACACTCTGCTCTGAGTCGCTGAAGCTTGGAATCTGTCGACTGCGCCATCCGGATCCTCTCGACTATAGTGGACTGAACTTGCATACTGGCCATCAATGCCATACTGGAAGGGAGAACAACTTCAATACCCATCTTCTGAAGATCTGCTAACAGCTCTGGTTGCGCTGTTAGAAAATAAACTCCGGCTCTCCTGCTCAATGTATCTGCAACAACGTTGGCCTTTTCAGGATGATACTGCAGGTTGACATCATAATCCAGAAGAAGCTCCAGCCACCTTCTCTGACGCATGTTAAGATCCTTCTGGGTGAAAATATACTTCAGGCTCTTATGGTCGGTAAAAATCTCTACCCTATCTCCGTACAAATAATGCCTCCATAACTTAAGTACAAATACCACTGCTGCCATCTCCAAGTCATGGGTTGGGTAATTCCTCTCATGATCACGAAGTTGTCGTGAAGCATAAGCTATTACCTTCCCATGCTGCATCAGAACACATCCTAAACCTCTGCCCGAAGCATCACAATACACTGAGAATCCTCCAGTTCCATCTGGAAGCGCGAGAATGGGAGCCGTCATCAAGCCTCATTTCAACTTCTCAAAAGAATCCTGGCACTCTACTGTCCAAGCAAACTGCACCTCCTTGCGGGTCAATTGGGTCAACAGTGCTGAGATCCGGGCAAAGTCTGAAACAAACCGCCGGTAATAGCCGGCCAATCCAAGAAAACTACGAACCTCTGTAACTGTGCTGGGCACTGGCCACGACTCAATAGCCACAATCTTCTGGAGATCCACTTCTACTCCTCCTCTGGTGATGATATGACCCAAGTACAAAATATGATCGAGCCAGAACTTGCATTTACTGAACTTGGCATATAACTGGTGCTCCCTGAGAGTCTGAAGAACTATACGGAGATGCTGCTCATGCTCCGCCTCACTCTTGCTGTAGACCAGGATGTCGTCCAAGAACACAATCACAAACTGATCCAAGTAGGGCATGAAGATGCGATTCATGAGGTCCATGAATACTGCCGGCACATTGGTTGCTCCAAAAGGCATAACAAGGAACTCCCAATGCCCATATCTCGATCTAAAAGCTGTCTTCGAGATGTCCTGCTCTCTGACTCTGATCTGATGATAACCTGAGCGCAAATCAATCTTTGAGAATACTGAAGACCCTTGAGTTGATCAAACAAGTCATCTTTCCTCAGAAGAGGGTATCTGTTCTTGATTGTCACTGAGTTCAAGGTACAATAATCAACATATAACCAGGACGTACCATCCTTCTTTTTCATAAGAAGCATCGGGGCTCCCCAAGGAGATCCACTAGCACGAATGAATCCCTTGGTTCTGAGTTCTTCAATCATCTTGTACAATATCTCCAACTCTGACGGTGCCATCTTGTAGACTCTCTCTGACACTGGGGCTTTCCCGGGAATCAAGTCTATGGTGAACTCGATCTTCCGCTCCGGAGGCATACCTGGGAGCTCTTCTGGGAAAACATCTGGGAACTCATCCACTATCCTGGGCAACTGAACTGCTGCTACTGCCATCCGCAATACTGGAGGAGATGACTCAACTTTGCCTCGGGAGAAAGAAAACTCTGGCTCGCCTGGAATGCTAAAAACAACCCTACCAATATGGCAGTCTATCCTAGCATACTGGTTCCTCAACCAATCCATCCCTAGGACCACATCATAATCGGCCATCGGGAATTCTATCAATCTAGCGGGGAATTCCTTACCGCTAACTACGATCCGACACGAGGAAAACACCCTATCGACTCCCACAAGTCCGTTACCAGTAAGTATATTGAGCCTTACTGATAATGACTCGGGCTCCAATCCTATCCGTGTCGCGAATCGTGCAGACATAAATGAATACGATGCACCAGAATCAAATAAAGCTGAAGCTGGAAAGGAGTTGACGAGAATAGTACCTGCCACTACCTCTCCTGGTGCTAATCCTTCCTCTACGGTCATCACCATAGCATGACCATGCCCTCGGGGTGCTGGTCCCCTCTGCTAAAATCCTCGCTGCCTGTTCTGGCTCTGGGCCTGGGCTTGAACATACTGCTGGGGGTTCTGTTGTTGCTGCTGGACCGGAGCTGGTCCCCTATGTTGAGGCGGCAATGGCCTCGGCAATGGGTACTGCTGCTGCTGGACCGGAGCTGGTCCTCTCACCGAAGAGCTAGAAAGGTTGGACGATGATGAACCACCCCTATTCGGGCAAGATCCAATCCTATGGTCTGCTGCTCCACAAGCTAGACACAATCCCTGTGCCCTGCGATATTCTGCCACCACATGGCCTGGCTTCCCACAATGAGAACATTCCACTGCGGATGACTGCTTCTGCTTCTGCTGCTGAGGGTACGTCGGGGTGGAATGCTGAACCGACGTTACTGAGGCTGCTCGCCTCGGGGCTCCAATAGTCAAAGCCCTGGCTGCCGGAGCTGGTACTGAATACTGATTCATCTGGCCGTAGGATCTTTTTCGACCTCCGGCCCTATCCACAATCCTCTAGGAGGTATACTCATGCCTCCGGGCTGCTCTCAAGACTGCATCAAAAGTCTGATGCTCAAACTGTTCAACTGCCAACAAGATCTCCAGGTGAAGTCCCTGCTGGAACCGCTGGGCTCTATCATACTCGGTTGTACCAAAGTGGGAGCAAACCGACTGAGTCTGGAAAACTCGGCCGCATATCCGTCGACCGTTCTGCCTCCTTGCTTCAAGTTGGTAAATCTGGTCTGCAGGTCGTACCGAGTCACAGCATCAAAATACTTCGTCTGGAATCTCTTTCTAAATACTGCCCAAGCAATGGGTGCCACTAATCCCATGACTTGTGCTGGCCACCAACTGCGAGCTAAGTCCAAGAACTGCAGGCGTAGCACCGCCACCTTCTCATTCTCAGGTGTCCTAGCTGATTCCAGAACCACCTCGGTATCCTGAAGCCAAGCGTCCGCGGCAATCGCATCCTCGCTGCCGTCGAAGAATGGAGGGTTCAAACGCTTGAAGTTGTTGGCCACGCTGTTACCCTGATGACCACCCCGGGTCAAAGCATCCGTCACTGCCTGTTGTAAGGCATCTCCGCGATGATCTTGAGAAGCTATCAAGGTCCTGACGAGTCCTACCAAAGTACCATCATCAGGCTCGGCAAGCTGAACTGGCTGGACTGGTGGCTCTCTATCAGAAGGCACGACTCTGGAGGCTACTCCAGAATGCTGGGCTTGATCTCCATGTTGTTGCTGGTCCACGAGAGGTGCTCCGCCTTGCTGACCGGCAGGTCCAGGAACGATGCCGCTGAAGAAGATGACATAGGAAACAATAAAGAAGGACCAGGACAGATCAACGATACAAGCATATGATCAGGACAAGAATCCAGGGATTCAGAAGATACGAGCAGAGATCAAGGACGAATACTGATTGAGACATCTATTCGGTAAACCCTCACATATCTTGATTTACAAGACCTGTATGGGCCACCACTTAAACCATGTCACGCCCCAGAACCAGAATACTGTAGAACGGGGGCAGACATAGCCAGCTACGTATATTGAAATGGATTCCATCTCGCTATACGGTCACGACTGTCTAGATACATGAGGGTTTACTACAAGCCAACAGTCTCCTATGGTCATGAACAAGCCTAGTGTCTCAATCACAAGCAAGTAAGTAAATGTTACAAGATGTATGATCCTTAAATATACAATAATAAGGCATCCCAAATATTACATATTCAGCTGATCATGAAGCTAGTCGTTACAAAATGTTAGGACTAGCAAGAGTTTAGTCATACATAATCAACCCTAGGATATGTCAATCATGTTACAGCCCGTAGGCAAACAGTAAGTAAAGTGCAATCGAGCTAAACAGGTGCTCGTCGGCTAAACGCCTCAAAAGAATATTTTTACAATAAAGTGGGAGATCAAAAATAAACCTACTCGTTGCCAGGGTTCCGTCTAGTGGCCACCATCTGGCTGAAAGGTCGGTAGATCCTCTGGAGCTGCTCCAAAATCTGGCCATACAAAACCAGTTGGGTCAGATCCCAGAAAGAGCAAGTGCCACAAAGGAAGCTTCACTTAGGAACTAAAACCAACAATCAGTACAAGAATATAAATATAGTAAAACTGGAAGTAAAGAAAATACATCAGGATGATATACGATGAGATAACCATGGAACTATTCAGATAACCAGGTTACAACCCGTAAACCAAACAAGGACAGGGGTTGTAACCCTTCGTCTGAACAGAACTTAGAATTCTCACCATTTATCGGTAAGATAAATACAAGCATTCTGGTCATTCAATAATCTGGAACAGGATCAGGGCAAGACTAGACTGGTTATACTCCATCCAATCACTTCACGGCCAAGCAAGAATTATGGCTTGATACTTTAACTAACTAGGGTTATCACAGGCCTAGTTACTAGCAAGATGCAGTAAGAATCTTCCACAGCCACAAGCCCTGCAGTCCATCCAGGTTACCCGGATTAAAAGAATTAGAGTTGAATTCAGGTGGGTACATCGTCCAGGAAACGAATGTACCCTTAGGTAGCTTGAAGGGTGCAACACATGACAGTGTGCTGGAAATGTTCCCTACTCGACGGCAGGCTACAGATCCCAAGGTGTGCCCAGGTAACGGAATTGCCTGTAGCTGGGAGATCTCTTCATGACTAATGTATTAATCTAGTTATTAGCCTTAGTCCATTTCAGTGGGTACTCCTGACCGTGGTACTCAGGAGTCCCCTCCTAGACATGATGCAAGACAGGACTGGATTATTTGTACAAGCACAATCGCCCACGGTGTCCAAGATTAATTATACAGGTCATGTCAGGTCAGGTAGCCGTCGCAACAGCTATTCGAGATAATCATGTCAGGTGTACTTGTCAGGAGTGCGCCACGACGGGCCACTATCAGGTCATGTCAGGTTATTATGTCAAGAGTTCTGGTCAGAAGTGTGCCACGACGGGCCACTATCAGGTCATGTCAGGTTATTATGTTAGGAGTGCACCACTACGGATCACTATCAGGTCGTGCTCAATTATCAATTCCAAATATATCAAAAGAATTCATGATTTTCAAGTTCTAATAAAATATCAATATTCAGGGCTATAGAAGAGCCATACGGCCAAAGCATATGCGGTAAGGAAAGGATAAGACTCATGTGGCTCAATTAGGAGAGCGTATGCAGCCAGGGTTACTGGGTCCCATGCGACGAGAGGGCACATGCGGCTGGAAGTGCATGGGCGCACGCGGCCAGGGGGACGAGGGCACATACGGCTCTAAGAGGTTGGGCCTTATGCAGCCAGCGGAAGAGTGGGCTTCATGCGGCTGGGAGGGAGCAAGTTCATGCGGCTAGGGAATGACAGGCGCATATGCGGCTAAGGATGTTCATGGCCCCATGCGGCTGAGATTAATCGAATCAATACAGCACAGGGTTCAAAACCCATGCGGCTGGAATCAATTGGATCCATACGGCCCGATTAATTGAGTCCATGCGGCTCAATCAATCGAGTCCATACGGCTCAATCAATCGAGTCCATGCGGCTCAATCAATCGAGTCAATGCGGCTCAGGTAGGAGCGGAACTTATGCGGAAGCGGGGTCATGCGCCTATGCGGCTGCGACTTAAGTGGGGGGGCCCATGCGGCTAAGATAATTATGCGGCTCAGAAGAGACTCCGCCTATGCGGCTGAGAATCTGATGCGGCTAAATCACTTGCCGCATGAATTGTCATGCGGTCAAGTCAAGTCTAAGCACAGTTCATCTTCTCCAAATTTCTGAGAAGAAGAACACCATGAGAGCCAAGTTCTCAAGCTCCACAACTCCATCATCCGGAGCCCAAATCAGAACTTCCATAGGTCAAAATAGGGTAGAACGAAATTCTCTACAACATAGAACTATCAAAACTAGGGAACAACAAGATTAAGTAGATCAAAATCCAAGAAATTTGAAATTAATGTAAATATAGATCTACAAGAATCTAGCCATGGAAAGTAAAAATGCCAAGTTCTAAAGTGTCTTAGAATGTAGTAAAGAAGAGAATAGAGCAATAAAATTAGAGTTCCTCTATGACGCAAGTTGCACTTGCCTAGACCTCTCTCTCCTCTCTCTGGTAGGTAAGGAAGTAAATGGAAGAAGAAGAGATTAATGAAGAGAGAGAAGAAGAATAGGTAATAAATACAAATGGTGGTGGTAGGTAGGGGGTTCACCTTGGTTCATAATGAACCAAGTAAAACCAAGCCAAGCCGAACCAGCCCTAGGAAATAAACCAAGCCAAGAAGGAAATCATGCAAGGAAATCATGCAATACAGAATAAAAATACGTACACGTATTCCAAAAATACGTAATACGGACAACAGGCATTACAGATAATCTGGACCGCATGGACGTAGGTGGCCGCATAACGGGTAACTCCTTCGTGAGCCGTATGGAGATGGTCCTCGTGAGCCTCATGGGGGAGCATCTGCTTGAGCCGCATAGGGGGAGCCTCCGCTTGAGCCGCATAGGGCTGTTTCGATCTGGGCCACATAGGGCAACTTCGACCTGAGCCGCATGGGGAGTCTCCGCTCGAGCCGCATATGACTGTCCACGTGTCTAGGGTGCGTGGCATTTTCTTGATCTCGGGGGATTATGTCAGAGATTTCCTTCGTTTCCCTAGGCGTCTGTCATTATGACAGAGTCATAATTACGTTCTTGTGTCAGGGCTGTCATCTTGTCAGAGCTGTCAGCCGTCAAGGCAATTAATGCAGTAAGGAAAGAGTTGTTTGTATGCTACGTGTCCTCTCTTCTGTGCCGTATGGAACGTGTTGAGCCGCATAGTCCCTTGTGCCGCATGAATCTCTGAGCCGTATGGGCTTTCTGTGCCGCATGGGGTTTCCTTGCCGCATGGATCTTTCTTTATTATTTTCCATGCTTCTACAGACATAGGGACACGTGGACACCTTGTGTTGTGTTCGGTATGTGGCCCTAGTGCTAGGCTACACGTGGACGTGACCACGTGGACACATGTGTCGTGTATCGTGTCTACGAGCGTGGTGAACTTGTGCAAGAGGCAGTATATTGTTTTTCAGTGCTCGTGTGTTAGTTTTGTATTGGACACGTTTGTGTCCAGTTTGTGGACACCAAATCATTTGTATGATACATACACATGTGCATTAACATTTACTTACCTATTAAATTGAATATTAACTGTGGTTCGAATTCGAATTTGTGTTTTCCCCCAATAGTCTGATACATGTTCTGTAAATTTATTCCTGAGATCTAAATTATGTTCTAATTATGTTTTACTGATGATTAGATGTGAAATTTACAATATTAGATCATGTTTTGTGCCTGAGATTAAGTTCACATTCTGGGGTTCATGTGTGGGATGGTTGGGTTTGTTGAATTGTGTTAACCCGAGCCTGTCACACTGATTTCTGAAACACACACACATCACCTAATATACAAACACATGTTCACAAGACTTTATAAACTGAAAACACGCCTATATATGCTGTCACCCTATGAATTACGCATACACACATATATACTCTAAACCTATGATGTAATCTATATATACACACACATTGAACTGTTGAAAACCTGAGAACACTCACTGGCCTGCTATCTACACATCATATTGTACACACACACACTCTACTGCTACCACACCACATTGTACACACACATACTCTACTGCTACCATATCACATTATACACACACACACCATGGTTATACACACGCACACACACTACTGCTACATTGTAACTGAGAACGCACATTGCACACACACACATTATACCACTGTCACTCTATCTCTCTCTCTATATATATATATAATATATAAATATCTATGTTCATTCATGATAATATGTATATATAAATGTAAGATAGCCTATATATTTTTGTATATGTAAAATGTGGTAAATATATACATGTGTATGCCAATATAGATAGGTGTATAGGCATATTTCCCTCTATGGTTTTCCTATATATATGCCTTATATACATTATGTGTATACGGGTATGTATATACATGAAATTGTGTCTTGATAGTTTTTGTAGTGTTGTGACTTGTGTGAATGCTAGGATAGACATGGTTAGGCTTAGTGAGACTTGTCTAGGTTAGGACTTGACCTAGTTTGACTAGTGTAGTTGACTAGAGTTCACCAAAGGTTGACTTTAGCCTAGATTGACCCAAACATCATGTAGAATACATTCTAATGTTCTATTTTACCATTTTGGACATGTTGTGACTTGTGCTGTCTAAATACGAGTCAGACACCCCTCCTCAGACAGTATATTCACTTCGGATACTCAGGATATCAGGTGAGTACATTTTTTGACCGTTTTATACTTGATAGGATTTACATTTATGCTCTAGATTATTTTACTTGATGCTGTCACGTTGTTAACACAGAATGGTACTATATGGATCCCTTCATGAGATGTTATCCACCTCGGGAGTATCGGGTTATAGTATGTCATGTGTGTTTCACTTTCATCATGTACTCCGGTGCTTTCACCATTCATGTGCACTCTTGTGATTCATATAATCTCATGTTCACAGAGCCCCGATGTATACATTCATGTGCACCATTTATGGGCCTTCATGTGATATCATGTGCAATAACATAACCTGTCTGGATCCTTGTGTATTGATTGGGGTACGGAGGAGTATAAATGGTCATGTAAACAATTCTAAAGTAGTATACTCATGTGCACTCTTAGATTACTCATGTGCAAATTTAAGCCGTTCACATGTCTATGTTGTACTCTACATTACTAGCCATTGTTAGTTCTTTACTTATAGTAGATATTTCTTTACAGTCATCTCCTTTATTTCATATATTTTTCAGCGTTTCATGTATCTTACCCTATAGCATATTTACATATCCTGTCATATCATAAACTATGTGGGATGTACTGTACTCGCTCCTATCCTGACTGGACCTGTTGAAATTATTACAAAGGATGAGGATGAGGCGTGTTGCACCACCTACTACGGGGCAGCATTAGAGGACACCTGTGACTTGGACTTCCAGCAGGGTCCATTACCTGCTGACGACACTCCCATAGTTTAGTTATCTTATTTTAGTTGTATCTCATCTGGATATTTGTATTAGAGATTGTGATGATGTGGATTTGTGGATCTTGTTAGATGTTTATCTTAGACACTTTGGATTCTCTTTTTTAACGTATTTCATCTATGGATTCAGTTGATATTCTTATCTATCTTATCGTACATCTTTCTTAGCTGTGATTGAGATTTGTACTTTATATTATTCCTCCATTCGGAGAGTATAACTGTGCAATGTACCTTATAATTGTTAGATGGATGTGACCTAGGACAGCGTTCTTTCGCCGATACTACTACGTAGGCTGGACGTACCCACTTCTCGTACCCTTATACTGGGTGCGAGTCGTGACAATTATACCTCTAAATAATTTATAAATATTATTTCTATTAAATTAATACTTTATTGAGAGATATAATAATATTTTCAAAATAAATATATTGTTGATTGATAGTTTATATGCACCTGTGTGTATATAAATAGGAACATATATTAAGTTATCTATTTATATCTATATATTGAAATAAGAAAAAGGAAAAAAAAAGAATACTAATAGTATTCACGTAGGAACAGTATGAAAATTTGTCCGACCCCCCCCCAAAGGACAGCCGCCTATATATATATATATATATATATATATAAATATATATATATATATATATATATATATATATATATATATATATATATATATATCGAGAGAGAAAGTGAAGGAATCGGAGAAAACCTTAATCCTAAAGCCTCGCTGCGCCACCTCCTACTCCTGACGACCTATCCTTACGCAGGGGCACCACCGACGGACGGCCGCAGAGCCGAAAACGTGCCACAGCAGCGTGACAGTAACAGCAGTTTGAGCAAGTGGAGGACCGACTTTGTGATGATATCCCCGCCTTCTCAATCGATCGATTCATGATCTGTCTTTTCTGTATATAGAAAATCTATACGACTTCCTACCCTTGCAGTTAGTTTGAAATTAGATTTCCTAGGATGCTCGATAAATCAACACGGAGTTGTCAAAAATCTGCACAAAAATAGAACATGAAAACAGTCCCCACCCCTACATTTGTATGCAATTTTCAGCCAAACAATCGATAGTTTCCAAAATCCATTTGAATAGAGTTATAGACAACCTATACGAGTTGTAAACTCCTCTTTTACTTTTATTTTTTGTCTATTAAATTCCTATTAAATCAGTTTTAAAATTTAGGGAAAAACTAGTTTTCGAACAATAGAAATTCAATAGTTATCACCGATACGGCGTGCGCTCTGACAAATCGGAAGATGTGGTCGTAACCCATGAGTATTGAAAGATGCGTATGGATGTTGTCGACGTGTAGGATTCAATGAAACTCAATTTCGCTGTGTGTGCACGACGAAATTAAGGCGTATCCGTCGAGATACCCTGTATCATACTATTTGCAAACTAATACATAATTTTGTGCACGTTCGTCATCTCGAGATAAAATATATGCCAACAGAACCGTATCATTTTTATGGTCCTATATACCAAGTTTGGTCCGATTCTGAGAAGGTCGACCGAAACCCTACGCCCGATCCAACGGGCAAATTTGTGCATGGCCTACCGGAATCCAACTTTGGACATATGGTTGGATTCGTATTGCCAAACCAAACCCATAGACCTATAGTTTTATGACTTTAGAGACCATAGGTACTGGCACGCTTTTCGGTTCAAAGTGGGTCCAACGGTGGACATCATTTTCACCCGAAATTATAATTTTGCCCCTGTATCCAGAATTGGACTTTTGGGTAGGCATTTTTAGACATTTCTTTTATACCAAACACGTTAGTAATGACTATTTTAGCATCCGGAGACTGTTGCACGAGTTTGACTTTTGTGGCTCACTGAGTTGTTTGGTATTGTCGATTTCACCAACAAATGACCCCAGGCAAGTACATATATTGATTCCTTTCAATTCCTGATAGTTTTTCCATTTCATATTATACATAGGCTCTTCCTGCCTTACTGACACACTTGTAACATAGGTTAGTTTCATGGATTCTATATATTACATTTCTTGTTTACCATCCACACGATACGTACGGGGTGCCGAATTTACCCCCTAACCGTTCACATGTCGAACACAATATTTCAACACACATAGATAGATACTGCTTCACTTGTTCATCATGTGTCATCATGTTTTCTTCTAGTTGCTATATTTTGTCATAGAGTTGCCTGTTCACTTTTATACTAAACATGATGCTTGTTACTTTCTAGATTCAATTTCTCATATGCTATTTTTATGTCTTACAAATTCTATCATGTCTTGAATACCTTGTCATATGTGTGCTTGTTCCATTCCTGACTGGAAACTAATATTTTTTAGGTTAGTCGTGGCTTCTCTTAGTTGTGGGAGATACGGATGTACTTGCAGGCCAAAACCTAGAGATTAGTTAGATAGAGGTATTGTAGCCATTTTTAATATTTTTATGAACATTGTATTTTTTTAAAATGTTAAATTTATGAATTTTGTAAATTAATTTAGCAATATAAATGAGCAATAAAGTTTATGTTTTGAGTATTTTGTTTACCGTGGCCTAGACAGCGTTCCATCGCCGATACTGTGGTATAGGCTGGCTTGGACACGCACTCACATCCAAAAAGCGGGTGCTGGTCGTGACAAGTCTCAGTTTCAAAGCAGATGTGTTTTTCGTGTCGCTAGAAGAAAGTATTTCCTTTATCTCATTCAATAAAGAAGATAATCCTTCATTCTTAAGTTTATACTCCTTATTTTCTTTCCTAGCATGCTTTTATTTATCTAAGACCTTTTTATCCTCATCAAGAAGATCACTAAAGGCATCAGACAGTTCATCAAAAGAAAGATCTTCATAAAACGGATTAGTTATTACCTTGGTTGAAAGTGCCATCAAGCATATATTTACAGCATCACGAGTCTCTTCTTCTTCTTCAAAATCACTTGCTTCACTTTCATGCCATATGATTGTGTTTGCATATTTTTATGAAGACGGTCTTTTGCTTGGACATTCATACCGGTTCATCTTCTTTGCAGCTGGGCATTCTTTCTTTACATGTTCAATTTTTTTGCAACCATAACATATTGGATCTTCATCATTGTTGTCCCGATGATTCTTCTTCTTTCGGTTAAACTTTAAGAACTTCTTGAAATTTCTGATCATTAGATATTGTTCCTCATTATCTTAGCCATCGTCTTTAGTTTAATCATTTGAGACCTTCTTGTGTTGCGCCATGAATGCAATAGTATTTTCTTTTGGAGTTGATTCTATAAAATCCATAAGGTCTAACTCATCTCTCATTAATTTTCCCATAGGATCTCTATTGACATAGTTGTAAGGTCATTTCCTTCAATGAATGCGGTTTCTTTTGGATTCCAATTTTTCATGAATCCCCTTAGCACCTTCCAGATCTTTTCATGATTGTTATAGACCTTACCAAGAGAAGTAAGAGGATTAATAATGTCAAAAAATCGTATAAACATATGTGTAATAGTCTCATTTGGCTTCATTCTAAAAGCCTAAAATTCATGAGTGAGTCTGCTAATCTTAGGATCCTTCACTTATGAAGTACCTTCATGAGCTACCTTAAAAAGTTTTTAGATCTCATGACCAGAGTCATTTACTGTTGTAGCATCAAGACTAGATTGCTTCTTCTCGAGATCAGTGACGTTAGGGTGGGGCGGATCTCGACGGATCCCTTCATGAGTTACCTCAAGGTAATAACTAATCCTTTCAAGAGACTATATTGCTTCTTCTCTAGGTCAGGACAACTATAGCGGGGTGAATATAGTTCGTGTCAATAATTACCAATTAAAAAGTTTATGGCTATACTATGCAAGTAAAATGCAAAAAAATAAATAACTTTCAAAGTAATAAAGTAAAAAGATCAAACAAATAACACCAAGATTTATACTAGTCTCCTCTGAAAGGACTTATTTAGTCTCGCGAACTCTTGCTCGATGTTAAATCTACTATCTCATGAAAATAAAGCTATTATCCGAAGACGTGCAACTTCTTCACAACTTGTGCTTTTATCCGAAGAGCTCAACAACTTTTAGATTTTTTAAAATGATCTTGGAACTTTCAAAGTTTGTACAACTCGATCAACTTCTAATCGACTTGAACTTGGCACACAGGGATTAGGAAGTTGTTGCTGTGTAGATCAGAAGATTGTAAAGCACTAAGATGGGATGAGATATGAAAGAGAAGAATGAATGAATGAGTGATTGAGTGATTTGAAAATGAAGAAATGTTACTCTATTAATAGGAATCTGGGAAGCAGAGTTCGGCCCGAGTTTGGTCCTCCAATGTTCAAAAAATAGAACGTTGAGTTCTGGTTAGGTGGGGGACCATTTATCCAGGAAGATGAAATCTGGCTAACTGAGTTCAGCAGAGTTCGATTTGAGACCTAGTTTGGCCAAAGTTCGGTAGACCTCATTCTAGAATTTAGAATCTTTGTTTGCCAAGTTAGACTCGACTTATATTATTTTCTAGACTCAAATAAATATAAAAATATAGACTCGATAACTGTCTTGAATCAACACAATATCCTGACTTCTATAATGTAGCAGTGCAGTTGACTTGTTTTTCTATATGCCATATTGAATCATATTAACTATTGTTTTCTGTATTATCAAAATAAGGTTCGTTGTGACTAGATTGGTTCACTACATTCGAGGTTCAAGGTGGTGAAGAAGAAGATCGAGGTGCTGATCACTCGACCGAGGGTTCCGACGCTTGAAGCAAATGGTGAGGCAGGGTGCTGGAATTGAGGAGTAGGATGAGGTCTTGATCGATGGTTGCCTGGAAGATGGACTACTCCCTGGTTCGGTCATCAGAGGGAAGAGCGAGACCAAGCAAGCGACAGTAGCTTCGACAAGGTGGTGCCACCCAGTGGTTCGAGGTTCCTCAACCGGTGGAAGCACGATGGACCAGATCGGGCCTGTGGTCGATAAGGCTTAACACGATTCTTCGAAGTGGACACGATGAAAAGGGATACAAGAATGGTGTGGTTGGACACAATTTGGAAGTTTGGACACAAGCATATGCGCTTTGGGTTTTGGATTATGAAGCATGGACTTTGGTTTAGAATTGGTAATAATCAATAATGAAAAGTTAAAGGTATTTATAGGATTAGAGGAGAATAATCTAGAATTAATTAGCACATGGCTAGGAAAGAATATTCCAAAAATATTCCTACGAATATGTTTAGGAATATACTATATTCCAAGGAATATTCCTTTAGAATTAATTAGCCTAAGTCTTAATTAATTAAGAAATTCTAGAAGATTCTCACCTAAACTTAATTACTAATTATGTCACTCCCTTAATAATAGGCTTTCCAAGAATTACCAATATTGCCAATCCACCTTCAATAACTATGACTTCATTATTCCTTTAAATGGAAAATTGTGATTCATTAATCACCAAAATATTAATTTTTGAATAAAATTAGAAAATTGGGAATTGAAAAAAATAGCAAATTCGAGAACAATGGTTACATATCTACCCACCTTATAAAATTTGTCCTCGAAATTTTAAATGGCACGACTAGGCACGACTAAGAATAATCAAATACAGAAATGGTACGATTAATAATGATCTAAATCATTTAGGCATGATCGTGAAATTTTAAAAAAGATACAATTTGGCACGATAATGAATGTAATAAAATAATATAGCTACGACCAAGATAGAATCGAATCCTAATAATAGGTTTTCATCGACAACCAAAAAATGATGATTACACGGATAGAAAGAAAATCAAATCAATATTACAAAGATAGGAAAACAATGATTACATGATAAAAAATACAAGGAGGAAAATAAATACAGGATAATTATCTCATTAATAGCGCACCTCGAGTAGAACCAATCTTCCAAACTTGTCTATATCAAGGTCACAATCACAATTGTTGATTAATACCCTATTAGAAAATCCTCAAAAATTTCTATAGTCGATCCATGGTCTATATTTGTAGAATTTCTCAATCCCAGAAATCAACCTATCAAGTCTGAATCACTAATCAAATTTCAATCTCTCCTAATGAATTTATCAATCGTACTCTCCACACGTAATAATAGTCTTAAATATCATCAATTTCAACCAACTATAACTCTCAAGGGTCAACCAAATACCACAACTACCTAATATTAATCTATCTCACTGATCAAAATTTGAATCCCCAAACTTTGATAACCTTTCAACAAAATTTTCAAAATCAATTTCTTATTATGCTTTGGTATAATACAATTAGAATTCCTAAAAAGTAAGGTGCAAATTGGCATTCGGGTTGGCCCAAAACCTACCGCCTTATGGTTTGGTTCAATCTAAACTACTTTCGATCGAGATAACCAATGTTTACAAGACTAACTCATATCGTGACCAAACTCAAACATAGAGAAGTCGTAGCCAACCAACTTGGAACTCTTGATAAATTGTGAATGGATTGTACAGTGTTAGATACTTACCCAATGATTCGTGAGATGAAGATGATAAATAATTGCGAAAGCGAACCTGAATCCATTGCTTGGCTTGATGGATCTTGTAGCAATCATTTCTTTATGCGGTTTGATATTCCAACTTGTTATGATCCTTAATGACAACAAAAAAATCATTGTCCCTCTCTCTGTTGATGGCGATGTACAGAAGAGAATAAGGGAAAATCCTCCCTTTGGTACTCGTATAAGTTAGGGACCATAATATATGTGTGTGTATATATATATATATATATATATATATATATATATATATGTATATATTATATATATATATATATATATATATATATATTTATATATATTTATATATATATGTGTGTGTGTGTGTGTGTGTGTGTGTGTGTGTGTGTGTGTATATATTCTAGGTTTTAGATATTTCTAATTTGGTCCCTCATCAAATTAGATTTATCTGCAGTATCTACACATTATTTCCATAACAATTATAACCTTAAGACTTCTTCCAATTAGTGCATTTTAATTTGGTTTAATTATTTAGATAGCACAAAATATTTAATTTTATATGTGTGGTCACTAATTATTGGATAACAACAATTACCTCCAACTGAGCCACGTATGTAACCTTACAAATGTATAAAGCATAATGAGCTCAAAAAATTGTTATCTTATCCTCAAGGTATATCCGGATAATCTCGTCCATTAACCATATCAATATAGGATCAAAGCGACCTTCATCACATTTAGGATAATTAAACCATCAATTGTCACATTTACCAATACAGCTAAATGACATAGATCAATCATGGATACATAGCATGGAAATTACACACAATATGATCAATACATGTCTATTTCCAACTGGTCCTCGTTTACTTTAATAAGATTAATACTTTAACATAATGAAAATAGAATAAACTAAAATTTTCATATATCTAATCTGATAAATATCCAAAATACTTAAATATGTAAATGTCTCCAAATCCAAATATATTGCATCAAAATACAAAAAATACAAACTCCCACTATATTACAATATCCCCAATTAAGATAACAGACATATGAGCAGTGTGCTCATGACAGATATTGAGTAGGAACAGTTTTGTGATAGGATCCACTAACATATAGTTTGTCCTAATGTGATATATGGACGCTTGACCATTCTAAATTTTTTTCATTCACAACTAGGAACTTTATGTTAATATACTTTACTTATACGAGCTCAAGTTTTATTAGAATATAATACTATTAATTTACTGTCATACTATAATTTGAGTGGTCTTTCAACACTCTTTTATATACTCAGCCCAGTGACAATATTCTGCGACAATATGCCCTGATTATATGCCTCATAACATGCTATAAATGTTGTTGCCATGGTAGAAGAAGTTATGAGTGTCTGTTTGACACTCATCCAAGATATATCTCTACCAGCTAGTTGGTAAACATAACTGAGGTGGATCTCCTGCTGTCTTGGCATCTAGAAAAATCAGAGTCGAAATAACTTATGATCTCTAAAACTATTTAATCTTCTATAAAGATCATATAATCCTTTGTTCTCTATAAATTACTTAATTAACCCGTTTGGCTACTATCCAATGATACATCCTAGGTTTGCTTAAATATCTGCCTAACATCCCAATTGTGCATGCAATATCCGGATGCGTACACACTTAAGCATATATTAAACTCCCTACAACTGATGAATAAGGAATCTATTGTATTTTTTAGTTTTAAGGCTATTCTTAGAGCACATGATTAAGACTAAAATTGTCTCCTTTAGCGACATGTGTCACCTGGTTTCTATTATGTACTTCAATCTATATATAAAACCAAAAAAATATGTCTACTCCCACTAAACTTGTTATACACACAATCTTCAACAGTATTTATCTACAAACCAAATGAGGTAACCACTTGGTAAAATTTGTAGTACTATTGACGAAAAGCTTGCTTGAGTCCATAAATATATTTTGTCAGTTTGCAAACCATATTCTTTGTGCCTTCTGACACAAAGTTTTATGGTTGCACCATATAAATTGTTCCGTCATTGTTATCATGAGAAATGGTGTTTTAACATTCATTTGATAGACATGCTGTTTTGAAATCCATTGCCTCATCTTGAAATGGTTGTCGTTACGTTATCGTGTTGAGGTAGCTCAACATCGCCTTCTAGAGATAATTATCCAAAATCACATTTATCATTTCTCTGGTAGACCATCTTAATGGTGCTGATTCTTGAGGTTATTGAGTTTGTTCCTCAGAAACAATTATCTCATCTTGAATGGGGTGCCGTTATGTTGTCTTGTTGAGCTAGCTCAACATCAACTTGTAGAGATAATTTGGTATTGTCTTGTTGAGGTTTCGGAATCACTTCTCGATCAAAGGTAAGTATACAAACTTTCACATTGTCAAAAGTGATAGTAGGAATCGAAATTGATTCTACCTCAAAGGCAAAGTCCCTAACTTTATTTCTCCCCCAAACTCAACATCCTAAAAAAATATAACAGTTCCAGTAAAAAAAAATCCTTATTTTTGTGTTAGTACCATGTGGTTCCATATGCAAGGTTTCTTTATAGGATGTAATGTTTTCAAGTGAATATATGTTATCATAAACATTAAGGAAAAATTAACAACAATATTTCGAATTTAAAGTTAGATCAAACTTTATGTTTCCAAATGAACAATGAAAACTAGATTTGTCAATTAAAAAAATTAAAACTAAATTTCGTCTGAAAGATGATAAAATAAAATTTACAAAAATGTCTAAAATCCAATAATAATTAATAACCTAAAAATGTTCTATTCCTCTCACCTCTATCGACTTGCCTTTAAACACATGGATGTGTCTTCCACCAGCAATTGCCTTCTAGTAGCTCAGATAACCCTTTCTTTATACGCCATGTGTGGTACTTCGTACAATACTTCTTTTATGTGTCCCGACTTGCTACAAATTTCTTTTAAGATTTAGTTTGATGTTTCTTTTATGCTAGACCCTTAGCAACTTGTCAAGACCCGCTCCCGAATAATCGGACAAAAGTCGGACACGCCCAGCCTTTGTTGTTAGACACAACAAAGTAAGTTGTACCAATCTAGGAAAACTAACAAGTAATCAGGAAAGTGAGATAACATCACAGCATCTATAAACGAAATCCCAGAAATAGTACAAGTCTATGTGTTTTATTACATTAATCCAGAAATGTCAATTGTCTGACTAAGTCTCAAAATAGTAAAATGACATAAAGGAAAGGTACTAGGCGTCTGCGGCCTCTAAGTCCAACACAGCTCCAGCTGGCTCAGCAATAATGGCAACATCCTGTCCATAATAGGTGTCGCACAGGGCCTCCAACTCACCTGCAACATATCCTATTCAGGAGCGGAGCAAAGTACAATTCTAGGTAATGAAACATGAACATAAAATGGATACAAGAGTACAGGAAATGAAAATATAGGAATGAACAGGTAAGTACAGGAAAATAGTACAGGAAATGAGTACATGAGATATAGTACATAAAATATAAGGTACAGGAAATGTAACGTACAGGAATGTAAAGTACAGGAATGTAATGTACATGAATGAACTATAATCCTGCAGTACCATACATGATGTGCACAATATCGAAATACATCTAGGCCATGTGACCTGCTGGGGTGAGTACATGTACAGGAGTACATGAATAAGGTACGACTTAGGACCCGCATGCACAGTGCGAGGCCTAAGCTAGGTACAAGAATATAGTAACCGAGATTGGTCACATGACTAGTGTATTTCCCCTTCCAACACTAACAAGTACAAGAGCAAGAGTACCAGAATACAGGGATACATGATGTCGTGCTAAGACAGTGTTACAAGAAAAGGGTACAAGAATGTAAATGTACAAGACCGTAGAAGTGTACTTGCCTGGCTCCGGAAAGTACTGGTAATCAGGAACTGGATGTCTTCCTGAATTTATAATTTGTACAAGTGGGTTAAAAACTAATCAAGATCTAATTGGTGTTTTATAATTCTAACATGCTGACTACACTATGATATTGGGTTTAAGCCCTTTATCCATTATTAGATTTCTACCACTATACTCAATACCACTAGTCAATACTATAAAAATTATCAACATTTGTTTTGAAAAAAATAAATCTAGGGATAATTACACATTATTTCTAGTCCCTTCATTTAGTCAAGACAATGCTCTTATAACATGAGTTGATGAGAACTCAATTATATGAATATGACAAACTTATTATATTAAAAAGACTACAGCTTAGAATTACCGCATTGCCTTGAACTTCTTTCAAGTTCTGAATTCTTTTCTCAGTTTTAATTCTGAGATTTCAAACCTCAGGTTGCATACTCCCTTTCCCAGGTTTTGGAAAAATTCTAATCCTGGAAAGATTGATATAATCAGTCTTCAATAGGAAGCTGATTGCAACCATCAGTCCTCCATTCAGTGATTAATAGGAATCAACTAGGCTCACATGAACCAATCACAACTTAATTTAATTCATACCCAGATTCTGCCAATGAACTCAACTCCAAACTCTTCACTGTCAACAGAAAAAATGACAATCAAATAACTCAACTCTCAATCCCAGTTCTCACTGCCACAACATAGATTTCGAAGGAAAAAGAATAGAGAAGAAATATACTCTTCCACCCAACACAACTTATAAATATTACAAAACTAGAACAATTATAAATAAGAAAGAACATGCCAAATAGAAATGAATATACACTCAAATCAAATCCATAAAAATAAGGAAATTGCCACTGCATCCAACACCCCAATCAACTGGACACGGTCGAAATCTTAGTCTGACACGAGCAAGAGGGACACGAACACCACGCACATAGGTACGAACTACGAACAAGAATCACGAACTCACGATCAATGAACACGAACCCACGCCTCCCTCGGACACAATTCGATTCATCAGCAATAGAAGTAGACACAAAAACACGACACATGAAACAACACCCAAAACACAAGATTATATTCCTAAATTTCCCAGCGAAAATTCTAAAGAAGTTTGGAGTAGAAAATACTTGATGATTGCTGTTGATAGCTACGAACACAACAACCTAACACAAGCCTTCCCGAGAGTGGCCTGTATTAAGAACAGTACGAAGAATTGTAAGAACAATTTAGCTATTCTTCCAGAAAAAGGAAAAGGATCACACACTCAAACAAGGATCAAACAAAACCTACTGGATTCGATCTCGATCTCGATTCTCCTCACGGATTCTCAATTCGAAATCAGGTCAGCATTAACTAAAGAAAATATAGATCGGAAAATTATTCGGTCAGCTAAACAATTTATCCAGAGAAATCGATTCATATTCTAGATCTAGAAGGAAATCAAAGATCAACTCACCAAGAACTAGGTCAAGTGCTCCAACAGGTCGATGCTCCTGTTTGTTTGAGAACTGGATCGATCAGTTCAGATCTGGAAAGAATTCATTAATCAGAGTTTTGGAGGACAAAGAATTCGCTAGGGAAATAGTTTGATTTACCTACGATTTTGCGAAGTGAACGATCTGTTCACCGGAATTAGTGAGTCGACGAGATCCCGCTGCTGAGTCAAAGTGAAGAGGTACCGCCTCTAGATCACCGGAGTCAGAACCTCGCCGAGAAGCGCTCGTGTGGACGGTCTCGTTGTCGTTGAGACTACTGCGGTCGAGTTGTGCCTTCACTCTCTGCCGAAGAGCTCGATCACCGTCATCATCAAAGCCGTCGCCGGAGTCGTCGGTCGCCGCGTCGTCATCGTCGCCGTCAGTAGAAAGGAGCGGAGGACTCGAGAAATTATGGGGACTCGAGACACTCGAGAGTTCGAGAGACAGAGCGAAATATTAATGGCTCAGCTCTCTCTCTCTCTCTCTCTCTCCAGAATCAATTAATTTTAAAGGAAAGATTTGGTAAACTTTCAAAAAGGCCCCCCCGCTACTACTCCTTTCTGCCTGAGTCCCTCCATTTCATTAATCTTTCAAAATAATCCAGCCCCTTTCCACTATTTACAGAAAATCAGAAAAACAGCTAGGAAAAATAAGTTGAGTGGGGACCACTCTAAAAAGTTTGTAACAAACTTTTAAAATTCGAAATCCTGCTCTAAATTTCCCTCCAAAATAGATTATCAATTTAAATGAAAACTAATCTATTATTTAGACTAGTAATAACAATTATATGAAATTTAGAAATCGAAATTGTTTATTTAAGAAACTAGGAAGTGGAGTTACAAATCTCTCTCCCTTAAAAAAAATTTCATCCTCGAAATTCAAGGAACATAAAAATCTCAGCAATTCACAAGGATCCAAACACCAGTCATTTATTGAAAATAAAATCCTACAAAACAAAGTACAATCAAATCAATCAAATAGAGTGGGATAACGTGCCTGCATCTTGTCTTCGTGCTCCCATGTGGACTCTTCCAGAGAGTGATGTCTCCACATGATGCAGAAAAGAGAAATAGTCTAGTTCCGCAGGCGCTTCTTCCTTCGATCGAGGATCTCTACTGGCTGCTCCTCGTAAGTCAGTCTCGGGCCCACCTCCAGCTCAGAATAGTCCACCACATGGCTCGGGTCTGGAATGTAGCGTCAAAGTTGGGATACGTGGAAAATGTCGTGCACTCCCTCCAAGCTAGCTGGAAGCACCAGTCGATACGCCACCTCACCAATCCGTGCCGTCACGTCGAAAGGTCCGATGAATCTTGGACTGAGCTTTTCGCCTCTGCCGAATCTGATGACGCCCCTAGTCGGCGATATCTTTAGGAATACTCTGTCTCCAACCTTGAACTCAAGTGGCCGTCTGCTGCTGTCTGCCCAATGCTTTTGCCGATCATGCGCAACCCTGAGACGCTCTCTGATCAGTCTGACTTTCTCAGCTGAATCTACCACCATCTCTGGTCCAAGTAAAGCTCTCTCGCCAACGTCGTCCCAGGATAACGGCGTACGACATCTCCGTCCGTACAGTGCCTCGAATGGAGTCATGTCGATACTGGCCTGATAACTGTTGTTATAGGCAAACTCCACTAGATGCAAATGGTCCTCCCACGAACCGCCGTAGTCGAGTGCACAAACCCGCAGCATGTCCTCTAATGTCTGAATGGTCCTCTCGGACTGTCCATCCGTCTGTGGATGATAGGTAGTGCTGAACTTCAACTATGAGCCCAAGCTCAGCTGTAGACTCCTCCAGAAGTGTGATGTGAAGCGACTATCTCTGTCTGAAATGATGCTAACCGGCACTCCATGATTCTGCATGATCTATCGTATGTAGAGGCCTGCAAGCTTCTCGGTCGACAGCCTAACCTTGAACGGAATAAAATGAGCAGACTTTGTCAATCTATCTACGATCACCCAAACAGCATCCTTGCCACTGGGAGTACGCGACAATCCAGAGACGAAGCCCATGGTAATATGCTCCTACTTCTATTCTAGGATAGGTAAGGGCTGGAGTAGTCCTGCTGGTCTCTGGCGCTCCGTCTTGACTTGCTGGCACACAAGGCATCTGGAAACAAATCTGGCGACCTCTCTCTTCATCCCATACCACCAAACATACTCCCGCAGATCCTTGTACATCTTGGTAGACCCAGGATGTATAGAATACTGCGACTGGTGGGCCTCCTGCATCACCTCCTCCCGTAAGTCCTTGGGCACACACAGCTGGCTCTCATGCCTCAAGAATCCGTTCTCCGTAATGGTGAAGTCGTCGAGCAGTCCTGTCTCCGTCTGAGCTCTAAGACATTAGAGTCCTATATCAAGAATCTGGGCCTCCTTAATCTTCTCTAGCAGTCCCGACTGTATCTGTATATGCATCATCTGTCCTCCCAATCCTGGTAGTACAATCTCAATCCCAAGGCTCTCAAGGTCCTCCAATAGATGCCGGTCCATAGTGAGATACATGACAACAGGATATCGACTAAGAGCATCTGCTACCACATTCGCCTTCCCAGGGTGGTACTGCAGACTGATGTCGAAGTCTTTCATGAGTTCCAGCCATATGTGCTGCCTCATATTTAGCTCCTTCTGAGTGAAGACATACTTCAGGCTTTTGTGGTCCGTGAAGATGTCCACTCTTTCCCCATACAAATAATGCTTCCACAGTTTCAAGGCAAATATGACTGCTGTAAGCTCTAAGTCATGTGTGGGATAATTCTTCTCATGTGGCCTCAACTGTCTAGAAGCATAAGCTATGACCTTCTTGTTCTGCTCAAGTACACATCCCAAGCCTTTTCCTGAAGCATCACTGTAAATGACGAATCCTTCCGATCCTGATGGTATAGCTAGAACTGGTGCTGTCGTGAGTCTTCTCTTTAATTTTTCAAATGCTGACTGGCAGGCGTCGCTCCAGATGAACTCCTCGTACTTCCACGTAAGCTTCGTCGTAGGCTCTGCTATCCTGGCGAAGTCCTTTACGAACTTCCTGTAGTATCCTGCTAGACCCAGGAAACTACGAATCTCTGCTACTCACTTGGGAGGTGCCCACGCTTCCACTGCTTCAATCTTCTTGGGATCCACAAAAATCCCCTCTCCAGTCACTACGTGCCCCAAAAACTCCACTCGCTCCAAGAAAAACTCACATTTTGAGAGTTTCCCTTACAGCTTCTCCTTCCGCAGAATCTCTAAAACAATTCGCAGGTGCTCTACATGCTCCTCCTCTGTCTTCGAATAGATCAGAATGTCGTCAATGAAGACTACGACAAACTTATCCAAATATTTGTGGAAAACCTTATTCATCAGGTTCATAAACACAGCTGGGGCATTGGTGAGTCCGAACGGCATCACCAGGAACTCATACTGGCCGTATCGGGTGTTGAAGGCTGTCTTCGAAATATCCTGCTCCCGAACCTTCATCTGGTGGTATCCTGACCGAAGATCAATCTTAGAAAAGACCTTCGCTCCACTAAGCTGGCCAAACAGCTCATCAATCTGCGACAAAGGGTATCTATTTTTGATGGTGATGTTGTTGAGTACATGGTAGTCGATGCACATCCTCACCGTCCCATCCTTCTTGGGCATGAAAAGTACCGGTGCTTCCCAGGGTGATGCACTGGACCGAATAAATCCCTTTCTCTCTAGCTCATCAATCTGCGCCTTCAACTCCGTAGCTTCCTTCGAGTTGATCTTGTAACAATGTTGTGACTTCGGCGCCGATCCGGGCAATAGGTCGATGCTGAACTCCATATCTTGATCTGGCGGCAATCCTGGCAGCTCCTCGGGAAAGACGTCGAGAAACTCTGCGATAAGTGGATGCGGCAACTCCTGGTCTTCTACAACAGCTCCAAAGTAGACTCCCTCTGGCCTCTCTGCAACTTGTCGGCTGATCTCGAACGGCGGAACACCTGGCGGGCTGAAGATCACCTTCCCTTCATGGCAGTCTATTACGGCAAACTGCTCGCTCATCCAGTCGATGCCGAGGACTATATCAAATTCGGGCAGTGGCATCACTAGAAGTCGAGCTCTAATCTCTCTCCTAGCAATAGTGATAGGGCATTCCACCATCTCACTCACTGGCACCAACCCTCCTCCTGTCATAATCCGACAGTTCCTCCTAGTGGGCTTGGGTGTGAAGCCGTGTCTATGTAGAAACTCATATGATACAAAGTTATGTGTGGCTCCAGAATCAAACAATGCAATAGCAGAGAAAGAATATAAAAGTATAGAACCTGTGATCACATCCGGTACTGCCTCATCCTCCTCAACTGCCGCCATGACGTAAGCACGTCCTTGCTGCTGTCCTTCCCTCTGCTGACACTGTGTAAACTGCGGCTGCTGAGTGGGTAAAGGTGGTCCCCTCTGTGGTACAGCTAGTAGAGCTCTGGGTGGTACCGGTGGTGGTCCTCCAGCTCCTCTCGGTCCTCCAGTCAGTCTAGCCGCAGCCTATGGGCAGTCCCTCATCTGGTGCGCGTCTGATCCGCAGAATAAGCAGAGTCCGAGCCTCTTGCGGCACTCGTCGAAGCGGTGTCCCGGCCGATAGCAGAATGTGCAAGTAATCCCCTACTGCTGTCTCTGATGCTGATGTGCAGGAGCTCTGGCTGGTCGATGCTGCTGCTGTGCCGGTTGCTGAGGTCTCTCCTGAGTCTGAGTCGGGACCCTCTTCGCTGGTGTCTAGAAACTGCTGCTGCCCACGTCTCGGTCCCTCTTCAGCCTTGGGTCTGCCTCCTTCTCAACTGTTTGGGCGATCTTGAGGATGCTAGAGTAGGTAGTCGCCTGGCTAATCGCCACCGCATGTCGCAGCTCCCTGGTGAGACCCTTCTTGAATCTCCAGGCCCTGTCCTCTGGCTCTCTAACTAGGCTCTCAGCGAACCTGCTGAGCCTAGAAAACTCTGCAGTGTACTGCGCCACCGTCATCGTCCCCTGCTGCAGCGCCTCGAACTGCATCCTCAGCTCATCCCTCTCCGCCTCTAGAAAGAATTTCTCCTTGAACAGAGTTTTGAAATCTGTCCAAGACACCTGGGGCTCTACAAACTGGGGGTCCTCCTAGTACCAAGCTCTGGCCAAGTCGAAGAGTCGCATGCTAGCCACCGCCACCTTCTGGTCCTCTGGAATATGCGCCATGCTCAAGGTCCTCTCTGTATTCTCCAGCCACTCATCTGCATAGATGATCCCCTCATTGCCCCAGAAGTCTATCGGGCAAAGGTTCTGGTACTCCTTGGCTGTCCCTGGTCTCGGTCCTCGTGGTGCTGGAACTGCTGCTGGAGCTGGTGTCGGAGCTGGTGCTGCTGGCTCTCTGGTCCTAAGTGCGTTAACGACAGTCGCTCTGAACTGCGCTGCCTGATGGTTCTGGGTCTCCAGAAAGTGCTGAAACATCGCCATCACCTGGGTGCCATCGAACATCATAGTCGGAGGCAGCGATGGGAAGATAGGAGGCACTGGCGGAAGCTGATCTTCCTGAACATCCGGTGCGGCCTGCTCTGAACTGCCTGCAACTCCAGAACTGCCTGCAACTCCAGAATAATCTGCGGTCTTCCTCGTAGTGACCATCCTGCATCAAAAGAAAACTTTGTGATTGATAAAAACCTAACCTACCAGAAAAATATAAATGTTTATATAATAACCATATGTACCCGATATACCCATTTTCCTATGCTATGATTCAAGTTTCCTTAGTGTAAATCAAGTCCCCCAATAGTACACTAAGACCTAGGTACCATTAGGATAGACCTGCATGGGCCACCACTAAAAATATGTCACGACCCGCTCCCGAATAATCGGACACGAGTAAGACACGCCCAGCCTTTGTTATTAGACACAACAAAGTAAGTTGTACCAATCTAGTGAAACTAACAAGTAATCAGGAAAGTGAGATAACATCATAGCATCTGTAAACGAAATCCCAGAAATAGTACAAGTCTATGTGTTTTATTACATTCATCCAGAAATATCAATTGTCTGACTAAGTCTCAAAATAGTAAAATGACATAAAGGAAAGGTACTAGGCCTCTGCGGCCTCTAAGTCCAACACAGCTCCAGCTGGCTCAGCAATAATGGCAACATCATGTCCATAATAGGTGTCGCACAGGGCCTCCAACTCACCTGCAACATATTCTATTCAGGAGCGGAGCAAAGTACAATTCTAGGTAATGAAACATGAACATGAAATGGATACAAGAGTACAGGAAATGATAATACAGGAATGAACAGGTAAGTACAGGAAAATAATACAGGAAATGAGTACATGAGATATAGTACATGAAATATAAGGTACAGGAAATATAACATACAAGAATATAAAGTACATGAATGTAATGTACAGGAATGAACTATAATCCTGCAGTACCATACATGATGTGCACAATATCAAAATACATCTAGGCCATGTGACCGGCTGGAGTGAGTACATGTACAGGAGTACATGAATAAGGTACGACTTAGGACCCGCGTGCACAGTGCGAGGCCTAAGCTAGGTACAGGAATATAGTAACCGAGATTGGTCATATGACTAGTGTATTTCCCCACCCAACACTAACAAGTACAAGAGCAAGAGTACCAGAATACAGGGATACATGATGTCGTGCTAAGACAGTGTCACAAGAAAAGGGTACAAGAATGTAAATGTACAAGACCGTAGAAGAGTACTTGCCTGGCTCCAGAAAGTACTGGTAATCAGGAACTGGATGTCTTCCTAAATTTATAATTTGTACAAGTGGGTTAAAAACTAATCAAGATCTAATTGGTGTTTTATAATTCTGACATGCCAACTACACTATGATATTGGGTTTAAGCCCTTTATCCATCATTAGATTTCTACCACTATACTCAATACCACTAGTCAATACTATAAAAATTATCAACATTTGTTTTAAAAAAATAAATCTAGGGATAATTACACATTATTTCCAGTCCCTTCATTTAGTCAAGACAATGCTCTTATAACATGAGTTGATGAGAACTCAATTATATGAATATCACAAACTTATTATATTAAAAAGATTACAGCTTAGAATTACCGCATTGCCTTGAACTTCATTCAAGTTCTGAATTCCTTTCTCGGTTTTAATTCTGAGATTTCAAACCTCAGGTTGCATACTCCCTTTCCCAGGTTTAGGAAAAATTATAATCCTGGAAAGATTGATATAATCGGTCTTCAATCGGAAGCTGATTGCAACCATCAGTCCTCCATTCAGTGATTAATAGGAATCAACTAAGCTCACATGAACCAATCACAACTTAATTTAATTCATGACTTGTAGCTATCATAGCAAAATTTGTAAAGCAACCCAAGAAGTTATACACATAAATTCCCAGGAACCTCTTGCAACTCTAAGCAAATTTCGTACATCTTACTTCGACTGTACAAAAATAGGTGAACAATCAATAGGTTTGACAGAGAGATCTATAGACTGGTTTTCTATACAATCCATACCCAGATTCTGCCAATGAACTCAACTCCAAACTCTTCACTGTCAACAGAAAAAATGACAATCAAATAACTCAACTCTCAATCCCAGTTCTCACTGCCACAACATAGATTTCGAAGGAAAAAGAATAGAGAAGAGATATACTCTTCCACCCAACACAACTTATAAATATTACAAAACTGGAACAATTATAAATAAGAAAGAACATGCCAAATAGAAATGAATATACACTCAAATCAAATCCATAAAAATAAGGAAATTGCCATTGCATCCAACACCCCAATCAATTGGACACAGTCGAAATCTTAGTCTGACACGAGCAAGAGGGACACAAACACCATGCACATAGGTACGAACAACGGACAAGAATCACGAACTCACGATCAATGAACACGAACCCACGCCTCCCTCGGACACAATTCGATTCGTCAGCAATAGAAGTAGACACGAAAGTACGACACATGACACAACACCCAAAACACAAGATTACATTCCTAAAATTCCCAGCAAAAATTCTAAAGAAGTTTGGAATAGAAAATACCTGATGATTGCTGTTGATAGCTACGAACACAACAACCTAACACAAGCCTTCCCGAGAGTGGCCTGTATTAAGAACAGTACGAAGAATTACAAGAATAATTTAGCTATTCTTCCAGAAAAAAGAAAAGGATCACACACTCAAACAAGGATCAAACAAAACCTACTGGATTCGATCTCAATCTCGATTCTCCTCACGGATTCTCAATTCGAAATCAGGTCAGCAATAACTAAAGAAAATATAGATCAAAAAATTATTCGGTCAGCTAAACAATTTATCCAGAGAAATCGATTCATATTCTAGATCTAGAAGGAAATCAAAGATCAACTCACCAAGAACTAGGTCAAGTGCTCCAACAGGTCGATGCTCCTGTTTGCTTGAGAACTGGATCGATCAGTTCAGATCTGGAAAGAATTCATCAATCAGAGTTTTGGAGGACAAAGAATTCGCTAGGGAAATAGTTTGATTTACCTACGATTTCGTGAAGTGAACGATCTGTTCACCGGAATCAGTGAGTCGACGAGATCACGCTGCTGAGTCGAAGTGAAGAGGTACCGCCTCTAGATCACCAGAGTCAAAACCTCGCCAAGAAGCGCTCGTGTGGACGGCCTCGTCGTCGTTGAGACTACTACGGTCGAGCTGTGCCTTCACTCTCCGCCGAAGAGCTCGGTCACCGTCATCATCAAAGCCATCGCCGGAGTCGTCGGTCGCCGTGTCGTCGTCGTCGCCGTCAGTTGAAAGGAGCGGAGGACTCGAGAAATTATGGGGACTCGAGACACTCGAGGGCACTCGAGAGTTCGAGAGACAGAGCGAAATATTAATGGCTCAGCTCTCTCTCTCTCTCCAGAATCAATTGATTTTAAAGGAAAGATTTGGTAAACTTTCAAAAAGGCCCCCCCGCTACTACTCCTTTCTGCCTGAGTCCCTCTATTTCATTAATCTTTCAAAATAACCAAGCCCCTTTCCACTATTTACAGAAAATCAGAAAAACAGCTAGGAAGAATAAGTTGAGTGGGGACCACTCTAAAAAGTTTGTAACAAACTTTTGAAATTCGAAATCGTGCTCTAAATTTCCCTCCAAAATAGATTATCAATTTAAATGAAAACTAATCTATTATTTAGACTAGTAATAACAATTATATGAAATTTAGAAATCGAAATTGTTTATTTAAGAAACTGGGAAGTGGAGTTACACAACTTATATATTTTTTCGCGTAGTACTCTTATACTTGTCTTTAGGAGTAGTAGCCAAAATAGCACTTTCAGTCTTTTCTTGTTCAAAATATCTTCTTCTTGTACACAGTACGAAATGAGCTCATTTAGAGTCCATTTCTCATTTTGGCAGTTGTAACTAACCTTAAATTGATTGTACTTTGTAGGAAGTTAAGAGCAATACCAAATTCATGAGCAAGTCATCTGATAACTCGAGCTTAAGTGTATTAAGTTGTGAAGCAATATGAGATATCTCCATGATGTACTTGTCACTTCACCTTCCTGGTAATTGAAAAAATTTCTTTTATTTTTTTTATTTTATAGCATTTTAATTCAAACATTTAGAGTTTTATTGCTTATTTTTTTTAACAACTATTATGTGTTAAAGCAGCTTACATTGTTGGCCCAGGCCATTTCCTATTGGGCCTATGTTTTGGACTTTCCCTTTTTCTTTTATTTTTAATTAGTTGTGTAACACCCAGCCTGCCGTTTGAATTCTTCAGCTCAGTTAAATTCAAACCTAACGGAATCTCTCCTTCTCTGTAACCGAATTTGCTGGGAAGGGAAATTGGAATTTCTCGCTTCTCCTACGTGCTTAATCCCCACGCTACCTATTGCTATTTAAGACCCTCCTCTTCTGATCTTATCTTCTTATCCATTCTCCTCAATTGTTCTACCCTCTTTCTCCTCAAATCCAGAGTTCCCGAACCCTAATTTGGAGGAACGATCGAGAGAAATCGATGTCGAGACTTGGGCTGTAGTGGATCTCCTTCGATCACCTACCTACTTGTTCGTGTCCATAATTCAGGTAAATTCCTAGCAAGTCCCTTAATCGATCGATTCTTTTGATAATCTCTTTTCTGAATTCAGATTCATTTGATCTTCTAGGAACGATTTCTTTCCCTGATGATTTTTGAGGATTGATCGGTTGAGTACATTTAGATCGTTAAGATTTGGTAAGACCTAACTTGTCAAATTCAGATCTGAACCTAGGATGTTCTTAAGCCCATTTTGATTTCTAATTCCTATTGACAGTTAAGGAACTGTGTGAAATTCTTGAAAGGGAAGCAGATTTTCATTACTCAGATTTGCAACAGGTAATTTTTTGATCATTACTTTGTTAGGATCATTTAGTCAGATCAATGAATGATCTGGAGGAATTTATTATTTTGTAAGACGAATTGTGTATCAGATGGGGCATTTTTGAACAAAATTAATTCACTGTTTGATATTAAGAAGGGAATTGGGTTGAGTTCAATAATTCAACCATGGGAGAGACTATCATGTAGCTGTATCAATGTTTAAGATTGACTGTTGATGTGTCCTGTGGAAGGCTGACGCATATGAATCATATGAACTGACATTCATCAGACCAATGGATCAACTGTACAAATTTCATTAGGACTGATTTCTCACATATCAGTCCTGGTTCAGGAAGTCAGCTCTGAACCTGGGATTTGAAAGGGAGGTCTCAATTTGACAGTTAGTTGTCTGTTTTAGATTTTAATTAACTAGCAACCTATGAATGATTAATCATCTACTACTCTGTAAACCCAAATTTCCTTTATTGACTGAAGGTGGATATATTACCCTCAAGTTTGGGACTGATGTATCATGGCTGAAATTAGTCAGGTATTAAGACTCCTTGAGTAGTAGCTGATGAGATCGAGTACCAATGAAGTGAAATTTGCTTGGGATATTAACTGGGATTCAGAACGAATGTATAGGTTTGGGTTATACTGTTTTAACTTGGTTAGTACACACCACCCTTATGCTTCATGAGTTTGTGTATATCTTTAAAGACAGTTAGTAGGAATGCAAGGGCAAGATGAGTGTGTTTTGGACTGATAGTTCAGAGCAGTGCTCATTGAGGGAACACTGTTGATTCAGTCTCTATTTGTTTATCCTTATTATAGTTAAACTAATATGTTATTTAGAACTTCAGTAGCAGGTTTTTGACCTACAAGATGGGTAGGGTTGTATGATGTTGGCTAACATCAGGTATCAGAATTAGTGGTGCACTGAACAGGGGATTTTCAGTATAACAGTGATGGGGATCCTATAGTAATGTCCTGGTCCAATTAACTAAACTCAAGATTGCATATATCATCTTGGTTCAATCTAAGAATCTAGATTTATATTCAACCTGGGTTCATTTGGCTGAACCTGAACACTACTATAGTGAGGAAATCTGAGAACTAGGTAACTGATTCCTTGATAGAACTGTACAAGTCATCTTGTTTTTGAGTTTTGCATGTTGTCTTCCAATTGTATTGGATGGGTTTTAGACTAAATTTCCTATAGGTAATAGACTTGCAGTAATAGAGATAACTGGAGGGAATATGGGTTTCACTGTATGATTGTAGCTTAGCAGTTTCAACTGTCCTGCTACATATAGGACTAGCTTAGACTGAACTGGGAAGATTGAACAGTCAAGTTAGATGTTAGCAATTATATACATTCCTATATATGTCAAACTAAATAAGATATCAGCCATTTTGCATATTAGGATTGTGTTGGGTAGTGTCCTGAGAAGAAATTCTACTCAAGTCTGAAGTTTAGAAGGGAATTCTTCTGAGTAGTTAGCAGTCTCACAAAATCTGAACCCAAGCCTTGGTCTAATTGGGAAACTCAGGAACCTGAGAGTCTCAGGAAAACCTGAGACACTTGATATGTTCCAGTGTAACCCAGGAACCAGGAATATAGTCCTGAGTAATCCAGGAATGAATTCCAGTATTATCCTGGAATGAAGTCCAAGTTTGAACCTAGAATAAGTTCAAGATTAACCTAAGGTATAACTAGAATTGTATTCATTATTAGATGTTTTGGCTAGTCGACCATGGCCCATTTAGAAACCTGCATAAGCATTACCAGGTTAGATGATAAAGGATAGATTAATTGCCTTGAAACATTGTATTAGAAGCAGGATTTTAGTTCAGTTAGTAGCTAATGGTGGTTCCCATACATTGCTCTAGCCATGACAAGCATTCAAGGTGTGTGTTTCACTGTATCCATAATGGGAAAGTGTTGGCAATTTGTAAATGTCCTGCCAGTGGACTGATAGCCAAGGATTTGATTTGTAGGCAATACTCTAGCATTGCAAGTGAGCAGATGGTATTAAGTGTCCTGATTTGGTTAAGTTTTAGCCCATATTAAGACTGAAGGATTATATGTTCCCTAAACTAATGAGGAGGAGTATGGTTCAATTCTGAATCATCCTTGTGTAATGCAAGATTACACAACCTTGTTCAAGTTTAGTGAAGCTTGAGGGTTAGAATATTAGGCTCCTTTAGAAGAGAGTGTTAAACAGTAGTTAGATAGGATTGTGTGAGGTTATAAACCTTCTTGACAAATTCATGGTTAGAATATTGTAGATTTATAAGTAGATGTAATCTAGTATTTATCAAATAGAACTTAGAATTTAATGTAGTGTTTTTAGATTATAAATCAACCTTGCATTATTGATTTATCATATTGTAAATCATTTACTTACAGGAGGACACCCAGTTTCTTTGGTTACTTGTACTTTCCTGGAGCAAGGCAAGTACACTCTACGGTTTTGTACTTTACATTATCTTTCCTGTACTTCCTTGAGTGACACAATTGCAACACGACATGTTCTTCTGGTACTCTTGTTCTCTTGTGCTTATTACTTGTATCTGGGGAGGGAAAATATGCTATCTATGTGACCAATCCCAAGTAACAACTCAGGTGTGTTTTAGCTTAGACCCCGCATCGTGCACGCGGGTCCTAAGTCACCATTTATGTGCTTTCAGGTTCTTTCAGGTGCTTACCCTAGCCGGTCACGTAGTTAGTTATATTTCAAATGTATTACACACATGTTCAGGAGATTTCCTTGTACTTATTTCCTGTGATATCATGTTCTTTCAGGTGCTTACATATCATGTTCATTCATGCTCTTACATTCATGTTCTTTCATGTACTTTACCCTGTTCTTCATGTACTTATTCACCTGTATTTTCCTGTACTTTCCATGTTCCCTTGTACTTCATTTCATGATGTCTTGTTCATTACCTAGAATTATACTTGCTCCGCTCCTGACTGGATATGTTATGATAGGTGAGATGGAGGCTTTGTGTGACACATACTATGGACAGGATACTGCCTTCCCTACTGAGCCAGCTGGAGCTGCTTGTGACCTAGAGGCTGCAGAGGCCTAGTCTCATTAGTATTTCCATTTATCTTTCCATGTATTGAGACTAGCAGACTCTTATAGTTGAATTGTAATAAAATTCAGATATTGTATCTCTTTTCTGGTTGGGACACATTATATAGTTGCTGTGATTCTATACTTTCATGTTTATCTGGTTAGTTTCCCTAGCTTGGTACAGCTTACTTCATTGTGTCTAACAATGAAGGCTGGGCTTGTCCGACTCGTGTCCGATTATTCGGGAGCGGGTCGTGACATGTTTTTAGTGGTGGCCCATGCAGGTCTAGCCTAATGGTACCTAGGACTTAGCGTACTATTGGGGGACTTGATTACACTAGGGAAACTTGATCACAGCATAGGAAAACCGGGAAATAAGGGTATATCAGGTATATCAGGTGTATCAGGTATTTTGATATTCTATAAACACTTGTTGTATGTAGGTCTAGGTTATTTTAACAGTTTTTTGTTTTGCAGATAGTTCAAAAGCATGCGATACCAGAACTGTCAATTCACCTGCACTTGACGTTTTCGTGCTTCCACTACTTTCTACCACTCTACTATCCCCATGGGTAGTACGTAGTTGACAGAGATGTCTGAAGAGTCCCTTGACAACCAGAGGAAGCAGGCCACCTTTTCCAAATCAGACTTGTGGATACACTCTCCGAGCCAGGAAGGACTTCTGATTTCCAGACGCTCAGACACTTGGACTTTTCCGACACCAAGCGCATATCTTGCACCAGAGAGCCGATCGAGAACCTGAAGCCGCCTCTGAAGATCATCTCAGCATGTGAGGATCCGACTTCTCTGAAGATTAGAGCCACCAGCCTGGAGATTCAGAATGTAACGCAGACAATGGAACGAGACCGAAAGCTGAAGCTCATGAAAGACTTGAAGATTTATGACAAAGACAACAACTACCCTGAACCCGCAAAGCATCACAACACTCAGTCAGCGTTTCTTCGGTCACACCACCAGTCGCATCATCAGGAGCAGATCTCAGCAGCCAGCACGCCAGCAGTCATATATTCCTGCCAGAGGCCTGCACTTCAGCCCCAACGGGAGATCCAGATTCAGATCAAGCCGACGATCATTTACAATTTCTGCCACCTCTCAGGATGCTACTATGAAGAGTGCCGCAAAAGATGGAGTCTATGCTTGTTTTACAGATCGCCTGCCCACCCAGTCAGGGATTGCCGGAGACCATTGATCACACTGTCCAAGGGCGAACACGAAGAGCACCAGGACTACAGCAAGGGAACCAGCCTCTCTAGATTCAGCAACCACGTGGAGTACTACCGTAGGGATCAACCTACGCCAGGACAATTGAAGAAGGATTCCCGTTCCGGAGGAATACTGAAGACAGACTAAAGACTGAAGATTTTTGTATGGTTGGAAAAACCATATATCTTAATTCGCAATCCAGCTTTCCCTTAAATTCCTTGAAGCATCTAGATCATAATTTGAAACTTCTTGTTTGAAACCCTGGTGGATATTCGAAACTTAACTCGAGATACTGTTTTCTATTCGTTGATTGGTACTCCTTCAATCCATTCTTAGTAACCTTGCTCTTTTCGAGATTCTACTTAGGAATTTTGTTTCTTATTCAGGACTAGTTACAATCTGTAAAATTTGTTTTCCTTCCGAAGTTCAGTTTTCTATTTGGGGATTGTTGGAATTTGATTCAATACTTGTTTCTATTCACCATTCAAGACATCGTTTGAAAACTTCAGTTTCGACCTGTTCCCTATGTGAGATTCGTTTCCTACGTGGCTTGTTTTCTACTTAGAAATTGTTCCGTTCACAACTTTGCTTCGATCTTGTTCCCTATTTGATATCTTGTTTTCTCGTCAAGATTTTCTATTCGAGATTTTATTTCCTTATTCACGACTTTGTTTATACTTGTTTTTCTATTTTTCTTTCACTGTGTACCTTATTGGAGAATTCATTTTCACTTCAAGTTTTGCTCGAGATTTTATTGTTATTCGAGATTTTATTGAAACTTGTTTCCAGTACGGGATTTTATTCTTATCTGATACCTTGCTTCAGTTCGTCCTTCGAGACTCTGTTATCCTTTCGAGATAACGTCCCATATGTGGAAGCTTGTTACCATTCCAGATATCAGTTGATATTCCGTCATAATTTGAAACTTCGTCCTGTCTAAAATTTTAAATCTCCCTGGCTGCCCTTTTGTACTCACTGATTGGATCCCTTGTCATTTTTAGTACCTAATAAACTCATGTATTCTAACAGTCAGGTAACTTCACCATTTCTGTGACTTGGACTATTGAAATTTATTTTGAATTCCTCGAGACCCTTTTTAAATTCCTAGGGATAAAGTCGAGAGGCTATTCGATGACCTACTATGGCATGACAGTTGCGCGCTGCAGCCATTAGCTGGATTATGGAGACTGAGGGTTCACTGCAGCCAGTAGCGCACTGGCGAGGCAGGAACTCTAAGTTGAAGTGATTTCAGATACCCATAGGTTTTCGAGTACTGTCGAGACTTGTCATATTCTTTATATCTTGATTTCTTGGTTGTTTCGTCAATGATTGTTGGAAAATAGATAAGGTTGATAGAGTATTTGGAGACATATTGTTATTTGAGTCACGGAGCCGAAAGTCCACTGCAGTCAGATACATACTGGCGGGATAGAGATTCTAAGCAAAGTGATTTCAGATACCAGCATGTTCTTGGATACTCTGGAGACTATAATCCCTTTTCATATGATTATTGGTTTTTGAGAATCACAGATCCTTACAAGTTCATTCTGATTTGATACTGTATCTCCTGAGTATTGCGTACGTCTCCTCAATCAATCCTTGCTAAATTTTCCTTCTAGCACTTTATCGTTATATCATTGAATTCCTCAAAATTGTATATTACCAGATTGTGATTCCGTACTTCGTTTGTGATTTGTCTAAACTTCGATCTTAAGTCACGTCCATCTGACCATGATTTCCTATTTTGACCTAGTCCAATTTGATCGTACTTAATAATTGTGTCTTCATGATTTTGCTCCTTTAAGATGTAATTGAACTTCGTTCCATCTCGTGCCTATTTGATTATGATCATTGGTAGATCGTATTATTTCAACTTCTTGTGTGTAATTATCGTATTTAATCTCAAAGGCTCAGGGTGTCTCAGAGTTGCACAGGATCGGCAGAAGCACTAGGCGGACAGCAGCAGACGGCCACTTGAGTTCGAGGTTGGAGACAGAGTGTTCCTGAAGATCTCACCGACCAGAGGCGTCATTCGGTTCGGCAGAGGCAGGAAGCTCAGTCCGAGATTCATCGGACCCTTCGACGTGATGGCGCAGATTGGCGAGGTGGCATATCGACTAGCGCTTCCAGCTAGATTGGAGGGAGTGCATGATGTTTTCCACGTATCTCAGCTACGACGATACATTCCAGACCCGAGCCATGTGGTGGACTATTCCAAGCTAGAGGTGGGCCCGAGATTGACCTACGAGGAGCAGCCAGTGGAGATCCTCGATCGTAGGAAGAAGCGTCTGCGGAACCAGATTATTCCTCTTGTCCGTATCACGTGGAAACACCACTCTTCGGAAGAGTCCACATGGGAGCACGAGGACGAGATGCGGGAGCGCTATCCCACTCTGTTGATTGATTCGATTGTACCCTATTTTGTGGATTTCAATTTTAATAAATAACTGGTGTTTGGATCTTTTGAGAATTGTGGAGTTTGTTGGGTCCTTTGAATTTCGAGGACGAAATTTTTCAAGGGGGAGAGATTTGTCACTTCCCCTTCCTGGTAATTGAAAATTTTTCTTTTATTTTTTTTATTTTATAGCATTTTAATTCAAACATTTAGAGTTTTATTGCTTATTTTTTTTAACAACTATTATGTGTTAAAGCAGCTTACATTGTTGGCCCAGGCCATTTCCTATTGGGCCTATGTTTTGGACTTTCCCTTTTTCTTTTATTTTTAATTAGTTGTGTAACACCCAGCCTGCCGTTTGAATTCTTCAGCTCAGTTAAATTCAAACCTAACGGAATCTCTCCTTCTCTGTAACCGAATTTGCTGGGAAGGGAAATTGGAATTTCTCGCTTCTCCTACGTGCTTAATCCCCACGCTACCTATTGCTATTTAAGACCCTCCTCTTCTGATCTTATCTTCTTATCCATTCTCCTCAATTGTTCTACCCTCTTTCTCCTCAAATCCAGAGTTCCCGAACCCTAATTTGGAGGAACGATCGAGAGAAATCGATGTCGAGACTTGGGCTGTAGTGGATCTCCTTCGATCACCTACCTACTTGTTCGTGTCCATAATTCAGGTAAATTCCTAGCAAGTCCCTTAATCGATCGATTCTTTTGATAATCTCTTTTCTGAATTCAGATTCATTTGATCTTCTAGGAACGATTTCTTTCCCTGATGATTTTTGAGGATTGATCGGTTGAGTACATTTAGATCGTTAAGATTTGGTAAGACCTAACTTGTCAAATTCAGATCTGAACCTAGGATGTTCTTAAGCCCATTTTGATTTCTAATTCCTATTGACAGTTAAGGAACTGTGTGAAATTCTTGAAAGGGAAGCAGATTTTCATTACTCAGATTTGCAACAGGTAATTTTTCGATCATTACTTTGTTAGGATCATTTAGTCAGATCAATGAATGATCTGGAGGAATTTATTATTTTGTGAGACGAATTGTGTATCAGATGGGGCATTTTTGAACAAAATTAATTCACTGTTTGATATTAAGAAGGGAATTGGGTTGAGTTCAATAATTCAACCATGGGAGAGACTATCATGTAGCTATATCAATGTTTAAGATTGACTGTTGATGTGTCCTGTGGAAGGCTGACGCATGTGAATCATATGAACTGACATTCATCAGACCAATGGATCAACTGTACAAATTTCATTAGGACTGATTTCTCACATATCAGTCCTGGTTCAGGAAGTCAGCTCTGAACCTGGGATTTGAAAGGGAGGTCTCAATTTGACAGTTAGTTGTCTGTTTTAGATTTTAATTAACTAGCAACCTATGAATGATTAATCATCTACTACTCTATAAACCCAAATTTCCTTTATTGACTGAAGGTGGATATATTACCCTCAAGTTTGGGACTGATGTATCATGGCTGAAATTAGTCAGGTATTAAGACTCCTTGAGTAGTAGCTGATGAGATCGAGTACCAATGAAGTGAAATTTGCTTGGGATATTAACTGGGATTCAGAACGAATGTATAGGTTTGGGTTATACTGTTTTAACTTGGTTAGTACACACCACCCTTATGCTTCATGAGTTTGTGTATATCTTTAAAGACAGTTAGTAGGAATGCAAGGGCAAGATGAGTGTGTTTTGGACTGATAGTTCAGAGCAGTGCTCATTGAGGGAACACTGTTGATTCAGTCTCTATTTGTTTATCCTTATTATAGTTAAACTAATATGTTATTTAGAACTTCAGTAGCAGGTTTTTGACCTACAAGATGGGTAGGGTTGTATGATGTTGGCTAACATCAGGTATCAGAATTAGTGGTGCACTGAACAGGGGATTTTCAGTATAACAGTGATGGGGATCCTATAGTAATGTCCTGGTCCAATTAACTAAACTCAAGATTGCATATATCATCTTGGTTCAATCTAAGAATCTAGATTTATATTCAACCTGGGTTCATTTGGCTGAACCTGAACACTACTATAGTGAGGAAATCTGAGAACTAGGTAACTGATTCCTTGATAGAACTGTACAAGTCATCTTGTTTTTGAGTTTTGCATGTTGTCTTCCAATTGTATTGGATGGGTTTTAGACTAAATTTCCTATAGGTAATAGACTTGCAGTAATAGAGATAACTGGAGGGAATATGGGTTTCACTGTATGATTGTAGCTTAGCAGTTTCAACTGTCCTGCTACATATAGGACTAGCTTAGACTGAACTGGGAAGATTGAACAGTCAAGTTAGATGTTAGCAATTATATACATTCCTATATATGTCTAACTAAATAAGATATCAGCCATTTTGCATATTAGGATTGTGTTGGGTAGTGTCCTGAGAAGAAATTCTACTCAAGTCTGAAGTTTAGAAGGGAATTCTTCTGAGTAGTTAGCAGTCTCACAAAATCTGAACCCAAGCCTTGGTCTAATTGGAAAACTCAGGAACCTGAGAGTCTCAGGAAAACCTGAGACACTTGATATGTTCCAGTGTAACCCAGGAACCAGGAATATAGTCCTGAGTAATCCAGGAATGAATTCCAGTATTATTCTGGAATGAAGTCCAAGTTTGAACCTAGAATAAGTTCAAGATTAACCTAAGGTATAACTAGAATTGTATTCATTATTAGATGTTTTGGCTAGTCGACCATGGCCCATTTAGAAACCTGCATAAGCATTACCAGGTTAGATGATAAAGGATAGATTAATTGCCTTGAAACATTGCATTAGAAGCAGGATTTTAGTTCAGTTAGTAGCTAATGGTGGTTCCCATACATTGCTCTAGCCATGACAAGCATTCAAGGTGTGTGTTTCACTGTATCCATAATGGGAAAGTGTTGGCAATTTGTAAATGTCCTGCCAGTGGACTGATAGCCAAGGATTTGATTTGTAGGCAATACTCTAGCATTGCAAGTGAGCAGATGGTATTAAGTGTCCTGATTTGGTTAAGTTTTAGCCCATATTAAGACTGAAGGATTATATGTTCCCTAAACTAATGAGGAGGAGTATGGTTCAATTCTGAATCATCCTTGTGTAATGCAAGATTACACAACCTTGTTCAAGTTTAGTGAAGCTTGAGGGTTAGAATATTAGGCTCCTTTAGAAGAGAGTGTTAAACAGTAGTTAGCTAGGATTGTGTGAGGTTATAAACCTTCTTGACAAATTCATGGTTAGAATATTGTAGATTTATAAGTAGATGTAATCTAGTATTTATCAAATAGAACTTAGAATTTAATGTAGTGTTTTTAGATTATAAATCAACCTTGCATTATTGATTTATCATATTGTAAATCATTTACTTACAGGAGGACACCCAGTTTCTTTGGTTACTTGTACTTTCCTGGAGTAAGGCAAGTACACTCTACGGTTTTGTACTTTACATTATCTTTCCTGTACTTCCTTGAGTGACACAATTGCAACACGACATGTTCTTCTGGTACTCTTGTTCTCTTGTGCTTATTACTTGTATCTGGGGAGGGGAAATATGCTATCTATGTGACCAATCCCAAGTAACAACTCAGGTGTGTTTTAGCTTAGACCCCGCATCGTGCACGCGGGTCCTAAGTCACCATTCATGTGCTTTCAGGTTCTTTCAGGTGCTTACCCTAGCCGGTCACGTAGTTAGTTATATTTCAAATGCATTACACACATGTTCAGGAGATTTCCTTGTACTTATTTCCTGTGATATCATGTTCTTTCAGGTGCTTACATATCATGTTCATTCATGCTCTTACATTCATGTTCTTTCATGTACTTTACCCTGTTCTTCATGTACTTATTCACCTGTATTTTCCTGTACTTTCCATGTTCCCTTGTACTTCATTTTATGATGTCTTGTTCATTACCTAGAATTGTACTTGCTCCGCTCCTGACTGGATATGTTATGATAGGTGAGATGGAGGCTTTGTGTGACACATACTATGGACAGGATACTGCCTTCCCTACTGAGCCAGCTGGAGCTGCTTGTGACCTAGAGGCTGCAGAGGCCTAGTCTCATTAGTATTTCCATTTATCTTTCCATGTATTGAGACTAGCAGACTCTTATAGTTGAATTGTAATAAAATTCAGATATTGTATCTCTTTTCTGGTTGGGACACATTATATAGTTGCTGTGATTCTATACTTTCACGTTTATCTGGTTAGTTTCCCTAGCTTGGTACAGCTTACTTCATTGTGTCTAACAATGAAGGCTGGGCGTGTCCGACTCGTGTCCGATTATTCGGGAGCGGGTCGTGACAGTACACCCTTATGTTACCTTTGCTCTTACATTTCATGGTAATCAAGCACAACAAAAATGTGCTAGTTTCCGCTTTATCATTCTTTGCAAATCGTTTCTCAATTTTAACAAGGAATTGTTTGGCACCGGTAACCTCATTAGATATTGCACCCCTAAATGACTCAGGAATGCCTCGCATTATGATCATCATACACATGCAGTTTGAGCGTTGTCACGACCAGCAGCTGATATGGGTGCACGAATGAGCGACAGAGTCCAGCCTACGCCGCAGCGTCGGCGGTAGAATTATGTCTTTGTCACTATCTATCTCATATAGTAATAAAATGTACATGTCATAGATCTAATCTCCAAAATAGAGGACAAAGTACAATGATAATGGTAAAAATTCAATCACAATCTAAAGCATGATAAGATATCAAGAAATCTAGTAAACTACAAAGTCTAAAACATTTACAACATCCAAATATAATATCAAAAATCAAGTCTTAAATATGACAACAAAATCTCTATTATACATGCCAAGGGTTCTAACAGTAAATCTAACACAAGCTATAATAGTAACTAAGCCTCCCGGTATCACTTCTGAGTATCAGGACCCATAGTTGCTATCCCCTCCTCGTATCCGTAGAACGTGGGACACAAATCTCCTGGGCAATCATCTGAAAAATATATCTAGTCAGGATGGAACGAGCACATCTCTAGAAATTCTAATTAAATGACAAAAACTATAAAACATTTATAGTAAGTAATACTTGATGAACATGTGAAGAATGAGTCAGAAAATGAAATAGAACAATAGTTAACTATAGTACAGGAAAAGTAAATATGACGAATCAGAAGAATATGGTACTAAAGATTGTAAATAGAGATAATTGAACTAGGACAGATGTGATGTGAGACCGGCTAGTATAATATAAGTCCAGTGAGTATAATATGAGTCTAGTAGAAAAGCACTAAACCAGTGTGTTTTGAAATACCATTTTTTATATGTAAACGGCTAGGGGTAAATACGACCATCATATGCTTGGCAACCATACAATGCCCATCTTTCCAGAATATACCAGTAGGGGTGGTTTTAGCATGATTATGAATATTTACATGTCTACCCGAGTATTTCCTGCCCCGATAAGTATAAGTGAATCCATATCTCGACACATAAATCAAGTACAAGTCCAACCAGAATGTAAGTGATGCCAGTAGTTGGTTCCAGTGAGTGATTCCAAAAATAGGGGATAGACAAGTATAATACACGTGTCGTAAGTAATGAATCCAGAAATACAATCCGTGTTGTGTCAGAGAGTCAGATAATACTATACTAGAAGCTAAATCATAATAATTATCAGATAAATAAAAACTATCAGAGAATGTACTCGCCTGCGGTCCTGAACAATAAATTTGGATCGATGCCCAAAGTGGAGTCACAAGGACCTATATATGAGATATACAGAGTTATTTGGTGTTCTAGAGTAAACAATGAATTTAAATGCATTAATTACATGCTTCTAGGGCCTTTCTAGGTCAATACAAGTCAAACTAGGTCAACCCTAGTCAATTGGTCAACTCTAGGTTAAACTTTGTTTAGTTTGTCAACCCTAGGTTATTGGGATTATACCCGATTGATAATACCTATACTCAAATGTCAAATTCTATTCCCAAGATTTTTCCTACTTCCTATATTACAAGCTTAACTAATAACACCATTACCTACATTACCCCAATCTTTAGTACCTAGGTTCTTCTATTACCTATCCATGGCAAATACTCCTTTCTCATTGTATCAATATATCCTTACTTATAAATGACATATAGACATTACCTATTTACTGTCCAACCACACACATTATTTTAACTAGACACTCAAACCCACACCGCTGTTATCTCTCCTACACTCACTCTACCCTCACACAATAATCAAAATATGATAGACTGATACCAAAAGCTCCATATCTAATTGGACTGATATAATGTATACGTGTAATGACTGATAACAAGAAGTTAGAGGACGGACAAATAAAAGTAGAGCCTCCACTTCACTGTAACTTTATTCAAATGAAGGTAGAGCCTCCCCTACTAATAGAGACTAAACCATAATGATGAGGACTAAAATATGGGTAACCATCTAAGTGATACATATGCTAACAACTATAAATTGCTACTGCTACTGCTATATGATGTTTCCCCAACTAAAATGACATATACAAATGGAAAGTATAGACTGTACTCAAGAGAATAGGTTGCAGACTGAACAAATGTTCAGTAGAGGACTGAACATATCAATCTGGGACTGTACCATCTACAATGGTATTGAACCTATAAATGCAACTAATGTGTGAACAAAGTAATAATGTCTGAACTAATATGGACAGGTTAATAGGTAACACAAGGGACTATAACTTATGGATATGGACTGAACATGGCTAAGGGACTGATGCAATATACATGGGGTACAGTGTATAATGACTGATGCATGCCACAACTGGTACAAAAAGGATTGATCACTGCCTAGGCCTACACGAGCCCCTACTACTCAAAATACTGACACAAAAGAGTGTCCTATAACTGAACATTACTAGAGGACTGAACTAAAAGTGTGGGCTGAAACATTAGGATACAAATATGACTGTCAAAACTGGTACCAATTAGTCAAACCCCCGAGTTCCCTCTATTTGTGATACTGACACCACCATAGGCGAGGACTGAATCAAATGCAAATCCCTCCTTCATTACCCCTTGATTGATATGAAGGAAGGTTATACGAGGAATGAAATAAAGCTTACAAGGAACTGCACTATACTGTCAACTGATGCAAGGACATGAAATTCCTTTGGGACTGATATATTTGGAGGTAAGGGACAGAACCAATAGAGAATAGGGACTGATCATGAAGTTACAAATGAACTAAACATTAAGTTACAAATGTACTGACACAATATAATGACTGATACTTAAATAGTTAATGGGCCGAACATGAAGATGAAAATGGACTGAATATTAGAGAGACTGAAATAACTTATGAGTGTCATATAATTCGAACAAGGACAGACACAGGTAAGGTTCACTCTACACTGAAACATAATAATATAGGGACTGTACAGTAAAGACTTGGGACTGAAATATGTATACTAAATTCCCTTCTCTGCACACACACCATGGTGATCATAACCTATACACACCAAGCACATACACACATACTTGCACTCACACATTACTTTATATTCCCTTTTCACATCCCTCTCTAACAGACATGTGACACACACAAGACATACATGCACTCTACACTCAATCCCCTCTGTGTGTCACTCACCTATACACAATCACACTCTTTACGTAAACATAGGCCAACTAAGTACCCTCTCTTCACATGCTCTGCTTGCTGCTATATGCAGGGGATTCCTACATAGGCAGCCCCAAAATCCTACTGCCTTTAAATATAACTTCCTGTTACCACTGCTAATGTAGGTGCACACACCATATTAGGTAGATATACATATACAGGTATCTGAGTGTTCCCCTCTACCTCAAGTGCAACCATTCACAGGGACCCCTACCCCTATCTGCTGTTGTTTCTCTCTGATTCCCTCCCTCTATCTATGCTCTCCCTACTGCTACAGGTCCCTTGTCTACCCCCTACTGTATAAGGGCCGGTAGGGCCTGCTACTAGTTGCTTGCAAGATAATTTCTGTGGCATAGGAGCTAAGTCCCCCTTGCACATATGTGTATTGCACACTGCACACAGTGCAGTTCCCCTTCTACTTCACTCATCTACATAATTTTCTCTCCAAAACACACACACACACACACACACACACACACACATAAAAAATATATAGAGGACATACTCACAATACAATTTTAGTCCCCCCTCTACTATATTGCTGCCATGACACTCAAATCCAAGCTATGAACACACACACACAATATAGTCCAAAATAGTTTACCTATCAAACTCTAAAATAGCCCACAAGCTCCCCATCTAAGCAAAATCACATAATATCCATTTATAACACTAAAAACATAAACCAAATGATAAGTTAAATAAATATATACTAGGAACAAGTGTCAAAACTGAAATTTCAATATTAGGTGTCTACTTGGTTATTTTGTCAAACACTTGGCGTGCATATCACGATATGCCTTGATACGCACTCCAAATAGACCCAAACTTGACCCGAAGCATACCCACATGTTCTAAATCACAATTAGGACCTAATAAACCTATCCACAAGCCCTAGAAATATCATTCTCGGATTTCCTTCAAAATAGGTCAAAATATAAAGAGAAAAGTCTCCAAATGTGAAAAACAGAGAGTCAAAACTCCTCTTTGTTTTCCATAAAAATCAACAACAGGTATTACAGAATACTGGAATTGATTGCAGACTCACTTGTACAAAGAAGAACCTAGAAAGAAAGCCTAGGAAACAATCTAAGTACAATTGTTTAGTTTTGATTGTAGGGGTGACGGTGAAGGCTCGAAAAAGTGCTATCAACTCTGTCTTACTCCGTGGACTATCTGATGCAGTGTCTAGCTCGTAAAGATATTTCTTTTTCTTGAAGGTTGCCATCCTTGGATTGCCAACCATCTTGCAGGGGTGTGGCACCCTGCTATTTATAGTGATTTCGGGACGAAGGATATTTTGAGCCAAATAGATGACCGCATGACAAATCCCCCGGCCACATGGCCGTAATCATGCCTCGAGACTCGGTCTGTGACAGATAGCTGGGTATTTTTTAGGATTTGTTGTAATTTGTCGCTGAGTAGTTGAGACCTGGTCAGCTTGTCACGTGCATCAACTAATCTCCTGTGGCGAGCTGCATGAAGGATGTCTCCTCGTCGAACCGGATGAGGAATGTCTCGTGGCTGAGCCGTATGAAAGAATGTCTCATGATCGAGTCGTATGAAGGAATGTCTCATGATCAAGCAGTATAAAGGAATGTATCATGACCGAGCCGCATGAGGGAATGTCTCATGACCGAGCCGCATGAAGGACGTCTTATGATCGAGCCGCATGACCGAGCTGCATGAAGGGCATCTCATGACCGAGCCGCATGAGGAATGTCTCATGACCGAGCTGTATAAGGAATGTTCCATGACTGAACCGCATGACGAATGCCTTCTGACCGAGCCGCATGAGGAATGCCTTCTGACCGAGCCGCATAAGGCCATCTCATGACTGAGCCACATGAGGAATGTTTCATGACTAAGCCGTATGAAGGATATCTTCTAGCTGGATGGGTATGGAGGCGCTAGGAGAAGGTGTTGTGCCGAATGTCATAATTTGAGAGAGTTTCGTTTGTCTCCCTCTTGACTTCTCGAAAAAATAAATTTGACCGACCCTCCTCCTTGGCGAGTGTTGGCACTGCGGATCATAGATCTCCTTGTTCGAAGAAGATTTGACGGTAGACTCCTTCAGAAGATTGTGATGCTCTTGACTGAGACGATGCGCCTAACTGAGACATCTGAGTAATGCATCTAGTTGAGAGCAAGCCGTTATAACGTCTTCAATTGGTATCATGTTTCCGAGATGATGTTGGAAAGGTACAGTAGGTCGCAGTCGCTGGAACACAGACTGCCTTGATAGTGGAGCCACTGTCTTGTGGCTGCAGCAGTAGATGATGGCTTGGGTGCAGTGATGTCCTGGAAAGGGCTCATCGTACGCCAAGGTTGCTTCCCTCTTCTTACGTTTGTAAGTAGTCACCTCTCGCAAGTTGCTAGAAGATTGATCTACATTCATATCCGTTTTATGGGCCCGTATATCCCGAGCGCCCGGGTGCGTAGGTATCATATTTACTCCCTGATCTGAGGCTAGTAAAAGCACTTGCTCTCGATCGTTGTAGGAAGACTTTTGAGATCCACCCTATCTGTTAGCCCTGGGGGACTGGACGCGGGTGGTTCTGTACAACTTTCCATTAGGAGCCCGTATAACAGTTAACGGTGCCCGCTGACGGTTAGCAGCTTTGACAATTGACTAGGCTTTTTGGGCCCGCACTGCCCTAGACTTCTTCGACTTAGCACCCGAAGGTGCATAGTAGGAAGAGTCCAAGTTGGAAGGAGGGAAGGGAAGTTGTTGCCCTTTTCAAAGAAGGCAAGGGGACTCTATTTATAGAATGGAGTGAGCCCTTTCTTCTTCTACTTTCCGATGTGGGACTAAAAGCAATATTTTCCATGCTTCTACAAGACACCCTTCAAAGTTTTCAAATTGCAAATTTGGAAAACTTTGAATAAGAAGCATGGAAAGTTTAGTTGTTTAGATGTGGCAATCCTATCAGAGGTAGCATGGACGTGATAGGTTTGGGTACTTCAGCTAGGGATTTTATTTAGACTTATCATCCTTGGCGTACCTTGGTTTTAGGTATGGATAATAAGTTGAGAAAGGGAACCATCATATTTACTCCGAGGTGGTGAGAATATAGTAAATATAGAGTTGATGGTAATGAGGATATTGTGGGAGTGGACTCAGATGAAGATACATAAAACAACTCAGAGATAATATGGACGTGGAAGTTCTATGTAACGAGTAATGAATGCCACGAAATAACTGGGTTCCAGAAACATATGATTGTGAAAAAGGGGTGCATGTACTAGAGGACCTAATATAGCATTTATGGTCAACAGAGGAAATTTGTGGACCTATTATCCTTTTTGTGTACTGGCGGTGCGAGTACGAATAATAAGTGGAGAGAAAACCAACATATTTACTAAGAGGTAATGAGGACGTGGTAAATATGGGTCTAAAGTAGAGCCTTCCTACTCAGAGGTAATGAGGACGTGGTAGGAGTGGACTCAAATGAGGATACATAGAACAACTCAGAGGTAATATGGATGTGGAAGTTCTACGTAACGGGTAATGAATGCCACGAAACAACTGGGTTCCAGAAGCATATAATTGTGAAAAAGGGGTGCATGTACTGGAGGACCTAGTACAATATTTGTGGTCAACAGAGGACATTTGTGGACCTATTATCCTCTTTGTGTACTGGCGGTGCGAGTACGGATAATAAGTGGAGAGAAAACTAACATATTTACTCAGAGGTAATGAGGACGTGGTAAATATAGGTCTGAAGTAGATCCTCCCTACTCAGAGGTAATGAGGACATGGTAGGAGTAGGCGTAATAGGGATACAAAGAACAACTCAGAGGTGCTATTAACGTGAAAGTTCTATGTATTGGGTGGTTTGTTTGTGATGGACGGGAAAACAACTTAGAGGTAATATGGACGTGGTTATTTTTTCCGTTGGGGAATTTTGTGGACCTATTACCCTTTTTGTGCACCGACGATGCGAGTAATAGATTAGGATGAGTTTTATGGACCTATTACCCTTCTGCGCACTGATGGTGCGGGTAATAGATTTGAATAATATTTTGTGGATCTACTACTCATTGGTACACCGATGGTGTGAGTAATAGATTAGGATAACTTTTATGGACCTATTACCCTTCTGCGCACTGGTGGTGCGGGTAATAGATTAGGATAACTTTTGTGGACCTATTACCCTTCTGCGCATTGGTGGTACGGGTAACAGATTTGAAACAAAACACAACAGAGGTGATAGGTTTTGTGGTCTTAACACCGTGTCTTTTATAACAGGTGTTAAGTCGGAAGGTTATCGGTATCAGAGGTAATATGGACGTGACACACGATAATCAGGACCAGAAAGTTTTCTCAGGGATAATGATGAACTGGTAGACTCCTGTGAGGTAAAGCATTAGAGTCGAAGTTCAAAGGTATTATCGTACGTGACTCGCTACTCAGAAAGATGTGATGGTTCTGAGGAAGTACCAGCATGTCCTTTAGACAAAGTATTTCTTCAGGAATTTGCCATAATAATGCCGGAGTTGACAGCTGCAGAGGCGATCGTCGACCGCTGCCGTAATTCAGACCTGGGGTAGCCTCCATGTCGTACCCCTGTTTTTGCGTGAAGTACTTGGCCTGAGGACTATATAGGTAGAGTGGTAATCTTCCAGTATCGGGTTCAAAATCAAACTCTTGAGGCATGAAGGGTTAAGATCCTTCTTTTCGGCCAAAGATGCCTGAGACAAGGAAGTAGGCATCTTTAATGGAAGCAAGTCCACTTGCGGTATGGACGGTTGTTACATCATCAGGAGAGGGACTATCTACCCATGCATCTAGATACTTTGCGAGTTCTACATCTTCTTCTGCTACCCCCTACATAACCGGAGGTTGGGACGCTGTCTTGGGCAACTTGACCACCAAGGGTTCAGCTTGTGGTATTAGCTTGCCTGAGGGTGTCAGATCGACCCTTGGTTGCCGGCTCATCTTGGGAAGACAGATGACCATCGGCTCGACAGAAGACTTCGTGTCTTCTAAATGCTTTTGACTAGATATTGGCAATCGGATCACCATCGGCTCTATGACGGATTTTGGCTCTTGAATTTGGGTATCAGATGACCATTGGTTCTGACCGCGCAGCTTGAATGAGTGAACTAGGCACCTCTTCATGCATGGTTGTAATAAAGGGTACGGCTTTGCCAGTTTTACGAGTTTGGAAGTGAATTATCGATGGTTTCTCTGGCCCTCTGATTGTCTCCAGTTTGTTGGTGATGTACTTCTTGGATTCTTCGTATAAACAAGCCTCCGAAGAATAGGACTCAATCCCCTTAAAGGGGTAGATGTTTGCAAATTTGGTCCTCACGAAGCCGTGTCTATTGACATACTTGAAGCACTGGTGGAGGGTGGATGGCACGATCATATAGTCATGTATCCACGGACGTCCCAGGAGGATGTTGTAGGAGGTGTCTGCATCTATGACGTAGCAGGTAACTTCCGTCTTCAGGTCACCAATCTGGCACTTCAACCGGATCTTCCCTAGGGGATAACTTATTTCTGAGTTAAAATCGCTAATGGCAGTGTTGGTTGCTGCAAGCCGGTGCATAGGGATGCCAAGAAGTTGGAGCAGGCTTTTCGGGATGATGCTTATTGACAATCCCGAGTCGATATGCATCCTATCCACCTTGATATTGCCTATGTATCTAGTGTATTACAAGGGGCGATTATGCAAGTTGGTCTTAATCAACATGTCCAGCGAAGTAAATACGATTTTGGGCATTGCATCTGTGCTACCGTTGCCCTGTAAATCTGCTGGCAGGTCTTCCCATGGAGGCTTGACCTGAGCTAAGTAGGCATCATCATTCTGGAGTGCTTCGCTTAATGTGACACTAAGATCCTTGGAGAGCCTTAGGAGCTCATATAGCGACAACTTTACTGGCGTATTAGCCAATTGTGCTAATATGTCAAAGTTGTAAGGTCTCTCTAGTCCCTGAGGTATATTACTGCGGAGTGGCCTGTCGAAGCAGGTCTCCTTTGTCTTGGACTTATCCGCCAGTGGAGGCTGAGCTGGCCTTGGAATATCAGAGGGTGGCAACGTTGCTGGCTGAGGATCTCGGCTAGACTATCCCGTGTGGACTGGACTTGCATTCCAGACCGGGTAACAACATCTACATCTTCTTCAGCTTCAGCTGAAATTGTATGACAGGCTCTAGACTTCCTGCCCTTCTTCTTGTTGGTAGGAGATAACACCCCTGGGAAACTTCGGGCACCAAGTCTGGATGCACCCATATGATCTCTCCTCGTGATGTGGTGAGCGGTACCAATCCAGATGTCTGGCTCTGGGCGGGTGGAAGATTAGTAACCTCCATCGTTGCCCGGGGGACTGATATTACCCCGTCTGGAGTACTTATTGGATGGAAGTTACAGAACTGAATAGATACCAGGTTTGCTGCCATAGTAACCATTTTAAAGTCTATTGACAGAGCTTTGTAGTCGATAAGACTCTGAATGTACCGCTTCAAATAGAAGTAATCCTGGGTGGCATGATGGACATAGCGGTGGAAGCGACAGTACTTTGGGTCCTCCATATCTGCTTCTCGGGGCTCGCACCTTGGTGGCGGGAGCTGGATCCTACCCCAATGCCAGAGCATATAGAAGATAGGTTTGACATGACTATCTTCAGATGAGTAGTTGATCTTGGGCTACTGGCCTTCCACCTGTTTTTGTTCCGGCTCCTGAGTCACATCAGTGACCATGGCCTATTTGCCCTTATTGTCCCGGTTGGTGGTGGCACCACTGTTGTTGTTACTGGAGGTGGGACCAGGACGTCTGCCCTTATCTTCTCCAACTGGGATGCCTAATCCCAGCTGGCGAGCCTTCTTTATTTTTTTCTCCGCGTTGGTAGCACTTATGATGAAGGTCGTCCAATCTCTGAACTGATCGTCTCCCATCCAGAGGCTAATTGTAGGGAGCAGCTTCTTCTAGCAGATTTTAATCAAGGAGCTCTCGGGATTGCCCTAAGGCAATCTTATCGCGGTTTGGCAGAACCGCTCGATATAGTTCCTTGTCAACTCCCTCTCTTCCTGAACGATGTCCACGAGAGATGACATCGTGACATCATGCACCACTTCATAGAATCTCTCCAGGAACATGTTCTTGAAGCCGTCAAAAGAATGGATAGATTTGTCACGAAGGTTACGGTACCAATAGAACGTGATCCCCTCCAATGCTCCGATGAATAGTTGTGTGTGGCAAGTGGTCGGTTGTGACTTCAAAGTAAGTCATGAACCGACTAACAGAGGTATTTCTATCATTAGAATCGATATGGAATGGCTTGTACCGCGGTAGAAAAGGCACATTTCTCCATGCAACGGGATATGGCTGCCGTATTCTGAGATCTCGAGAGGAGTCTCGGACATTGAACATTGCCCGAAGCTCCTGGACTTCCCTCCTTGCCTCCTTGGCTTCATCTACAGCTGAAGGAACGGATGGTGCTACGAGATCATCACCCAAAGAAAGGGCAGTCGTGTTGGAGTCCGTGTTGACTGTGGGTCCCAAGCTTGTTTGTCCGAGTGTCCTCGCTGGTTGAGCTGGCAAGACAGCTTTGATCTCGTCTACCGACTTGACTAAAGACAGGAGCATGGCTTCAAGCACTTCTAGTCGTTGTCGGTTGGAAGGCGCTTCATGATCGTCGTTAGTCATAAAGACTATGCTTACGTGGGTATAGGTGGAAGGGATTATGGTAGAGGTACTCTCGATGCCGTACCCTTGTATAGAGAAATCGTCAGGAAATATCATAATATCGTTTTCGTCAGACTCAGAAGGGGTGCTACCCAAGTGCAGGAAGCCACATCTTTTTGGTGAGGGTAGTGGCCCTTAGGGAAATCCGATTCTGTTACGGAGTTCTTGTCACTACCACATTTCTAGTATAAGGATATTTTTTTCATTTTGGTGTAATTTGAATTTATGGGAATTTTTAGGAATTATTTTTGAATTGTTTGGATGAAAGTTGACTAGGTTGACTTTGGCTAGTTTTGACCCTTGTAGACCAACCTAGAAGCTAACCCTAGTTAGTATGGACTTGGTTAGGTTATATGACTCTAGTCTAACCTAAGCTAACCCTTGGTTTGGTCAATAGACTCTAGTTAGCAATAGGAATTAGAAAGTCATAAGTCATGACTTATGATTTAGAACCTTTGATAAATCAATTTAAGTCATAGCCTTGTAGATTGGCCCAAAGCCCAAGAATACAAAACCCTAGCCCTAGACTCACTTGGCCGGCCACCATATCCTCCTTGGGAACACCACCCTATAAATACTCTCTTAGTTTAGGGTTGCCTCTTTTAGGAAAGCTCAAGTTTAGAAAGAGGTTTGTTCCTACTTTATTTAATCCATAAAAATTCCTTCTCGTGTCCTTTTTCATTCAAATCTCTTCCATTAGGTTTTAATATACCTATACTTCCTATTATTGGAGTTTTATTTCAGTTTGTTATTGATTTGTTGGATTGGGATATCAAGGAGAGGAGCTCAACAAAGGAGGATTTTTCTAGAAGTTCATCTATAGGTAACTTCTTCATTTCTCAATGAAATTTCGATTTCTTTATACATTTCGGAAACCCTTGGAGTCCCCTAAGTGGTTGCATTAGTTTTGTGTCGAGTTTCATAGGTTTCGTGTCCGTTTTGGACACGTATCAGACATATTCATTTAGTGTTTGTCGAAATGCCTCAAAAGGTATTTCGATTCCTTTTGTGCAATCTATTTGAATAGGAAAATTGTTTTTGATGTCGCTTATTCATTTCTCTTTGTCTGGGAGTGTCTTTGTGTCGAGTCGTGTCAGAATCGACACGTGCACACGCTGTTGACACGCGCACGTACGCTGCTACAGTTTTCCCCTGCTACTCGGGTGTTGTAGCGGACACGACATGCAACCAGGACACGCGAGACTCGACACACGCCATGGGGCAATGACTGACACGCCACGTGTCAAGTCTCACGTGTCCATGTGGCGTATCAAGAGAGTAATCGCCATCGCACGGGGTTTTGTCTGACAGTGCCAGTTTTGTACTGTTTTGGGTTTAATTGTATTGGACACGATTGTGTCATATTGGTGGTCACGTGTTGGACCCTGGGACACAAACACATTATATATTTTCATTACCAACCTTTGATTTGGTGTTTTAGATTAATTTTGATAATCAATTCTCCATTTCCCAATATTCATGATACATGCCATTTTCTGTTATTTTCCAGTTTTAAATATGAACTTGGGCAGTCCAAATTACCTAATTAAATACTGTTAATAATGGGTTTTAGTCCCTAATAGGATACTCCTATATGTGAACTAACTGCGGTTAAAATTTTGTGTTGATTGGTGATGTTTGGAATTCGACTTGGGTGATGGAAAGGTAGGACTGAAACTGGGTATTCAGTCTTGTTTTTCCAGATTTTAAGAGTGAACTTTGCCATCTATTTAACCTAATTTAAACTGTTAATTGCATGATTTTAAACCTCTAATATGTACACCTATAGGTTTACTAATGGTATGTCGAATTTGGTGTTGTTTGATGAATTATTGCATTCAAATGGGATTGATGAACTGTGGGGGGACTGAAAACTGAACCAGTTTTCATTAACTGATAATGCATGATTCCCTTTCCTCCATCTGCATGTACACCCTAGCACCAACAGCACATTATTTTTCCTGTGACATAGTGCCTACACTCTAGCACTTATTTTCCTGCACACACACACACTCACAAGCTTTCACATACTGTCCAGAAATGGACTGCCCCCACTCTCCATTAACAGTCACACACACATTGCTCTCTTTCACACACACCCTTCACTAACACAGATTTTTCCCATACACACACACCCTTCATGGCACTTTTTACTCTCTCTTACACATACACTCTTGCACTCTCTATATGGACACCCTTTCACTCTCTCTACCTCTCTATATATATCTCTATAACGTATGTATATATATGCATGTATGTATGAACCTATATATGTATAGATATAAATTCATATATATATGTGAGCCTATTACATAGTAGTAGCATCATACATATGTCAATAATTGATGACACATTGTTGTATAGGCCTAATATAGTATACACATTGGATGTATGTATGTAATGATATCTCTATATGCCTGTATGTGTACACACCTTGCTCTTATGTTATAGGCAATAATCTCTGAGTATATATATATTATATATATACTTGGTGTGTCATTAGTGTTTTTGTTTGGAGATGTGCTTGCTTGATAGGATAGGTTCTATAGCCTTGTATTGTATGTTGATAGGCTAGTTTAGCCTTGGTAGACCTAGACTAGATTAGTATAGACTAATATAGTCTAGATTGGACTAGATAGACTAGCTTGACCTAGTCTAGACTTGGTTGACCTAGTTTGACTTCTAGGGTTGACCAGAGTTGACCAAGAGTTGACTTTGGCCTAGATTGACCTAGAATCATGTAGAATGCATAGTAGAACTTTATTTTACCATTTTAGACTTTTTGTGACTTGTGCTGTTCTGATTTGGAGCCATACACCACTCCTCGGACAGTACTTTCATATTGGACACTCAGATACCACACGAGTACATTCTCTGATCATTTCTTATCCTGCTTAAAATTATTTTTCTGCTTTAGATTACTTTACTTGATGCTGTCACGACATTACCACGGATTGATACTATATGGATCTCTTCATACGATGTTATCCTCCTCGGGAGCATCGGGTATATTGTGTCATGTGCGTTTCACTTTCATCATGTACTCCTGTGCTTTCACCATACATGTATGCTCCTGTGAATCATGTACTCTCATGTTCACGGAGCCCTCATGTATAATATCATGTGCACCCTTTTATGGGCCCCTATGTGATATCATGTATAATAACATAACCTACTTAGATCCTTGTGTATTGATTGGGGAAACGGGAGAGTGCTAGTAGTCATGTGAACAATTCTATAGTAGTGTAGATCATGTGAAACTCCTTATTGTAGATCATATACAAATCTGTTCTGTTCACATGTGCTATCCTGTACTCTGACTCACTAGCCACTGTTAGTTCTTTACTTATAGTAGATATTTCTATTAAAGTTCTCTCTCTCTGTTTATATACTGTATTCTTCAGTACCTGTATCTTACTCTACTGCATGTTTATATTTTATAACCTGCTATGATCTGTTGAGATGTATTATGCTCGCTCATGTCCTGACTGGACCTGTTGAAAATATTACAGAGGACGAGGAGGAGGCCTGTCTGGATACTATCTACGGGGCAGCCTTAGATGACACTTGCGAGCTGGACCCTTAGGAGGACCCAACTCTAGCTGAGGACATCACCCAATTGCCTAGACTAGTTTAGTTAGGTTTATCTTATTTTATGTTGCCTTGAGACATGTTTAGCTAGACTTATTTTCTGTTCAGAGTTTCTGAGTTGTATATATTCTTTCATTCTGTAGCTGAGTTTGTACTTTGGATTTGTTGGGATATTATCTTAGACTATTTTATCATCTGTAGTTCCTTGAGTTCTATATCATATCGTGCTATCTCTTCCTTAGTTGTGATTGCGTTTATTTATTGCTATGTCACCCCCATTCGGGGAGTATAAACTGTTTAGAGCTATATTGTTAAATGTATGTTTACCTAGGACAACGTTCTGCCGCCGACACTGCGGCGTAGGCTGGACGTACCCACGTCTCGTGCCCTTACTCTAGGGTACGGGTCGTGACACATTTTCAGTGGTGGCCCATGCAGGTCGAGACTAGAAGTGTAGTGGTATTCGAATTAGAGTATCACTGCAGCCTGCAGTAGGATATAGGACATTAATTTTTAGGTACTCAATCACTTTAGGAAAAATTCTTTTATTGCCATCTAAATCCTTATTGTCAGCTGATCCTTTGAATTTTAATTGTTCGCCTTTGTTATTTCGCTTCTTTCTCAGAAATTGATACTCTTGTTTGTCTATCTTCAGGATGGTAGAGACTCGATCGCAGCGTACCATTCATGGGGATGCTATGGAGGGGACTGCTACCTCTCAGCCAGTACAGCGGGGCCAGGGGACTGCAGCTCCTGCCACCTCTGCTCGTATTGAGACCTCTGCAGCAGCAGCAGGGGGTATGCTTCCACCGGCTCGGAGGCAGGACCCGGTCATCCCAGAGGATCCTTTCCAGTAGCCGTCGCCTACAGGACACGTGGATGCGACGCAGATGTTTGCGTACTTCCAGCAGTTCATGGACCGACAGCAGGCTCGACAGGACAGGGGTATGGAGCTGGCCCTTACGACGGTTGCAGCTCGACCAGTGGTCCATCAACCGAGGATACCGGGGATCAAACAGTTTCAGAAGATGAGCCCCAGAGACTTTCTGGGGACAGAGGGGATCCTATATGCCGATGAGTGGATCGAGCATATAGAGAAGATCTTTCGCTTGGCCTGGATACCAACATATCTTCAGATTGAGGCCGCAGCTAGCCGGATGCGAGATCTTGCTCGCACTTGGTATCAGTCAGACCCCAGGGTGGGGGTAGCTGGACAGACTTGGGAGCAGTTCAAGGGCTTCTTCAAGAAGAAGTTCTTTCCAGATTCAGCACTCAGAGCCTTGGAGTCGCAGTTCGAGAGCCTAGTCCAGGCAGCCTTTCAGTGGAGGAGTACGCCGGGGAGTTCAGCCGCTTCGGCAGGTTTATAGAGGGCTTGAGCGAGACGGCGAAGGCCCAGAGGTTCTAGAAGGGTCTGGTCTTGGAGGTCAAGTCCCTGACCAAGGGCAACCGAGATGCCACATTCGAGGAGATCTTGACGGGAGCCTTGTCGGCAGAGGATGATCTTGAGCTTAGGCTCAAGAGGGGGCGAGACCCAGTTGGGGGCAGTAGCAGCGGAGGCCAGGCCAAGAGGCCCCACTTTCAGCACCAGCAGCTGAGGCAGTTCCAGCCGCAACCAATCCAGCAAAGGCCAGTTCACCACCAGCAGTTTCAGCATCAGGCACCCAGGCAGCAGACGGTCAGTTGTACCTTCTGTAAGAAGCTAGGGCATGGAAGGAACGAGTACAAAAAGAAGCTCAGGAAGTGCCTTCTTTACAGATCGACAGATCACCAGCTGAGGGATTGTGCTAGGTCTGGGGGACGAACAGCCTAGAGAGGAGGAGCCAGGACAGCAGCAGGCCAGCAGAGGGGACCAGTCCTGCCGACACAGCAGCAGAGGTTCGTCCAGCACCAGCAGCAGGCCAGGGGAGGCCAGCAGGGGCGAGGATTCGCCATGGCAGCAGAGGATGCGGAGGCCATCGGAGAGCTGATTTTAGGTTTGATTCTTCTCGACTCCAGTCCAGCTTTTGTATTATTCGATTCCGGTGCTTCACATAGCTTCATATCAGTATCATTTGCGATTAGACACGGTATCATAGCTGAATCGTTGCCTAGGACTTACAAGATTACGACCGGGTGTGGCATTATCCTCGTGAGTGATGTTTGTAAGCGTCGAAGAGTAGTTTTGGGAGGCCGTGAGTTGGAGGTGAGCCTGCTCGTAATGCCATTGTCGAACAACGATATAGTACTAGGCATGGATTGGTTGAGCAGGCACCATGACAGCATTAATTGCAGAGGGGGTAGATTTCTCTTCAGAGCGCCGGGGGAGCCAGAGTTCGAGTACTCCAGACGTCAGGCAGAGCAGAGCAGCGGAGTCTTCTGTGGAGTCTCGGTCGAGGAGCAGGCGATTCCACACCCCTTGATAGCAGAGTATATGTATGTTTTCCCAGAGGAGTTGCTGGGATTGCCACCAGACAGAGACATAGAGTTCTCGATAGACTTGTTCCAGGAGCGGAGCCCATCTCTCAGCATGTCTATCGGGTGAACAACAGCGAGCTAGTGGAGCTGAAGAAGCAGGTGGATGAGCTACAGGACAAAGGCTTCATCCGCTCGAGTTCATTGCCATGGGGTGCACCAGTGTTGTTCATACCGAAGAAGAATGGGTCAGTACGGATGTGTATTGACTATAGCGCACTCAACAACCTCACGATTAAGAATAAATACCCACTGTCGCGGATCGATGATCTTTTTGACCAGTTGAGCGGAGCTCGAATATTTTCCAAGATTGATCTGAGGTCGGGATATCACCAAGTGAAGATAAAGGGGAGGATATTCCCAAGACCACTTTCAGGACGGGGTATGGACAGTTTGAGTTTTTGGTTATGCCATTTGGGCTAACCAATGCACCAGCAGTGTTTATGAACCTTATGAACAAGGTGTTCCACCAGTACCTTGATCAGTTTGTAGTGGTATTCATTGACGACATCTTCATATATTCTAAGACTGAGGAGGAGCACGACGAGCATTTGAGAATAGTGCTAGAGATTCTCAGGAAGGAGCAGCTTTACGGGAAGCTCTCCAAGTGTGAGTTCTTCTTAGACCGGGTGGACTTCTTGGGGCATGTAGTGACTGGAGATGGTATCTCAGTTGACCCCAAGAAGATTGTAGCAGTTGAGGCATGGGCAGCGCTGACTTCAGTTGCAGAGATCAGAAGTTTCCTGGGGCTGGCAGGATATTATCGGAGATTTGTGCAGGATTTCTCCCGGGTTGCAGAGCCGCTGACTCGGTTGACCCGGAAGGATGCTGAGTATGTTTGGTCAGAGGAGTGTCAGACAGCTTTTGATGAGTTGAAGAAGCGGCTGACGACAGCTCCGATTCTGACATTGCCTTCAGGATCATGTGGTTTTACTATTTATAGTGATGCTTCAGGGAAGGGGCTGGGTTGCATATTGCAGCAGCATGGAAAGTTGATTGCCTATGCTTTCAGGCAATTGTTAGGGTTATATACTAAAAGCATCACTTTTATAGTAACCTTATTTCCTTAAATTTTGAATGAGAATCATATGGTCAAATATTTGCATATTGTATTTGTTGCAAGTGTTAATGCAAATGTCTGACATTCTATATTATAGATAATATGGTGTGTGGTGTCACACAGAAGATCATATTATCAGTTTCCTATGGAGTATATAAATAGTTCACAACCTAGATGGACTTGGACAATCTATTGGAAAGGTTGTAGTATAATCTGGTATTAGTCTATCTTGACTATAGGTTTACGCTAGTACACTTTGTGTGTATTGAACAGGACCACTTGAGGTTGTTCTCTTTGTACTGACTACATAAGAGAACAAACACCTATGTTATTATGGATGCTTGTACTCTTAATCCGGATATAATAACGGACATGTATATGCAATGTGCATTACTTTGACTCATAAAAGAGTGAGATTCATTATGGATCAACAACCTCTATGAATTGGGTAATAACATTGTATGTATAATGGGTTGTTGATTATAAATGGAATCCATGTCCCGATACATCGGGTTGATGATGTCCTCTTAAGGAGCTCATATGGATTGTCATGTAAACCCTGCCGGTGGATTATATCCGACATGACAAATAAAGTTGAGCGGTACTACTTAAGGATAAAAGATGTCGAATCAATATAGTTGTCAGTAACTTAATTTGATCGACGGGCATACGATATCTTAACATGTGGAGCCAAACGAGCATATAATAAAAGGAGCCCACAAACATAATTTGGGATTAGGGAGGTAGTGCAACAATAGCTCATTAGTGGACCGAGCTATTGTTAATGGGCCTGGATTATGTGTTCGGGCTGAACACGGGATATCCAGATCCGTTAGGAGGCCTAACCCTAATTTCTCCTCATGGTCCCTGCCGTAGCCTATATATATCCTCTATTCTCTGGCCGCCAGATTACTGATCAGAAATCTGAAATTTTCTCTAAATTCATGATTCACGTAAGGAGAGAAAGAGAGTGCTGCCAAGGAGAAGAAAAAGTTGGAAGATCGTCGCCCACACGACGTCCAACTCGAGGAAGGAATACGTGCAGAAGATCTTGGGGTCGTCCGCTCGAGATTGCCAGGAATTACTTGTCTTCTTTCCGCCGCAGGTATAATTCGTGAATCCTAGTTTCCGCCTATAAAGGGTTAGAACACGTATTAGATCTGTTTAACTTTCTATCGATCAATACGCACACCAAAGGAAGGGTCCTGGGAATCCCCAGTTCCATCAATTGGTATCAGAGCCACTTTGGATCTACGTATTGATTGATACGTCCATGTTGTCCAATAAAACTTGCGCTATGTAATAGTCGGTAGATGTAGATTTGTTCTAACTCGGTTTTGCAGGCATCTTAGATCCAACTATTATGGTCCAATGCATGTTTTTTGATTGTGTTGTTTAAACCACGGACATGTCGTGGATGTTGTTGTTGCTGTGAATGTAATTAAAATCATGAGGGTTGACCGTGCTTATTAATTTAATTTTTCAATCTAGATTATGTGTGAACTCCTTCGGGAGGCATAGGATTGATGTAATTTTAATTATTTTTGATCAATCGTGATGGCGGTGGTGGCTGTTTCTGACGTCGGACGAGATGCTGGTTTTGAGCAATCCAGAGACAGACAGATGATTTTCGATGCTGGGTTTGAGCAATCCAGAGGCAGACAGATGATTTTCCCCGTATAGATCTGTGTAGCGCCAGATTTTGGATTCGGATAGTTGAGGACGGAGCAGCAAAGATAACCATAATAGTTGGATGTTTTCTCTTATTTTTGTCATTTTGCTTTTTCTAATTATGCATGTTTATTATTGTGTAGTTGTTTTTTTTGAAAAACCAAGCCTACATTAATAATGGACAACATGGACATAATATCAACTAGTAGAAAAACCCTCATTGTTAAATAACTAAGTAGGAGAGGATTTTTATTTAGTATAAATCCTATGGTCTTCATTACTGGTTTGTAGGTGATGTAATTATACTTGCGTGTTAGCTTTAGTACTTTCCTCCATATCGGATGAGTATAATTATGGATCACCAGTACAAACTTCCTTAGGGATAATTGTAGAAAGTTACCTAGTATGTGTTCACTTCTCCATCTGAAGGAACTCATTACAAGGTAATGGACTTAGTATTAAGTAATGGTATACACTTAGATACAAATAATGGTATCCTCCCCATCGGAGTCACTGCTATTATTTGTATGACCAGAGCAAGACCAGCATATTAATTTTATTTATCATAAAGTTATATTGACATGATAGTAAAATTAATAAGAAAAATCTACTTGAACAAAGTTGAATTAGTATACGTCCACACTATCGTGGCATGCTAAATTCATGGTGTTCAAGGTGTTGGTGAATTTCTTATTATTGTTTTGAGGGAATCAATATTTAGTTAATTCAAAAAGTTTTTTTGCCCTACATAATTTTATTTATGTGATTCTCAGGATTTCAAAAAATGGGTTCTTTCAGTCCACTTATGGTGATTCTTAAAGAAAACAAACTTACTGGACCTAATTATATTGACTGGAAACGTAATTTAGACATTGTTCTGACTGCTGAGGAGTACAAATATGTACTTGTTGAGGAATGTCCACCTAAGCCTGATGCTAACTCTGATGAAGAGGTCAAAGAGGCTTATAAGAAGTGAAAAAAGGCAGATGAGATGGCGCGGTGTTACATTCTGGCATCTATGTCAAATGTACTACAACATCAGCATCAGGCCATGACCACAGCTTATGACATGATGTATAACCTCAAGGAACTCTTCGGACATCAGAGTAGAGCAGCTAGACAGTTTGCCATGAAATGTTTGATGAATACAAAAATGGCTGAGGGGACACCAGTAAGGGATCATGTTCTCAAGATGATGGGTCATCTGAATGAGATGGAGATCCTTGGTGCTAAAATCGATGGGGAATCCCAGGTCGATATCATTCTTGGGACTCTACCTAAAAGTTTTGACAATTTCTGCCTTAATTACAACATGAACAAAAGGTTGTATAGTTTGGCAGAACTTGCAAAAGAGCTACAGGATGCTGAATCTCTCTTTAGGCAGAGTGGTCATGTTTTTTTTTCTGAAAAGGCTTCTACTTCTAAGCCAAAAGGCGGTAAGAAGAAGAATAACATTCAGAAACAGACAAACTTAGCAAAGAAGGGCATGGGACCTCAAGGCGCGGTAAAAAAGCCGAAAGGCAAATATTTCAAGTGCAAAGGGTCAGGACATTGGAAGACTGATTGTCCACTTCTCAAACAAGGGAACAAAGAAGGTATATCTCATTTACTAGTAGTTGAAACATGTTTAGCGGTGTTATCTACCGACACCTGGTGTCTAGATACAGGGGCCACTAATCATGTCTGTAATACATTGCAGGGGTTCCAGGAAACCAGACGGCTTAGTGATGGAGAGATATGCTTGTTCATGGGTGATGCTACAAAAGTATCGATCGTTGCATTAGGAGATGTTACTTTATCTTTTGGTAGAAATAAGTCTTTGACATTGAGAGATTGTCTTTATGCACCTTCACTTAGAAGGAATTTAGTTTCTGTTTCTATGTTAGTTAAGGATGGATATTCAGTTTATTTTAATGACAATATTGTTATTAGAAAGAATAAACATTTTATCTGTTCTGGTACATTGGTTGATAATTTGTATGTCTTTAATCCTATTTCGCCCACAATGCAACTTATGGAAATGAATAATATGTCATCTAACTTAAATAAGAGAAAAGAACCTTCTTGTATGAACCAAACATATCTTTGGCACTTACGATTGGGGCATATTAACCTAAGAAGGATTCAAAGACTGGTTGAAGATGGACCTTTGAGTTCATTGGAAGTGGAGGCACTACCAGTCTGTGAATCCTGCTTGGAAGGTAAAATGACCAAAAGGCCTTTTACGGCAAAGGGGTATAGGGCCAAAGATGTGTTGGAATTGGTTCATTCTGATTTGTGTGGACCCATGACTATCCAAGCTAGAGGTGGCTTTGAATATTTTGTCACATTTATTGACGATTATTCAAGGTATGGATACATTTATTTGATGCGCCGTAAGTCTGAGTGCTTTGAGAAATTCAAAGAGTACAAGGCTGAAACGGAAAAACGTCATAGAAAATGTATCAAGTCATTACGATCAGATCGTGGTGGCGAGTACCTCTTTGGAGAGTTTAGAGATTCTTTATCAGAGGCTGGAATTGTATCCCAATTGACTGCACCTGGAACGCCCCAACAGAATGGTGTAGCCGAAAGAAGGAATAGAACTCTTATGGAGATGGTTAGATCAATGATGAGTTATTCGGATTTGCCAGATTCGTTTTGGGGATATGCCTTAGAGACTGCAGCTTATATTTTGAACTTGGTTCCTTCTAAGTCAGTACCTCTTACTCCCACAGAGCTGTGGATTGGGCGTAAGCCTAGTCTGAAACATGTTCGTATTTGGGGTAGTCCAGCACATGTGCTGAATGGGAAAACAGATAAGTTGGAATCTCGTACAGAAGTACGCTTGTCTGTAGGCTATCCAAGAGGAACGAAAGGAGGTTTATTTTATAGTCCTAAGGATCAGAAGGTCATTGTTAGCGCCAATGCCCGATTCTTAGAGAAAGACTATGTGATGAACCATAAACCCACAACTAGAGTTGTTCTAGAAGAACTGAGACGTGAGACACCAAGTACTTCAGTACCAACAGTACAAGAGGATGAACCATAAATAACTGCACAACGTGTTACAAATGTTACACCACAACCGATAGTGCCTCGTCGTAGTGGGAGGGTTGTGATACAACCTGATAGATATATGTTCTTGGGAGAGTCATCAGACTTTGTCCCTGAGGAACAAGATTATGATCCCTGTACCTACAATGAAGCACTCCAAGATAAAGATGCAGAGTCTTGGCAAAAAGCAATGATATCTGAAATAGAATCTATGGATTCTAATCAGGTCTGGGAGCTTGTAGAACCACCCGTTGGTGTAAAAGCCATTGGATGCAAGTGGGTCCATGAAGCGGCTGACGACAGCTCCGATTCTGACATTGCCTTCAGGATCAGGTGGTTTCACTATTTATAGTGATGCTTCAGGGAAGGGGCTGGGTTGCATCTTGCAGCAGCATGGGAAGGTGATTGCCTATGCTTCCAGGCAATTACGTCCCCATGAGAAGAACTACCCTACCCATGACCTGGAGCTGGCAGCAGTGTTATTTGCTCTGAAGTTGTGGAAGCATTATCTATATGGTGAGAGGGTGGAGACCTTTACAGATCACAAGAGCTTAAAGTATGTGTTCACTCAGAAGGAGTTGAACATGAGACAACACAGATGGCTAGAGTTGATGAAGGATTTTGACATCCTACTTCAGTATCACCCTGGGAAGGCCAACGTGGTTGCCGATGCCTTGAGTAGGTATCCGACATCCATGTGTTTGACCATGGATCGACATTTGCTTGCAGACTTAGAGAGCCTTAGGATTGAGGTGATCGTACCCAGAGTGCAGATGCAGATGTGGGGTATGCAGATTCAGTCAGACTTGGTGGAGAGGATCAAGTCGACACAGTTTGAGGACGTTGCTCTGCGGTGTCTCCGAGAGCAGGTTCGAGCAGGATTGCTGGAGGGCGAGTTTTCCCTTGCAGAGGATGGTGCCTTGAGGCACAGTTCCAGGTTTTGTGTGCCCAGCGGAGATCTCAGGGAGCAGGTTATGCAGGAGGCCCACAGATCTCAGTACTCTATACACCCGGGTGCCAACAAGATGTACCGAGATCTGAGGGAGCATGTTTGGTGGTCAGGAATGAAGCGGGAGGTGGCTCACTTCGTGGCTAGGTGCTTGGTCTGTCAGCAAGTCAAGGCAGAGAGGCAGAGGCCCGGTGGATTGTTGCAGCCGCTGCCCATTCTCGAGTGAAAATATGAGCATATCACTATGGACTTCGTATCAGGATTGTCGTGCACACCAGGAGGAAAAGATGCGATTTGGGTCATCGTTGACAGGTTGACCAAATCGGCCCACTTCTTGCCATTCAAGGTGGGTACGTCTACAAAGAGGCTGGCGGAGATGTATATACGGCAAATAGTCAGGATTTATGGGGTTCCAGTCAGCATCGTCTCAGATTGGGATAGTCGCTTTACTTTCTATTTCTGGAGGAGTCTGCAGACCAGCTTGGGCACTCAGCTCAAGTTTAGTACTGCATACCACCCCCAGACGGACGGACAGTCGAAACGGACTATTCAGACACTTGAGGATATGCTGCGGACGTGCGTCCTGGACTTTGGAGGTTCCTGGGAGGATCATCTTCATTTGGTGGAGTTTGCTTATAATAATAGTTTCCAGGCCAACATTGAGATGTCATCTTTCGAGGCTCTGTACGGGCGTAGGTGTCGTACACCTTTATCTTGTTATGATGTTGGAGAGCGAGCTTTACTGGGGCCAGAGATGGTTGTTGACGCAGCCGAGAAGGTGAAGCTCATCAGGGACAGACTTCGCATGGCACAAGACAGACATCGGTACTGGGCCGATTGCCACCGGAGGCCGTTGGAGTTTGAGGTACAGATTATAGTAGGATTAGATTTAGGTTTGTTTGTTTGTAATTTTTGATCATGTTTATTTATTATAATTAATTGAGACCTTGCTTGTGATTAGGTCGAAGACCAAGTTTTCTTGAGGATATCTTCGACTCGTGGTATGATATGTTTTGGTGGAGGCGGAAAGCTTAGTCCGTGCTTCATCGGCCCTTTCATTATCAGCAGGAGAGTCGGTGACGTTGCATACAGGCTAGACTTACCGCCTGTGCTAGTGGAGGTCCAGAACGTATTCTATATCACAGTTGAGACGGTACATAGCTGACCCTAGCCATGTGCTCGATCATTCAGAGATTGAGGTTGGGCCTTCTCTCAGCGATCCAGAGCAGCCAGTGGAGATTCTGGATCGACGGGAGAAGGTTCTGAGGAACCAGGTGATACTTTTGGTACGTATCGCATGGAGGCATCATTCTCCAGGAGAGTCTACCTGGGAGTGGGAGGATGAGATGCGCGAGCGCTACCAATATCTTTTTGGACCGTGAGGTATACTTTCTATCCTTCTCATCAGTTGTATTTCGCCTTTTAATTTCGAGGACGAAATTCTTTTAAGGAAGGTAGATTTGTCACTACCATATTTCTAGTGTGAGGGTATTTTTTTCATTTTGGGGTAATTTGAATTTATTAGAATTTATTTGAATTTATGGGAATTTTTAGGAATTATTTTGTAATTGTTTGGATGAAAGTTGACTAGGTTGACTTTGGCTAGTTTTGACCCTTGTAGACCAACTTAGAAGCTAACCCTAGTTAGTATAGACTTGGTTAGGTTATATGACTCTAGTCTAACCTAAGCTAACCCTTGGTTTGGTCAATAGACTCTAGTTAGCAATAGGAATTAGAAAGTCATAAGTTGTGACTTATGATTTAGAACCTTTGATAAATCAATTTAAGTCATAGCCTTGTAGATTGGCCCAAAGCCCAAAAATACAAAACCCTAGCCCTAGGCTCACTTGGCCGGCCACCATATCCTCCTTGGGAACACCACCCTATAAATACTCTCTTAGTTTAGGGTTGCCTCTTTTAGGAAAGCTCAAGTTTAGAAAGAGGTTTGTTCCAACTTCATTTAATCCATAGAAATTCCTTCTCATGTCCTTTTTCATTCAAATCTCTTCGATTAGGTTTTAATATACCTATACTTGCTGTTATTGGAGTTTTATTTCAGTTTGGTATTGATTTGTTGGATTGGGATATCAAGGAGAGGAGCTCAACAAAGGGGGATTTTTCTAGAAGTTCATTTATAGGTAACTTCTTCATTTCTCAATGAAATTTCGACTTCTTTATACATTTAGGAAACCCTAGGAGTCCCCTAAGTGGCTGCATTGATTTCGTATCGAGTTTCATAGGTTTTGTGTCCATTTTGGACACGTATCAGACCTGTTCATTTAGTGTTTGTCAAAATGCCTCAAAGGACATTTCGATTCCTTTTGTGCAATCTATTTGAATAGGAAAATTGTTTTTGATGTCGCTTATGCATTTCTCTTTGTCTGGGAGTGTCTTTGTGTCGAGTCGTGTCAGAATCGACACGTGCACACGCTGTTGACACGCGCGCGCGCTGCTACAGTTTTCTCCTGCTACTCGGGGGTTGTAGCGGACACGACACGCAACCAGGACACGCGAGACTCGACACACGCCATGGGACAATGACTGACATGCCACGTGTCAAGTCTCACGTGTCCACATGGCGTGTCGAGAGAGTAATCGCCATCGCACGGGGTTTTTCCTGACAGTGCCAGTTTTGCACTGTTTTGGGTTTAATTGTATTGGACACGATTGTGTCATATTGGTGGACACGTGTTGGACCCTGGGACACAAACACATTATATATTTTCATTACCAACCTTTGATTTGGTGTTTTAGATTAATTTTGATAATCAATTCTCTATTTCCCAATATTCATGATACATGTCATTTCCTGTTATTTTCCAGTTTTAAATATGAACTTGGGCAGTCCAAATTACCTAATTAAACACTGTTAATGATGGGTTTTAGTCACTAATAGGATACTCCTATATGTGAACTATATGCGGTTAAAATTTTGTGTTGTTTCGTGATGTTTGGAATTCGATTTGGGTAATGGAAAGGTAGGACTGAAACTGGTTATTCAGTCTTGTTTTTCCAGATTTTAAGAGTGAACTTTGCCATCTATTTAACCTAATTTAAACTGTTAATTGCATGATTTTAAACCTCTAATATGTGCACCTATAGGTTTACTAATGGTATGTCGAATTTGGTGTTGTTTGATGAATTATTGCATTCAAATGGGATTGATGAACTGTGGGGGGACTGAAAACTGAACCAGTTTTCATTAACTGATAATGCATGATTCCCTTTCCTCTACCTGCCTGTACACCCTAGCACCAACAGCACATTGTTTTTCCTGTGACATAGTGCCTACACTCTAGCACTTATTTTCCTGCACACACACACTCACAAGCTTTCACACACTGTCCAGAAATGGACTACCCTCACTCTCCATTAACAGTCACACACACATTGCTCTCTTTCACACACACCCTTCACTAACACAGATTTTTCCCATACACACACACCCTTCATGATATTATTTACTCTCTCTTACACATACACTATTGCACTCTCTATATGGACACCCTTTCACTCTCTCTACCTCTCTATATAAATCTCTATAACCTATGTATATATATGCATGTATGTATGAACCTATATATGTATAGATATAAATTCATATATATATGTGAGCCTATTACATAATAGTAGCATCATACATATGTCAATACTTGATGACACATTGTTGTATAGGCCTAATATAGTATACACATTGGATGCATGTATGTAATGATATCTCTATATGCCTATATGTGTACACACCTTGCTCTTATGTTATAGGCAATAATCGCTGAGTATATATATGTTGTATATATACTTGGTGTGTCTGTAGAAGCATGGAAAATATCAGTGTGAGCCCTTGACCCGAAATTCCCATTTTGTTATTATTATTCTTTGCTAGATTATTAATTTATGCATCTGTGTAATTGAATAATTTAGTATATGTGTAATGTATATATATATTGTTACCCCTTGCAAATATACAGAGAGAGAGAGGGATTTTCCCAAATACCACAGAGGGACTAAACTTCAGGATTTCCCATTGTATTATTCTTTGAATATTGCTAGATTATTAAAATAATGCATAGGAATAATTATAACCAAACCTAAGTAATATGCATATAAACTATGACTTTTTTGCAAATAAGCAAAGAAGGAGGGGGTGATCTTGCAAATAATAAAACCTTAGGGACCTGGTTGCAAAACCTTTAGTTTAAATCCTAAACTTGAAAGGTCACAGGATTTGAATTAAGAGGAAAGCCGGATTCAAATCCTACTCTCGATAGGGATTGGAGATTCAATCCAATCTTTCCAACCCATCCAAACCCTAGCATAAGTACAAGGGATTACCAATGCTCCTGTTTTCCCGAACCCTAGATTTTCCTGCCGTAAGAATTCCTCTGCTCTACATCGAGAAACTACTCAATGTTGAAGTTTGAAGCAAGCTAATCTTCGACAGGTAATTCTCACCAACATGGTTTCGATTCGTTAGAACTAATCTTCTATAAGTTTGCAAACTCTCATTAATAAACAAAATAGGAAGATTGAAGGGTGTTCGTAGTAATGTCGAATAAGGGACTTGTGGGGGGGTGTGCTCCTGTGTTAAGCACAGGGATTAATGATGCTTCATATCCTGTGTTAGGGTGTTAAACTGCTATAAAACATCAAACTCCTTACATCGAATCCATGGCCTGTTTTAGGTTGACACCACCATGTATCATAGGAGGAATTGGAGAGATGGACTTTCAGTCCCCCAGCATCCAAACACCTCTACCTTGAAGTTTATGATTGGAACCAAACTCGAACCCTTTCACTCATTCAACCGTAAAACCCCATAGTTGTCCTGTTAGCCTCTTTTTGTTTTGGTATTGGAAAAGTAACATATGTCTCCTTGGACTTAAGCCAGATGTGGAACAGACGTCTGCCTATAGGTCATGTGCAATGGAAAGTCCATGCTCTGTCACAGGTTGCATATCTCATAACAAATCTCTGATACATGAAATGCATTCCAGGCCCTAAGATTAGATGGGGTTCCCAGTTATGAAAAAGTATAACAGTCGACTAAAGGGGGAATTGAATGGTTGGACTGGCCTCAAACGTGCACCAGCGCACAGGCAAGGGCCAGTCCTGTTTCGTGCATAATGTTAGGTAGTTCTCATGGGGGCTGATTCAGTCAGGAAATTGCGACCCAATGGTGTATTTCCTTATATCTTCACATATTGGCCCTTTCAAATCCTGTTTCAGACAAGTATCAGCCATCAAGGAACATTATACCATCCATGAAGCATATGTTTACTGATTTGTGATACCAGATGCACATTGTAGTGTCAAACGAAATTCAACATCAGTTATGTGTTAGCCTTGGCACCCTGTAACCTAGAGATAACAATAAGACTGGTAGATTACTATTCGAGTTTAGGAACTGGGTTCCTTGTGGCTATAGAGGACCTGGGTACTCTATGCTAGGTTATACAACTACAAATAGTAGATTAACCAAATGGAAACCTGACCTGTGATGGTCAGGAGAGGAACTCACACATCATGCTATTTTCATATTTACTTCTTGTGAAAAATTGTGTGCGCTTATGCTCTCATATTTATCCCTGTGCATCTCCATACGCTATAACATAGCCATCAGACTGATCCCATGAACATGGGGCAGTATGATTGTGACCTTATTCGTCAAAGGTCTCGTTCTCGAATTATGTTTTACAGAACTAAAAGGGAGATCAATTCTCATTCCCATATGCCAGGTTTTAGCTTTTTCTTCTGCTAACGTCTATGGTTGCTGGCAACATGGAGACTTAGTGTATGCAGATTGGGTAGTTTGGTCTAGATAGTTTATAAGAAAGCAACAGGGGATGTATTGGTTGCCAATATGTTTCAATTGTTCTGATAGGACAATTTGAGGGTGGTCCCAGGTATGAAATTAGGATGGTAGCATATTACAGGGAACGGGTATCAGTTGATGTATAAGGAAAGGGAGGTATAGAAGGATTAGTTCACAAAGATGCCAGGCCTATAGTATTAAGTGGCAAGGATAAAGGGTGTTCCAAGAACCCAGGAAACCCGGGGAGTCGGGTGTACCTATATCAGGCAGAAATGGGCTATGAAGAAGTTGCTAACATAATCAGATACTTGGGTACAGGATAGCTAGGACGGTTAGTGTATAGAACCTGTACAGGTTGTTAACAAGGACCTTTACCTAGTATGGATTCTGTTTGGTCAAGTAGAGCAATAGTTAAGGCCTGGACTATTAAACCGAGAGTGCAGTAAGGACACTTCAGTTATAACATTGCGAACCAAGGGTTGTTTACCATGAATCCAAGTAATAGGGATGTATGCAGGCAGGTAAAAGTCTAATACAAATAAGAGTGCCTACAACATAATAAGATTTCTGCTTTCAATTTCTGAAAAAGGAACCATGTATTCGTAGATAAACTACAGGTGTAAGATGGCAATGACAGTAGCACAAGTGAGGATAGAATATTGTAACAGTAAGTCAATTAGATATGCATTATCTATAGTATTTAGGACCTGATATAAATACTAAATACACATATAGTAACTAGGGTGTATGGTATCAAAATGGGTTAGCAGTGTTGTGTGAATTTCAAAGAGGTAAGAGGATAAGTAGGGGCATCTAGCATACAAAAGTAATAGAGGTAGACAGGTCCAAAAACGGGGTTACAAGCCAAAGCTTAGAAGTCTAAATATAAAGTAGATAGGGTTGTCTCCTTTAAATTCCAAATTGTATATTGACATGTAAATCATGAACAGGCTACTTGGACATCGATACAGATTGTAACCCGTACAGCAGCTCAGGGCCACAGGCAAGTATACCTTGCCTTCCTCTACAGTTTTACTTACATGCATTTTCTTTCGTTTTTCAGTCATTTGATTGTTTATAGACATGTGCTTTTCGTGTTATTTTCTGTGGAGTTGTTTTTATTGTTTATAGCCATGTTCATGTTTTGGCCTTGTGTTTCACATTTGGAGTTCTCGTCAGTTCCTTGCTTGATTTGTGTCATAGAACGGTTGCGTGTAGTGAACTGCCATAGTCTTGATTTTCGTTGTACACAACCAGAGAGTCCACACTCGGGACGAGGGTTGTTTGGTGCACCAGAGAGTCCACACACGGGACGAGGGTGTTTGTCGTGATCAAATGGCACCAGAGAGTCCACACACGGGACGAGGGTTGGCCATTTACACCAGAGAGTCCACACACGGGACGAGGGTGTCTTGCCGTGAGCTAGCCAGAGAGTCCACACTCGGGACGAGGGTTAGCGCTTAGTTCAAACCCGTGAGTCCACACTCGGGATGAGGGTTTGGTTTCTTCCATTGATCTCGTGATTATCGTTCATCCGGCAGTTCATTTATACGTAGTTGTTCTGGTGTTCGTGTGTTCGAGTTTGTGTTCGTGTTCGTGTTCGAGTTTGTGTTCGTGTTCGTAGTCATTTGTCTTGTCCTTGTTCTTTCTTGTTTATTTCCTTGTGCATGATAAAACTGTTAGATAGGCATGTATATTATGTATCTTGCTAGTCCTCTGAGGACCTGATGATCTCCTCAGGTTTAGCGATCGTATGGAGTTAGTTAGCAGAGCGGGATGGTAGAGGATTGTGATGCATGATACAGGTATTTGCTTGTGTCATTTCTTTATTGTCTTCCCGTGCTTTATATTTCACACCATGATATACTCTGCTTATTTATAGACTCATATCATTCTTAGAGTCTAATCGGACAATAGGCTAATGGGCTGCAGACCATGACCCATACTTGTTCATTCTTGTTTATATGATTCATGTGGATTGAGATATAGTTTAGATTAGACATGATACACATGACCTTGACAGCTTATACGTACTCGAGTCGGGCTGGAGTCCGCTCGATACGTAGCTGGCTTGCTCACGAGCTCGCATCCGAAAAGCGGGTGCGGGTCGTGACAATCAGAGTAATGGTCCATGCGGCTCTGGGAAGAAGCCTATGTGGCTCATACAGGAGCTGCCTTATGCGATTCAAAGAAGACTCTCAGTCTCATGCGGCTCGGGAGTGTATGCGGTTCAGCAGGAATATGCGGCCCGGTCGACGCCATATCCCCCTTTGGGATCCCTCCCTACAGCTGGCTATTTGAGTAAGTGGCCTCATTTAATGCTCTGACACGACTCGACTACCGTGACGGCTCTGACATAAAGTGTCATAATGGTTCTGCTATAATGACAGACTCTTCGGGAAAAGAGGAAAATCTCTAACCCGATCCGTCAGAAGTCCCAGGTTGCCACGTGGCAATCAGCCATATACGGCCCACCAAGAGTCCAATCCCTGCGGTCCAACACAACGTTGTACATGCGGCTCCCTGAGAACTCATTCCCTGCGGCTCAAGGTAACGCTAGTTTATGCGGCTCGCAGAGACTATGCATATGCGGCTCATTGAGAGTTCATCACCTGCGGCTCAATAAAGCATTGTCCCATACGGCTCACGAGGAGTATCTCCCTGCGGTTCAAGTGTCGCCCATCCTATGCGGCTCTGGCTGGACCCACGATTAAAACACGTGGCATCGAATCAATCGAGGATCTAACCGAATCCTAACAAATATATTTGACGTCATCCTCATAATTATCGAGATCAAGGCATATCATTTATCATAAAGCCAATAGGACACATGGCGAGCAACCTGGCATTGATATAATCAATCATGAAGATTTAAAGCAGTTAACATTAACTGCTCATAAGATTCGGTGCTATCCGCATTAATGGCCTAGATTCATTGTAATCAGGATCAAGGGTTCAGATAGATTGAGGGAGCACCGACATTCCAAACAAATAATCATTAGCAAATCCTAATGATCATACCCCACTCTTATAAATAGCCAGCATCATTTCTCTGCAAAAAAAAGGACCGGCAACAAAAGAATAAAAAAATATACAGAGTCAGAGAGAGAATACACAGAGAGAGAGAGAAGCCAGGAGAGCAACAGAGGAGCAAAAAGAGCACTTCTTCGTCAACGCCAACCATCTTTTCACAAGGAGCCAAGGCTGCATACCGATCGTCCAAGGAGTAAGGCAGGGCTGCCGTCGCCTTCCCGAGCCTCTATCGTCACCCCCAGAATCTAAAAAATAAACAATTGTACTTAGATTGCTGTACCTAGGTTTTCGTCCCTAGGCTTTCTTTGTACAAGCGAGTTTGTATTGTGTCTCTAAGTTCAGTCCTCCGATAATTGTTCTGTACTTTTACAATCAATGGCAAACACGATGGTGACTCTGCTGGGGACTAACTTCTCCACGGCTGAGGAGTTGGTGATGCAATCGGATGCAGCCAAGCTTGGCTCCACGCAACAAAAGAAGGTCGTCCGCTTCGACCAACAAGCGTTTGAGGAGATGCTCTCCGAAGGAAGCGCTGGCCCGGTCCAGAAGCGCAACCGCGCGACAAAAGCTCGCAGGGAGTGGAGGCCAAAATCCTTTGCTCCTCCCCAAGCCCCTGACGGGATACCCTCTGTTGCTCAAAACGGTGAGACGGACTCTTCTGCGACCCCACTTCAGACCGTAGACAACTCTGCTGTCCCCAAGTTCGGCAGAAGAAAATACTATGATGCTGGACTTACAGGGGCAAAGAGGAACTATACGCGGACTGAGCCGTATAGGGGTGCTAGCCGAGTGAAAAAGGCTCATGCAGCCACATCTGCTAACCGCATGGACAAAGCTCATGCGGCCACAGCCGCTACTCGCATAAAGAAGAATCATGCGAACACATCTGTCAGCCGCATAGTTTATGCAGCTACAGTCGCCAATCACATGGATAAAACACATGAGGCTACAGGAGTCAATCGCTTGCAGAAAACCCAGGCGGCCACAATTGCCAACCGCATGCGGCCAGCCTGCACGGTCGTGACTCCTAGCCGCTCAAAGACGACTCATCCAACAGCAGAAGACGACCGCATACAGACAGCCTGCACGGTACCCAACTCTAGCAGCATAGCGTCCGTCCCACGCTTCTCTCGATCGGTCTTCGACCGTCTCTCATACAGTCCCGACCCTGACAATTCTTTGTATGATAAACCAGACTCTGTGGCATTCAACTTAGACTCCTCCTATTACGCACCCACAAGTGCTAGAAGGAGGAAGTCTAGGGCAGCGCGGGCTCATCGAGCCCAGTCAGCTGTCCCAACCTCTGACTATCGGAGCGTCCCATTGACTATCACACGGGCCTCGGATGGAAAGTTGTATACAACTGCTCAAGTCCAGCCCCCCGCGGCAAACAGACAGAGTGGTTCCTCTGACCTGCGAGAAATGATCTTCCACAAACGCAAGGAAAGAGAAGGAGTGTCGGTGTGCAAAGAGTCCTCGCTTGGACATCGCTGCACCCAAATCATCGTTAATTGCTGCTGCAACAACGCGGCAATAACGGAAGCTCGGCCATCCGCCTTCCAAAGGCTACAGCACCCGAACTCAGAAGATGAGGCACCTCCTGTTGTCTCCTGCAATTTTGCTCAAAAAGTTCCCGCCGAAGAGAGGAGGAAGAAAACGAGCGTCTCCAGTCCGAAGATATCAACCACTACAACTAAGAAACTGTCGTCTAAACGGTTGTCCTCCACTGGTGTGTTCCAACACACCCGTTCAAAGACGAAATTTACCGCGATAGGAAATTCATCATCCACATCGCTGGGGGTGGAAGGAGCTGGGGGTAGCACTCCTCCGAACATCCGCAACAATCCGATGTTCCAAGGAACCGAGTCCGCACAAACAACTCTTCCATCAGGAGCAACGGACGCTGATGCCCCCGAGGACATCCGTAACTCTCAAGACAAGGCAAGCTCTGAAGCTGGGGATACCATCCCCTCCGAGTCCGAGCCCGAAGAGAACATCCCCACCTATCCCGATGACTTCTCGGTGCATGGGTACGACTCAGAGGGCACATCCTCCACCGTTCCTTCCATCACTCCTCACGTAAGGACGGTATTCATGACGGCAGCAATCAAGGTGGTTCCAGTGATCGCCAGCGCATCGACAGTCTCGAAGCCATATTACTTGCTTTGGTTAAGTCTGTAGACGAGATTAAAGCGGCCCTGCCCACTTTACAAGGAGGAGCGCCTGGTCAAACAAACACGGGCCCCGCGGTCAATATAGATTCGAACTCAGTGGCACCAAACCCGGGCAATAATCCTCCCGAAATAACAGCCCCTGCTGCGACAGATGAGACCCGAGAAGTAAGAAGAGAGGTCCATGAGCTCCGTGCCATGTTTCATGCCCGAGAAAACGCTCAAGATCTCAGAATACGGTAACCATACCCTGCTGAGTGGAGGGATGTTCCATTTCCACCAAGATATAAGTCGTTCAACATCAACCCATATGATGGCAAAACCTCAGCAAGTCGGTACATCACTTACTTTGAGGTCACCACCGACCATCTGCCCCATGAAGATGCGATCCTCACACGGTTATTCATTGGAGCATTGGAAGAAGTCGCCTTTGATTGGTACCGCAATCTACCGGACAACTGCATCCATTCCTTCGCCGGCTTCAAGCGCATGTTCTTGGAACGGTTCAATGAAGTAGGACAAGACGTCACTATGTCCACTCTCATGGACGTCATCCAAGGGGAGAAGGAGCTAACAAGGAACTACATCGAGCGGTTCCGCCAGACCGCCATGAAGTTGCCTTCTGGGAATCCGAATTCTTCTTTGATTGAAATCTGCCAAAAGAGACTGCTTCCAACGATCAGTCTCTGGATGGACGAGAGTCAATTCAAAGATTGGAAGGCGTTCATCATCAGCGCCACAAGCGCTGAAGAACGACTGAAAAAGGCCCGCCAACTGGGGTTGCACATCTCAGAAGGAGAAAACAAGGGCAAGCGTCTCAACAACGATAATGGGGGTAACCCCTCCAACAATCGGGACAGCAAAGGAAAGTAGGCTATGGTGGCCGATATAACACAAAAACCTGAGCCGAAGCCCGTAGACAAACAATGGCCGCAAATCGATTACTCCTTCGAAGATGGCCACGTCAAGCCTATGTTAGACATGCTCATACAAGGAGGTAGAATTCAGCTTCCTCTACCAAGACGGGAGCCTCGGCCGACTGATTTGGAGAACCCGAAGTTCTGCCATTACCACCGTTATGTACACCATGCTACACATGACTGCTACCAATTAAAATGGTACATCCAAAGCCTCATCGATTCAAACACTCTGGCCATCGACTTCGAAGAGGTAACCGTAGGAGCTAATATGGTGTCCGTACAGTTCGGCAACTTCCCTCCGACGGAGACTCAAGACGGGATAATCCCCGTCCCTCTCGCGACAATGGAGATTACCAATCTTCCTCCGCCCCGAGAACAAGCTGCTGGTCTAGTACCTCTCACCACCTCACGAGGAGAGGTCATGTGGGTCCATCCAGACTTGGTGTCAGAAGTGACTCGGCCCACACCATCTCCCACCAACAAAAAAAGTAGAAAAACCAAGACCTGTCGCACAGTTTCAGCAGACAACGAGGAAGCTACAGCCGTCGTCACGCAGTCCGGAGCGTAATCCCAACCTGTGGTTGATAGTCCAGCTGAAAATCATCAACCCACTGCAACTGATGCTCTGGGACCGGCTCAGCCTTCGACGACCGACAAGCCTAGGCCGAAGGAGACTCGCTTCCACAAATCTCTCCGAAAGGATGCAGCCCAAGGGCTAGAGAGGCCCTACAACTTTGACATCTTAGCACAATTGGCTAACACTCCGGCCAAATTGTCATTATATGAACTCCTGAGGCTCTCCAAAGACGTTCGTATTGCATTGAGCGAAGCACTCCAAAATGTCGATGCCTATCTCGCTCAATCTAACCTCACTGGGGAGGACTCACCCATGGATCTCCAAGATAGTGCCTGCACGGGATCAATGCCCAACATCGTCTTCACTCCGCAGGACATGCTCATCAAAACCAACCTATATGATCGCCCGCTATACTACACGGGATACATCGGCGACGTGAAGGTGGATCGGATGCACATTGATCCTGGCTCTTCCATAAGCATCATCCAGAAAGGTCTGCTACATCGTCTCCGCATCCCAATGCATCGCCTAACACCTACAAGCACCGCCATCAGCGGTTTCAATTCGGGCAGGAGCTACCCTATCGGGAAGATTCGTCTGAAGTGTTAGATTGGCGATCTCGAATCCGAGGTCACCTGCTACGTCATAGATGCAGACACTTCTTACAACATCCTCTTGGGGCGCCCATGGATACACGATTATATGATCGTGCCTTCCACGCTACACCAGTGCTTCAAATATGTCGACAAACACAGCTTCGTGAAGACAGAGTTTGCTGATATCAATCCCTTCAAAGGGGTCGAATCTTACTACTCGGACTCCTGTTTATACGAAAAGTCGAAGAGGCACCTGGATGAAGGAGACGCACAAGCTCATACTGAGACAGCCACGGGATCAGAAGGACCCCTGACGATCCACCTCCAAGCTCGCAAACCGGGCAAGTCTGCACCCCTCACCGCCACTCTGCGGAAGGACGCGATCAGCCTCTCGGCACAAGAGGAGCAGATGATAATCCGGCTGCCTAGATCCAGCCAAGTGCCGAGACCCACAACGGAGCCACTAAACATCAGGTTACCAAGAGTCAGTCAACCACAAACAGAGAAGATCAACCCCTCGGACAGGCCATTGACAATACGCCTTCCCAAGAAAGGTTGTCGCTTCGATGCAAGGTCTGACACTTCCAGCGAACCAGCCACTCCTCGCTCCACATCGAGTACCAAACTAGGGGGTTGCTAGTCTGCCAACAACTCCACGCTCAACTCCACCAACCATCCGAATTTTTATATCCGACAGTGGCGTCCTAGCCATTCGAAGCATGGGGAATGGATATTATTGGTCCAATCACCCCACCTTCCTCTCGAGGACATCGCTTCATACTTGCGATCACTGATTACTTCTCCAAATGGGCGGAAGCTGTCCCACTCGCAGAAGTTAAGACTGCAAACGTGATCAGCTTCCTTAAACACCACGTCATCTACCGCTTTGGACTGCCCCGATGGATCATCCATGATAATGGTCCGCAGTTTGCAAGCCACGTATTCTATTGGTTTTGCGATAAGTACCGTATTCAGAATATCGCCTCAACGCCGTACAACCCGGCAGCAAATGGGTTAGCAGAGGCGTTCAACAAAACAATCATCAAACTACTCAAGAAGTTCGTCTCCTCCAACAAGTGCGACTGGAACGAGAAGCTCGACGAGTGCTTATGGGCTTATCGCACCACGGTCCGAACAGCCACCGGAAGTACGCCATTCTTCCTGGTATACGGGAGTGAGGCAGTCCTCCCCTTGGAGACACAGATCCCCTCACTACGTGTCGCCCTCACCCATCAATTGACAACCGATGATAACTACCGACGTCGACTGCAAGAGTTAGAGGCCTTAGATGAAAAGTGCCTCCTAGTTCAGCAAAGGATCGAGCTATACCAAGTACGCATCTCAGGAGCCTTCAATAATAAGGTCAAAATCAGAACATTCCAGGTAGGCGATCTCATCTTGGCAGTCCGGAGGCCAATGGTCATGACTCACAAGACCGTCGGCAAATTCCAGCCAAAGTGGGAGGGTCCATTTATCATTGAGACGGTATTCTCCAACGGTGCTTACCGTCTTGCAAAGTAAAACGGAGACTTGCTCATGCTGCCCGTCAACGGTAAGTTCCTAAAGTAATATTATGTCTAAACGACATTCGCTACAAAGTCTTTGAGTCATGTACCCGCTGGTACCACTGAATTCACACCCTCAGCATTTCAGATTATCGAATCATGTACCGGCTGGTGCCACTTAACTCACACCCTCAGTATTTCAGATTATCGAGTCATGTACCGGCTGGTGCCACTGAACTCACACCCTCAGCATTTCAGATTATCGAGTCATGTACCGGTTGGTGCCACTGAACTCACACCCACAACATTTCAAGATTATCGAGTCATGTACCTACTGGTACCCCTGAACTCACCCCCACAACCCCTTCAGATTATCGAGTCATGTACCCGCTGGTGCCGCTGGACTCCCGCTTTCTCAACATGTTAATTTACCAAGTTATGTACCCGCTGGTGCCTCTGAACTCACATTTCGGTCACTCTTTCGAATAGTAAGTCACGTATAATTATACCTCTGAACTTGCTTCCCGGAAGAGATCCTCCCTTATGATCCAATACCCGCACTCCTAGTGCACAAAAAGGGTAACCGATCCACAAATTTCCGAAAACGGACATGTCCTCATTACCTCTGAGTCGTTTTCAATTCCACCAAAAACAAACCGCCCCCCACATAGAACTTCCATGTTCTCCTACCTCTGAGTTGTTCTATGTACCCTCTCTTTATTGAGCCCACTCCTGCCATGTTATCATTACCTCTGAGTGGGAAGGCTCCGTCGAAGAAACCTTCATGCTTGCCATGTCCATATTACCTCTGAGCAAGTATGTCGGTCTCCTTTTTGACCTATTATCTGTATCCACAACCGGAGTACGACAAGGATAATAGGTCCACAAATGTTCGCTGTTGACCACGAATATCTTCCGGGAAATCTCCCCTGCCATGTCCTCATTACCTCTGAGCAGGAAGGTTCCACGGTAAAACCCTCATGCTTGCCATGTCCTCATGACCTTTGAGCAAATATGTTTGTTTTCCTTTCACCCTACTATCTATATCCCGAACCAGGATACGCCAAGAATAATAGGTCCACAAATATTCCTTTGCTAAGCTTCTTAGCATAAATCCACTACCCCACCATGCCCCGGGAGCCCAGCTGCTCTACGGCATTCCTTTTTTGTTAAGCACCGAGAACATCTATGACCACTTTACCACGGCTGTTCCGGACATCCTGTCCAAACTTGTTATCCGTACCTAAAACCTAGGTATGCCTAGGATAATAGGTCCACAAATAAATCCCCCAGCAAGTCCAAATTCCACAGACGCCACAAGTACAAGAAAGAGATGATGAGTTGAAACAGGCTCATTTATTCAAAATTCAACGTACTACATCATTTGGGGATCACACCCCTTACAAAAAAAAGATAGAGAAAAAGAGAAGCAAAAGAAAACAGACGGCTGATCACTGCTCTGGGGCACATAATGCCCTGAGACGGTCTGTCAGCAAAGCAACCGACCGCTCAAACCTCTGGGAGGCTCGACGCTCTGCCTCGTAGGTCAGTACCGCCTCATCCTCCAGATGAGCGTGAGCCTGCCAGTTATCTTCAAATTTCTTAAAAGCCCGCTCCATGCTATCGAAAGATCGGGAAACCTTCTCGGCCTCCCGAACGATCGACTCCTGCTCCGCCTGAGCAGCCTCCAGCTCTGACTCTAAGAAGGCCAATTGCCTCTGGAGCCCAAGAATCTGCTCCTTCGTATCAGCAATTCCACGAGAAGCGGACTCTTCCCGAGCACGACAAGCCTGACTCCTACGACCCAGCTGGTCATACGAAGCAGAGAACTTATCAAGGTCCCCCCGTACAACTGGTCCAGCAGTATCTCGGGCTAGCTTAATCCTATCCCGAGCAACAATGAGGAAGCTACGCTCCCGCTCGATTGCAGCAGGCAAGCCCGCCTGTCGTATCGCCAGTAGTTGGGTCACAAGCTGATCAGCTTCTGTCAGCTTAGGTTCCAGCAGTGCAGCCAATCCTACCCCGCCAGGAAGGGACTTCAGGGTTGCAATTTGACCCCGAGCGCACCGGAGAGATAGAGAAAATGGGGTCCCCCGTCCTATGGCAGCGTCTACGCCCCTATTCAAATGACGATAGAAGCTATCGATCACGTCCTGCGTCGCCTCGTTCAGAGTCTCCGTGGATGCCGGTGTCAACGGGAGCGTGGCTGGCAGCACCAAAGAAGATACAACAAAATCCGCCGCTCCTGCTACGAGAGAAACCAGCTTCGTAGGAAAGGACGCTTGAACAGCGGCCAACTCCTCTTCAGCAGCCTGCAAAATTTGAATACTCGGCAAGCTCGAGAGGTCGATCTCCGGAGCCGTATAATCTGCAGAGGATGAGGCGGAGACCATCACCAACCCCATTGCCGTCGGCCTAGAGCTGGCAGGAGGCTCCTCAACATGGGATGACAAAGAAGGAGGAACGCTCCTTTCTACCGTATCATGGCAGGCCGAGCCTTCCCCAAGAACATCTACGGTGGGAAGTAAAGGGTCAGGACCTGCAGGACCAAGGCAACCATGAATCGATTTGACCTGGAGGATATATTGGTAGAGCAAATAAGCCCCCTCACTAGTCAATATCTGGCTTATCTTACCAGTTAAGGAGTGTGGAGGCCGAGGTTCGCTTACAGCCACCGCAGCCTCTTCATCAACACCTTCTGAGTCAGGTATAACAGACTCCTTCCCTCTTGCGTCCTCGGGAGGGGATGCACCGAGATCAACGGCACCTTGTTGAAGATCAGCGGTCTCGGAGACGGGTCCGAGGGAACCTTCGTCACCCCGGGCCGAGACCTCAGCAACCTCGGAGCTTCCAGCCGCCGCTGAGAGAGCCCCCGCAGAAAGGACCGCAGCACACATGTCGCTAATCAAAGCAGTAAGGGTCGGATCAGCTTCAGGGGTGGTAGACGATTCAGGAGAGGTCGGCTCATCGGACGCCTACAAAGAAAAGTGATTAAGTCATATCCCCAAGAGAAAAGAAAACTACAACAAAGAGATGGCTACGACTTGGTCTTACCTTCAGAATAGCGTATGTATCTTCACCATTCTCGGTAATAAGTAATCCGCGAGACCTAACGACAGCTCTCTTCACGGAAAAGGTCGCTCTACCGTCAGAAGACTCGTGTCTGACTCGTTTACACGAGGAACCTGGCACAGCCGAAGGCTGTTCTTCTCTCACTGCTTCCTCTTGTGCAGTAATCAACGGATCTTCTGCCAGTTCATCGGGTGTGGGAAGCGGTTGATCCGTTACTTCTTTACCCCCACCAGAAAGGGAGTCTTCGCTATCATGATCATCCTCCTCCTCAGCCGACCTGGAAGGTTCTGATTCAGGGAGGGGAATCTGGAGCGCCAGTTGCTTTCTAGCCTTAGCCCCCTTGGGCTTCTCCTCTAAACCGGTACCCACAATGAAACTAGTACTCGGATCGAAGTTGATAGGAGGCTTGTTCGCCATAACGTGATACAAAGCAGCCACGTACAAAATTTCCCTCGGCACCTTAGTATCAGGAACCGAGAAGCTGCCCGAGTATGATAAGCGTCATAATAATTCTACGCTCGGACGCCATCAAGAACGCTGCCTTCAAAACCTAAACAACGGTTGGGACAATCAAGGAACAACTGGCTATAACCAAATTGGCGGGAAAACCTACGAGGTAGGTAAGGCTCCAAGTACACACAATCTCGGTTGCGATAAACCAAATGCGCGGGGCGGATATTGCGCAACCAAGCAAGCATATCCGGAGATAGAAAGTGAGAAGGCCCGGTACCGTCAAGGTGTACCTTCCTCACGTCCTCGTCAGAAAAGGGAGGAACAGACACGAAGAAGTCACACCCATCTACCCTCGCCAGCACCCTTCGATAAGCTGGCATAGTGGTGTATTCCCAAGACCGGCAATGGCATTTGAAGAGGAAAGCGTCTTCATTGGTAGCATCTTTCGCTATCCCGGGACCCATCAAAGACCTGTAGTGCATCGCCAACCACCCCATCAAGTAGTGGAAAGGCAGTTCTATGCACTCAAAATCCAAAGTCTTCTTGCGAGCAATAACCTTGGACGAGAATGTTCGAAGACCATGGTGTATGCTGCACACCATAGCAGGAAGGAGGGACAATCTAACTCCGAATACGAGTTTAACGGCAAGGAGGATGAAATGACGACCAATCCTCTTGATAGAACCCGCTCCTCCCGAGACTACGCAGTTCCGTAGCCATATCATTAAAAATCCAGCCAGAACCGCCTTCTCCGACATCTGTACGGTCCCGTAGTAAAAATAACTAAGAGAGTCAGCTTGACTCCCGAATATATCGCTCTTGGATCTCGACTTCTTGACACTTGACATCAGATCCCTTACCTCTGCATATGTTCGAGGGGCTCGAGGAGTAACTTCGCCAGAAGGATCAACTCTAAAAGATAATTAATCCAGGATGTGGTGTGGGGAGCGGTCCCCTCGGAGCTATCCATCGTTTTTATAGCCATCTGATGACAAGCGCTATGGTGGCACAACAACTCCCGATACACCGCAACAGAACCTGGGAGTTGCCTGTCCAAGGCCTCGAACTCCTCATTCGACGGGGTATACACCTCGAAAGGCTCATTCCCCCACGGAAGTTTAGAGACAGTATACATCTCGTGAAGAGCGAGCCCCAGCTCCCCTGCTGGCGCAAAGAACGTCCCCGTTCGCCGGCTATACATCTCCAAGAGCGCTACGAACAGTGGTTTATTAAGGGGAAGTCCGTGATAAGTACCCCGAATGGCATGGTAAAGCCCTACCTCCCGCAGGAATGCTCCATAGGCCTGCAGAACCCAAGTGGTTAACTGGACCCAGGTAGAAGTAGGGTTTATCCAGTTCGGCAATGCTATCCTGCCAACGGGATAGGATTTCTTACGAACAAGCTGATTCAAGAAGGTATCAGCTTGCGCGAATGAGAAGTTGTGACCGTATATATTCATAAAAGAGCCCGGGGCCAAACCCATCATGTACCGGAGGACGGAATCCCTACCTGCGTACGCCGACCGTATGTTCGGATTATAATGGATGTTGCCCATCAACATCCCTGACTGAGTAGGAGTCAAATTACACACCATCTTCCTGTCCAACAACACCATGTTGAACCACGACAGGGGATAATGACGTTCCATGAGAGAAATATGGATCGCCACCCCATCCAAAGAAAAATCCCAGTTCTCAGAAATCTCTAAAACTCGGGGATTCTTGATAATTAAGGCATCACCAAAAAGGAACAAAGACTTCAGGTATTTTCCATCCAGCTTTCCAGTATTCATCATAGAACGGAGGTAATGGAGGGTCTAATTCTCAATGGCCTTCAACCTATCCGAAGGCTCATCAGTAGGGAATTGATTCAACACATGCTTAATTAAGTCGTCAAGACGCACGCCCAGGGCGAATTGATTTGAACCCACTATAAGCTCCCCAGCAGGATTTACGGGCAGACTCACTGGAGAAAGACAAAAGAAACGAGGTTAGATGATGGGCAAAGAAAACAGAAGCATTGGAAAGATCATTTGAGTCTATGCGGCTCGGGTCGTCACAGCCTCATGCGGCTCAGCATTAGATACGTCCATGCGGTTCTGTGCACCGTAGCTGCATGCGCCTCCGAATTAGCCGAGTCCATGCAACTCAAATTCAGACGGGCTTATAGACTCATGCGGTTCAAGTTAAGCACGACTACGAAGCCAGACTCACGCGAGCTGACGCGGATACAAACAAGCAAGCTTATGCGGTTCAAAAGTGAGCGACGCTTATGCAGCCCAAATCGAAAACACATATGCGGCTCAGATCGAGTATAACAAGCTCATGCGACCCCACGGGGAACGTTCTTATGCGGTCATACATACGGCTTGTGCATAAAGTATACAGCAGAGCCATGGCAACAGTTAGGGTTTTCAGACGACCCTTACCAGCAATAGGCGGGTGGACGTCAGAGTGAAAAGCAGGCACGCCAGTCGGCGGAGGAGCCGCTACGTTCGCCGCCGTAGTCGATGAAGACGCGGCCTTCTTGCCCTTCACTGCCGCAGAAGATGATGCGGCCTTCTTGCCCGTAGCAGCAGCAGCCTTCTTGGGAGCCATTGTCGATCGATAAAGGAAGAAGACGAAGAGCAAAGTCGGCAACAAGGAATTTGAGCAAAGAGAGAAGGTAAAGAAACCCAAGGGGACTAAAAGACTCTTATTTATAGGCAAAAAAAGACCCATAAAATGAACAAAGGTCTCGGATGACGCCTCGGATTACGCGCTGCTTCAAAAGATAAAGGCAAAAAACGCTTCGGTCAAGGCATAACCGACCCTTGGGATCCTCCCCCAAAAGACGACGTTAATTCAAAAACGAATCAAGAGCATTTAATGAAGATTTATACACGTAGTCAGGACACGTGGCAAAGAGCCCACGCGGCCAGATGAGTCTATACGGCTGAGACACTTATGCAGCATGAACGGGGCCATGCTTCTTATTCAAAGTGTTTCAATTTTGCAAATTGAAAACTTTGAAGGGGGTCCTGTATAAGCATGGAAAATATCAGAGTAATGGTCCATGCGGCTCTGGGAAGAAGCCCATGCGGCTCATATAGGAGCTGCCTTATGCGATTCAAAGAAGACTCTCAGTCTCATGCGGCTCGGGAGTGTATGCGGTTCAGCAGGAATATGCGGCCCGGTCGACGCCATATCCCCCTTTGGGATCCCTCCCTACAGCTGGCTATTTGAGTAAGTGGCCTCATTTAATGCTCTGACACGACTCGACTACCGTGACGGCTCTGACATAAAGTGTCATAATGGTTCTGCCATAATGACAGACTCTTCAGGAAAAGAGGAAAATCTCTGACCCGATCCGTCAGAAGTCCCAGGTTGCCACGTGGAAATCAGCTATATGCAGCCCACCAAGAGTCCAGTCCCTGCGGCCCAACACAACGTTGTACATGCGGCTCCCTGAGAACTCATTCCCTGCGGCTCAAGGCAACACTAGTTTATGCGGCTCGCAGAGACTATGCATATGCGGCTCATTAAGAGTTGATCACCTGCGGCTCAATAAAGCATTATCCCATGCGGCTCACGAGGAGTATCTCCCTGCGGTTCAAGTGTCGCCCATCCTATGCGGCTCTGGCTGGACCCACGATTAAAACACGTGGTATCGAATCAATCGAGGATCTAACCGAATCCCAATAAATATATTTGACGTCATCCTCATAATTACCGAGATCAAGACATATCATTTATCATAAAGCCAATAGGACACGTGGCGAGCAATCGGGCATTGATATAATTAATCATGAAGATTTAAAGCAGTTAACATTAACTGCTCACAAGATTCGGTGCTATCCGTATTAATGGCCTAGATTCATTGTAATCAGGATCAAGGGTTCAGATAGATTGAGGGAGCGCCGACATTCCAAACAAATGATCATTAGCAAACCCTAATGATCATATCCCACTCTTATAAATAGCCAGCATCATTTCTCTGCAAAAAAAAGGACCGACAACAAAAGAATAAAAAAATATACAGAGTCAGAGAGAGAATACACAGAGAGAGAAAGAGAAGCCAGGAGAGCAACAGAGGAGCAAAAAGAGCACTTCTTCGTCAACCCAACCATCTTTTCACAAGGAGCCAAGGCTGCATACCGATCGTCCAAGGAGTAAGGCAGGGCTGCCGTCGCCTTCCCGAGCCTCTATCGTCACCCCCCAGAATCTAAAAAATAAACAATTGTACTTAGATTGCTGTACCTAGGTTTTCGTCCCTAGGCTTTCTTTGTACAAGCGAGTTTGTATTATGAGTCTAAGTTCAGTCCTCCGATAATTGTTCTATACTTTTACAATCAATGGCAAACAGTGTCATTTGTGTTTGTGTTTGGAGATGTGCTTGATTGATAGGATAGGTTCTATAGCCTTGTATTGTATGTTGATAGGCTAGTTTAGCCTTGGTAGACCTAGACTAGATTAGTATAGACTAATATTGTCTAGATTGGACTAGATAGACTAGCTTGACCTAGTCTAGACTTGGTTGACCTAGTTTGACTTCTAGGGTTGACCAGAGTTGACCAAGAGTTGACTTTGGCCTAGATTGACCTAGAATCATGTAGAATGCATAGTAGAACTTCATTTTACCATTTTAGACTTGTTGTGACTTGTGCTGTTCTGATTAGGAGCCAGACAACACTCCTCGGATAGTACTTTCATATTGGACACTCAGATACCAGGCGAGTACATTCTTTGATCATTTTATATCCTACTTAGAATTATTTTCTTGCTTTAGATTACTTTACTTGATGCTGTCACGACATTACCACGGATTGGTATTATATGGATCTCTTCATGCGATGTTATCCCCCTCGGGAGCATCGGGTACATTGTGTTATGTGTGTTTCACTTTCATCATGTACTCCTGTGCTTTTACCATACATGTATACTCCTGTGAATCATGTACTCTCATGTTCACGGAGCCCTCATATATAATATCATGTGCACCCTTTCATGGGCCCCCATGTGATATCATGTATAATAACATAACTTGCTTAGATCCTTGTGTATTGATTGGGGAAACAGGGGAGTGCTAGTAGTCATGTGAACAATTCCATAGTAGTGTAGATCATGTGAAACTCCTTAGTGTGGATCATATACAAATCTGTTCTGTTCATATGTGTTATCCTGTACTCTGACTCACTAGCCACTGTTAGTTCTTTACTTATAGTAGATATTTCTATTACAGTTCTCTCTCTCTGTTTATATACTGTATTCTTCAGTACCTGTATCTTACTCTACTGCATGTTTATATTTTCTAACCTGCTATGATCTGTTGAGATGTATTGTGCTCGCTCATGTCCTGACTGGACCTGTTGAAAATATTACAGAGGACGAGGAGGAGGCCTGTCTGGATACTTTCTACGGGGCAGCCTTAGATGACACTTGCGAGCTGGACCCTCAGGAGGACCCAGCTCTAGCTGAGGACATCACCCCCATTGCCTAGACTAGTTTAGTTAGGTTATCTTATTTTATGTTGCCTTGAGACATGTTTAGCTAGACTTATTTTCTGTTCAGAGTTTCTGAGTTGTATATATTCTTTCATTCTGTAGCTGAGTTTGTACTCTGGATTTGCTGGGATATTATCTTAGACTATTTTATCATCTGTAGTTCCTTGAGTTCTATATCATATCGTGCTATCTCTTCCTTAGTTGTGATTGAGTTTATTTACTGCTATGTCACCCCCATTCGGGGAGTATAAACTGTTTAGAGATATATTGTTAGATGTATGTTGACCTAGGACAGCGTTCTACCGTCGACACTGCGGCGTAGGCTAGACGTACCCACATTTTGTGCCCTTACTCTAGGGTGCGGGTCATGACAGTTCTGGGGGATCTCTACCCCCTGTGTGTGCTCTTGGTACACCGGGTTATCGCATATATTGAGGGGGCTGCTACCCCCAGCTTCATCTACTCTCAAGGAGGCCGAAGGTGCACCCCCCGGTGCCGGAAGCCTCTTTTTGGATTGAGTGCCTAGATAGATACCCCATGTGGTTGATGGGAACCCCCAGATGAGGGTCTTCTTGCAGTATTGGCCGAGATGGCCGGGCTGGAAGAGCATGTCTTCTTTCCTTCCTTACTAGGGCAAACATTTTGAGTTGAATTACAGGAGGCAAAAGGAAACTCTTCGTCACCTGGAATTTGCACCGGTCGGACAGGTGCTGGCTGCTGCAGTCGCTGGAAAACGGACTGCCAATCATCAGGCGATGCTGATTTGTTACAGTAGCAGTTGATGATGACTTGGGTGCAACGATACCCCGAGAGGGATTCATTGCATGCTGACGCTGCCATCTTACGCTTGTGAGTAATCACGTCACGTAAGTCGGTAGGAAGCGGCTCTGCCTTTGCACCAAACTTGTGAATTCGAGATTCCCGAGCGCAGGGTGCTTAGGCATCATGTTTGCTCCCTGATTCGTGCCTAGTAAAAGTACTTCCTCTGGACCTTTCGTGGGAGACTTTAAAGACCCACCCTATCCGTTAGCCCTGGGGGACTGGACGCGGGTGGTTCTGTACAACTTTCCATCAAGAGCCCGTGTAACAGTCAACGGGGCCCACTAACAGTCAGCAACTTGGACAGTTGACTGGGCTGGTTGAGCCTGCACTACCGTAGACTTTTTTGACTTAGCGCCCGAAGGTGCATAGTAAAAAGAGTCCAGACTAATACATTCTGCATCTTTAGTGGGCCGTTTGACGTCGGGCCCGCATGAGAGGCGGTCGAACACAGAGCTTCTGACAGGGCTGCATGAGACGTTATTCTGTGGGCAGGATTAGTCGTCGCATGGACCATATTCTTGCGGCTAGAGCTGGCTGTCGCATGGATCATCTTCCTGTGTTAAAAGTTGGTTGTCGCATGATTTGTCTGCCTGCAGCCGGAGTTGGCTATTACATGGGCAGGCTGCACATCTCCTCTCTGCGGCCTCCTCTTTGTACGTATGAAGTTCCCTTGTGCCCTAAAAAACTCAGCATCGTAGTATTTTTCTCTGCTGGATTTAGGGACAGTGGGGTCCTCTGCGGTCGAAAATAAAGCCATATGAGAGTTCTGGTCACCGTCTTGGGCTGCAGAAGGAGCTTCTTTAAGAACTTGGTCGGGGGCAACAGTTTTGTGCACCGATACCTTGCGAGTCCTCTTCGGGTTGGCTCGCTTCTGAGACGGGCTGGCACTCCCTTCAGAGAGCAATTCTTCGAAGGCTTGTTGGTCAAAATGGACCACAAGCATCTGCTATGTATAACCGAGCTTGGACGCGTCAGATTGTGTCACCAACTTCTCATTGGAAGAGAAGGATGTCTCCAGCAGTGTCGCCATTGTGTTTGCCATAAAAATCAACAACAGGTATTCCAGAATGCTGGAATTGATTGTAAACTCGCTTGTACATAGAAGAATCTAGAAAGAAAGCCTACAAAATAATCTAAGTACAATTTTTTAGTTTTGATTCTGGGGGGTGACGGTGGAGGCTCGGAAAAGTGTTATCAAGTCTGCCTTACTCCGTGGACTATCTGATGCAGTCTCTAGCTCGTGAAGATATTTCTTTTTCTTGAAGGTTGCCAGCCTTGGATTGCCAACCATCTTGTAGGGGTATGGCACACTGCTATTTATAGTAATTTCGGGATAAGGCATATTTTGAGCCGCATAGATGACCACGTGGCAAATCCCTGGGCCACATGGCCGTAATCATGCCTCGAGGCTCGGTCTATGACTGATAGCTGGGATTTTTTAGGATTTGTTGTGATTTGTCGCTGAGCAGTTGAGACCTGGTCAACTTGTCACGTGCATCAATTAATCTTCTATGGCGAGCTGCATGAAGGATGTCTCCTGGATGAGCCGTATGAGGAATGTCCCATGGCTAAGCCGTATGAAAGAATGTCTCATGATCGAGCCGTATGAAGGAATGTCTCATGACCGAGCTGCATAAAGGAATGTCTCATGACCGAGCCGCATGTCACGACCCGCACCATAGAGTAAGGGCACGAGAAGTGGGTACGTCCAGCCTATGCCGCAGTGTCGGCGTTAGAACGCTGTCCTAGGTCACAACATCTAACAATATATAATGCCAGGCAGTTTATACTCCCCGAATGGGGGTGACATAGCAGAATGTAAACTCAATCACAACTAAGGAAGAAGAAGTACGATATGACATAGAACTCAAAATGAAGTACAGATAATCAGAAGAGTCTAGTGTCTAAGATAACATCTCAGCAAACATTTCGAGTACAAGTCTCAACTACAGAATATGAAAGAATATATACATCTCAAAACAACAACTGAAAGTCAAAAACAATGCTGAAAAGAAAGATAAAGCCTAGCTGACTAGCCTAGACTATGGGAGTAGTATCTTGAACTGCAGCCGGGTCCTCCAGAAGAGCCAGGTCGCAGGTATCGTCTAAGCCTGCTCCGTAATAGGTGGAATAACACCCAGTTTTTCAGATGAGGGTAATTTTGAAATTTTGTAATTATAATTATTATTTATTGATTATTATTTTATATTATGATCTTTGGTGATTTTTAATTATTTTTAAACTATTTAAAATTATGACTTGTGATTTTGATATTTTACTATTGTTTGGTTTTAATTTCGAGGAATTTGTCACCCCCAGTTTTCAGGAACATGGGTATTTTGTCATTTTGTATTTTTGAAATATTTTTGAATTTATTTTATTATTTATGATATTGTTTTGGGATTATTTGAGTCGGGTTCGAATTTCAACTCAATCCGACTTGAAACGGGGACCCGGGGGTAGTTTGACTCTAGTGGGACCCACACACTAGTTAGGTATGACCCACATGATATTAATTTTAGTTCACATGATATAAATATTTTAGTTAGAGGTTAGACTAATTATTATAGATAAGGTTAGTGTGATTAGAGACTTTAGAATGACTAATTTAGTCCCAACCAATTAGCCCTTTCCTAATACTAATAGAATAGGTTAGTGGGGGCATTTTGGACCTTACCATAATAGGACAAATAGCCCCATATGGCCAGCCACTTTGGGAGGGGATAGGCTCAATTTCATTTCATTATTCTCATCCACACTCTCTCTCTTGTTCTTTCCCAAATTCCTAGAGAGCAATCCCTAGCAATTTCTCCACCAAATCCTTCCATTTCACCACCAAATCTTCTTCTTTCCTTCTCCATTCTAGCCAAGGAGGAAGCTACCCAAGTTTGGGAGGATTCGGAGCTCGTTCGTGTCCTTTTGGAATCTCTACGTGTCGGTGTCGCTCCGGGAAGGTTTTTCTTCGATTCGATCTACCGGGAGGTATAAATTCCTTCTCCTTTTCATTTCCTCATGCATATAGGTCTATTTTGAACCCATAGGAATGACTCCCATGGTTGTATCTCCATTTGTGTCCATTTTGTGTCCATTTGGAGGTCATAGGACTGTCCTTTGTGTTGTGGTTGTGTCCATGTGGGAAAATCCCAAATTTGGACACACTATGTGTTGTTGTTATGTATGAATGAATTATTACATGTTTAATCTCATATTTTTCTATTGAAGATGTGTTCTATAGTGTCTCATATATATATATATATATTAGTGTAGAGAGTGAGTTCTTGATATATTATGTTATATACTTGTGTTCTTTTGTCTCAAACTACCTAAATCCGTCATGATTTTTATCCACGTTTTTAATTTCAGCCCTAATTTAGAAATATCATAACTTCTAGATCAAAGCTCGGTTTAATCTCCTATTTTTTTTAAAAGAAGCGTATTTAAGTTAGCTTTCCAAAACCATATATTAATAGGCCAAATTCTTTCTGTAACTTTTTGGAGAATTATTTGAGTGTCAGCTGTACGAAGGACAAACGCGTTCTCGGTGTTTTTGCGATTCCGGGAGTTTCCGGAAACGAAAACGCGATCCGTTTGAAGTTTCAGAAAGCTAACACATAGATCTATAACATACTTTAATCTTAGATTTTAATTCATGCTTAGATGGTACAGTATTGATTATTAGTAGGAGTTACTATTCGGCATATGCATTTTGTGCACCCTTGTGTGTAATATAATGTTCTATTTGATTTTAACCCATGTTAATGTATATACATTATGTAATTAAATAGAGAATGCAAGCATGAGTAAATAGTTAAATAAATGATGTATGAGGTGTAAGTATCCTTTCTAATGTAAGCATGTATAAGTATCGCTTGTAATGAATATGTAGGTTCCATAGTATGTAATGTATGGTGCATATAGTGGTGCAAGAGAATAAATGAATGATGAATGAATGCAAGCATGAATGTAATGTAATAATAGATGTAATGTATGCAATATACAAGTTAATGAGATATAATGTTCTATGTTAACACAAATCCTATATTACCTCATGTACCCCCTTACACTATGTTGACACTATCACACTTGACAAATTGTTTACTTACACTTTGACACTCTTTGATATGTATACACTATGTATCCCCATTTAAACCTCACTTGCCCTTTGCCATGTTCACATACACACACATAGCCTCTTAAATAAGTAATTATGAATATAGTTAACTTAGCTATGTATGTATATTATATATATGTTAGCATATTGTGTTGTAATATATAAGTTTATATAACCATTTGAAATGCCATGATTATAGACCTAATGTTGAATACCAATATATGCATATATATATATGTGTAGATATATATAGCTTAATGTAATAGATTACCTAGTGTATATCCAATGTGAATTCTTGCCTATTTGAGTATTGAATAATTGCATGCTATATAGAGTTGGGTGTATGTTGGCTTGTATAGCCTTGTATTGATGTGTGCTTGCTAGAATAGACTTGGTTAGGCCTAGTAAGACTTGCTGGGTTAGGACATGACCTAGTTTGACCTAGTTTGACTAGTACAGTTGACCAGAGTTGACCAAGGGTTAACTTTGGCCTAATTTGACCTAGATTCATGTAGAATGCATTGTAGTGCTTTATATTACCCTTCTGGACATGTTGTGACTTGTGCTGTTCTAATTAGGAGCCAGACACCACTTCTCGGACAGTATTTTTACCTTGGACATTCAGACATCAGACGAGTACATTCTCTGATAGTTCTCTCATTTACTTGTCAATTACTGTACTTCAGTTCTAGTTAGTTGTATGCGATTCTCTGTTACAACACGTGTGGATATTTCTGGATTCATGTATACGACACACTTTTATTTTCTGGCCTCTATTACCGGTATCATCTCTATTACTGGAATCACCTACTGGAATCATTTAACTGGAATCATTTTACTGGAATCATTTACTGGAATTATTTACTGGTATCATTATATTTTGGCTGGACTCATCTTGAATCATTGTGTCAAAATTCTGGATTCACTTGCTGGGAGGGAAAATACTAGAGTGAGACATGTAGACATACCCCAATCTAGAATCTCCTTACTGGAATCTACTGGAAGCATAGCCATCTCTCGCCTGATCAGTGAGGGTTGTGCCTGATTACCCACAGCCATTTATATGTCGAACTCGGTATTTTAAAACACACTGCTAGAGTATAGGCTGGACTCACCCTGGAATCGTTGATCACTATATCTGAAATCGTTTCTTACTGGATTCATCTTGTATTAGATTCATCCCGTACTGGATTTTCATAGGTTTTACACTGGTTACATTTTTTGTCTAGACTTTATATCAAATTACCCTGGTTCAGCTAGTTCTATTTTTACAGTCTTCATTGCTATGATTCTTCTCTTATTTAGTATTTACTTTCCTTGCACTTTATCTCTCTTTCTTACCATCACCTGAATATAAACTGCCATTTTCATCAATATAACTGTCTATAACTGCTGTATAGTTCTCTGTCAGTTACTTGGGTTTTCTAGATGAGATGTGCTCGTTCCTGTCCTGACTGGACCTGTTGATAAATTTTACAGATAGCCTGGAGGTTGCCTGCTAGCCTAGAGGAGACACAGTAGAGGTTGTATAGTTAGTTATTTCAGTTGTATTGAGTTGTATTTATTCTATGGATTACTGTATTGAGCTTTGAGATGTTTTCTGGGTTTGTGTATCTTGGACACTTAGACTTCTATCTGCTGTATCTCTTTTGGATTTCATGTTTTACCTATCTTTTATCTCTCTCTACCTTAGTTGTGATTGAGACTGTATCTGCTATGTCACCTCCATTCGAAGAGTATATACTGTACAGGTACCTTTATATTATTAGATGTTTGACCTAGGACAGCGTTCTACCGCCGGCACTGCGGCGTAGGCTGGACGTACCCACGTCTCGTGCCCTTACTCTAGGGTGCGGGTCGTGACACGTTTTTAGTGGTGGCCCATGCAGGTCGAGTTTATGTAGTGGTATTCGAACTAGAGTATCACTACAGCCTGCAGTAGAATTAGGATATTTTTGGAGGTACTCAATCACATTAGGAAAAACTCTTAATCCGATTTCTTTTGTCTAAAATTGTTGCTTATTGACTTCCCTTGAATATAAACTGTTCTCCTTTGAATTTTTGCTTCATTCTCAGAAATTGCTTCTTGTTTTGATTTGTCTTCATGATGGTTATGAAGACACGATCTCCTCGCTTCGGTTCGGGGGATACTATCGAGAGGCTGGCCACCTCTCGTCCTGTTCATCAGGGCCTCGAGACCGCAGCTTCTGTTGTGCCGACTCAGGTTAGCATTTCTGCTACATTGGAGGTGCACCTCCGTCAGTACAGAGACTTTTTCCTTCGTTTCTGGTTTCTCTCAGCAGCAGCGATTCATGCAGCATCAGCAGTAGAGATTTGTGCAGTATCAGCATCAGGCTGGAGGAAACCAACAGGGCGAGCTATCGTCAGGATAGTCGAGGATACACAGACCGTTGGAGATCTTGCTACAAGTTTCGTTCTTCTCAATTTTATTTTCGTAATTGTCTTTTATAATTACCTTGAAATCCGATTCCATCTGTTCTTTGTTGATTGATTAATTTTGTCATGTTACTCTTTTGTTGTGTTGTTTTTCTTCTGAGAAAATCATATGGGCTAGGTCGCCTAAATCATGGGATCTAGAATCCTCGATAGTCGTGTTAGTTGGCATAGTGAGGACATATAGTCAGATTTTGGATGTATTCTCGGGTATGGGAATTTAAGGTTTTCGCCGTCGCATACGGCAGTGCGAAAATTTTAAATACCATGAACCTAGAGGTACGTACCTTAGTCAAGGACTCTGTGATTATCGTAGCCTTGCTCACTAGCATGATGAAGACTCTGGACAACATGATTTTGGACAGACGCATATGATTAACAGATTGTATCTTGAGAAGGTTTAAATATCATACCCTTTTGATTGTTATAAATGACTTAGGAGTAGGGATATTTAGTTTTGTAGAGCTTATTCATAGGTAGTTCTTTCATAGTATAATGGTATGATGACTTGTTGAGTGTCTGTACCCTAGAGGTGATAGTTAGCATTGGTGTTAGAATAGTAACCCATTGCAGATAATTCTCCTGTTATCTATAATACCAACCAGTTACACATAGGATGTTAGTATGCCTTACAGCCTTGATGATTATTACTACTTTTCCTTACCTTTTCCAGTGAGGCACCCATGACCAGAGCCTGCCTTTGAGTATAGTTGTAGTTTCACCTAAGACCGAGAGGTCCATTTGCATAGATAGATTGCAGATGATATTGGCATATGGGATATAGGTTAGTTGGTATCTATAGGCCATTGTTGTATAGGGTTATAAACATGTTGTTTAGCTTATACTTGGTTCAGTTTTTCATTTTAGTTAAGTTCTCTTCGTGTTGAGTTCCTTTGTGTTGATCACCTTTATAGGCAGTGTGCAGACCCTTCACTAGATACCATGTCCCCTTGATTCAGACCATTCATCCTTAGCCTTGTTCTAAGCATTGTTTCAGACCTTTATAAGTTTAGTCTGCCTTAACCCTTGGTTGATCAGTCATGTATATATATAGATGATATACTTAGGATATATGTGATGGGTTGTTGTTCTTGAGCATATATATATATATGTGTGGTATTTGATATTCATGTGCTTAGCTTGTAGGTATTTAGTTATAGGTGACTTGATAGGATTGGAAAGTTAAGAGCTAGTCTATTATAGAGTTTCTCTTTCGCTAAATTCTAGTTGCCAACACCTAGATAGCTAGCATAGGTAAAACCCTAAGAAGTTGACCAGTTGATGATCAAGTACTTGGATGTTGAGAAATTGACTAGTAATTGACCCTTGACTATGTTTGACATAGAAGGGGGTGCGATCATCTTAATTTCGAGGACGAAATTTTTATAAGGTGGGTAGGATTGTAACACCCAGTTTTCCAGATGAGGGTAATTTTGAAATTTTTTAATTATAATTATTATTTATTGATTATTATTTCATATTATAATTTTTGGTGATTTTTAATCATTTTTAAACTATTTAAAATTATGACTTGTGATTTTGACATTTTACTATTGTTTGGTTTTAATTTCGAGGAATTTGTCACCCCCAATTTTTAGGGACATGTGTATTTTGTCATTTTGTATTTTTGAAATATTTTTGAATTTATTTTATTATTTATGATATTGTTTTGGGATTATTTGAGTCGGGTTCGAATTTCAACTCAATCCGACTTGAAACGGGGACCCGGGGGTAGTTTGACTCTAGTGGGACCCACACACTAGTTAGGTATGACCCACATGATATTAATTTTAGTTCACATGATAGAAATATTTTAGTTAGAGGTTAGACTAATTATTATAGATGAGGTTAGTGTGATTAGAGACTTTAGAATGACTAATTTAGCCCCAACCAATTAGCCCTTTCCTAATACTAATAGAATAGGTTAGTGGGGGCATTTTGGACCTTACCATAATAGGACAAATAGCCCCATATGGCCAGCCACTTTGGGAGAGGATAGGCTCAAGTTCATTTCATTATTCTCATCCATACTCTCTCTCTTGTTCTTCCCCAAATTCCTAGAGAGCAATCTCTAGCAATTTCTCCACCAAATCCTTCCATTTCACCACCAAATCTTCTTCTTTCCTTCTCCATTCTAGCCAAGGAGGAAGCTACCCAAGTTTGGGAGGATTCGGAGCTCGTTCGTGTCCTTTTGGAATCTCTACGTGTCGGTGTCGCTCCGGTAAGGCTTTTCTTCGATTCGATCTACCGGGAGGTATAAATTCCTTCTCCTTTTCATTTCCTTATCCATATAGGTCTATTTTGAACCCATAGGAATGACTCCCATGGTTGTATCTCCATTTGTGTCCATTTCGTGTCCATTTGGAGGTCATAGGAGTGTCCTTTGTGTTGTGGTTGTGTCCATGTGGGAAAATCCCAAATTTGGACACACTATGTGTTGTTGTTATGTATGAATGAATTATTACATGTTTAATCTCATATTTTTGTATTGAAGATGTGTTCTATAGTGTCTCATATATATATATATATATATATATATATATATATATATATATATATATATATATTAGTGTAGAGAGTGAGTTCTTGATATATTATGTTATATACTTGTGTTCTTTTGTCTCAAACTACCTAAATCCGTCATGATTTTTATCCACGTTTTTAATTTCAGCCCTAACTTAGAAATATCATAACTTCTAGCTCAAAGCTCGGTTTAATCTCCCGTTTTTTTTAAAAGAAGCGTATTGAAGTTAGCTTTCCAAAAACATATATTAATAGGCCTAATTCTTTCTGTAACTTTTTGGAGAATTATTTGAGTGTCAGTTGTACGAAGGACAAACGCGTTCTCGGTGTTTTTGCGATTCCGGGAGTTTCCGAAAACGAAAACGCGATCCGTTTGAAGTTTCGGAAAGCTAACACATAGATCTATAACATACTTTAATCCTAGATTTTAATTCATGCTGAGATGGTACAGTATTGATTATTAGTAGGAGTTACTATTCGGCATATGTATTTTGTGCACCCTTGTGTGTAATATAATGTTCGATTTGATTTTAACCCATGTTAATGTATATACATTATGTAATTAAATAGAGAATACAAGCATGAGTAAATAGTTAAATAAATGATGTATGAGGTGTAAGTATCCTATCTAATGTAAGCATGTATAAGTATGGCTTGTAATGAATATGTAGGTTCCATAGTATGTAATGTATGGTGCATATAGTGGTGCAAGAGAATAAATGAATGATGAATGAATGCAAGCATGAATGTAATGTAATAATAGATGTAATGTATGCAATATACAAGTTAATGAGATATAATGTTCTATGTTAACACAAATCCTATATTACCTCATGTACCCCCTTACACTATGTTGACACTATCACACTTAAAAAATTGTTCACTTACACTTTGACACTCTTTGATATGTATACACTATGTATCCCCATTTAAACCTCACTTGCCCCTTTGCCATGTTCACATACACACACATAGCCTCTTAAATAAGTAATTATGAATATAGTTAACTTAGCTATGTATGTATATTATATATATGTTAGCATATTGTGTTGTAATATATAAGTTTATATAACCATTTGAAATGCCATGATTATAGATCTAATGTTGAATACCAATATATGCATATGTATATATGTGTAGATATATATAGCTTAAAGTAATAGATTACCTAGTGTATATCCAATATGAATTCTTGCCTATTTGAGTATTGAATAATTGCATGCTATATAGAGTTGGGTGTATGTTGGCTTGTATAGCCTTGTATTGATGTGTGCTTGCTAGGATAGTCTTGGTTAGGCCTAGTAAGACTTGCTGGGTTAGGACATGACCTAGTTTGACCTAGTTTGACTAGTACAGTTGACCAGAGTTGACCAAGGGTTAACTTTGGCCTAGTTTGACCTAGATTCATGTAGAATGCATTGTAGTGCTTTATATTACCCTTCTGGACATGTTGTGACTTGTGCTGTTCTAATTAGGAGCCAGACACCTCTCCTCGGACAGTATCTTTTCCTTGGACATTCAGACATCAGGCGAGTACATTCTCTGATAGTTCTCTCATTTACTTGTCAATTACTGTACTTCAGTTCTAGTTAGTTGTATGCGATTCTCTGTTACAATATGTGTGGATATTTCTGGATTCATGTATACGACACACTTTTATTTTCTGGCCTCTATTACTGGTATCATCTCTATTACTGGAATCACCTACTGGAATCATTTAACTGGAATCATTTTACTGGAATCATTTACTGGAATCATTTAATGGTATCATTATATTTTGGCTGGACTCATCTTGAATCATTGTGTCGGAATTCTGGATTCACTTGCTGGGAGAGAAAATACTAGAGTGAGACATGTAGACATACTCCAATCTGGAATCTCCCTACTGGAATCTACTGAAAGCATAGCCATCTCTCGCCTGATCAGTGAGGGATGTGCCTGATTATCCACAGCCGTTTACATGTCGAACTCGGTATTTTAAAACACACTGCTAGAGTATAGGCTGGACTCACCCTGGAATCGTTGATCACTATAACTGAAATCGTTTCTTACTGGATTCATGTTGTATTAGATTCATTCCGTACTGGATTTACATAGGTTTTATACTGGTTACATTTTCTGTCTGGACTTTATATCATATTACCCTGGTTCAGCTAGTTCTATTTTTACAGTCTTTATTGCTATGATTCTTCTCTTGTTTAGTATTTACTTTTCTTGCACTTTATCTCTCTTTCTTACTATCACCTGAATATAAACTGCCATTTTTATCAATATAACTGTCTATAACTGCTGTATAGATCTCTGTCATTTACTTGGGTTTTCTAGATGAGATGTGCTCGTTCCTGTCCTGACTGGACCTGTTGATAAATTTTACAGATAGCCTGGAGGTTGCCTGCTAGCCTAGAGGAGACACAGTAGAGGTTGTATAGTTAGTTATTTCAGTTGTATTGAGTTGTATTTATTCTATGGATTACTGTATTGAGCTTTGAGATGTTTTCTGGGTTTGTGTATCTTGGACACTTAGACTTCTATCTGCTGTATCTCTTTTGGATTTCATGTTTTACCTATCTTTTATCTCGCTCTACCTTAGTTGTGATTGAGACTGTATCTGCTATGTCACCTCCATTCGAAGAGTATATACTGTACAGGTACCTTTATATTGTTAGATGTTTGACCTAGGACAGCGTTCTACCGCCGACACTGCGGCGTAGGCTGGACGTACCCACGTCTCGTGCCCTCACTCTAGGGAGCGGGTCGTGACAGGTGGTGCAAAGGGACTCATCCTCATCCTCTGTAATATTTTCAACAGGTCTAGTCAGGACAGGAGCGAGCACAGTACATCTCATGCAGTTCATATCATGGCAGGAAATATAAAGCAAGCAATAGAGTAAGATACATGAAACGCTGTAAGAAGATGTACATGAAACATGAAAGATATTTGATAACTGGAAATATATACATGATAAGTAAGAACTGTAAGTGACTAGTGATGTAGAGTACGAGATGGCATGTAATTAGCTTAGGTTGTACATGATGAACATGAAAAGTAACAGAGTGTACATGATGGTAAATCACATGACCATTTATACTCACCCCTACCCACAATCAATACACAAGAATCTATTACAGTTACGTTACGTACATGATGTTTTGGTTACACAGGAAACACATGAGGAAACATGAGCATACATGAAAGAACATGAAAGTACATGAACGTACATGAAAGAACATGAGAGAACATGAGTGTACATGAATAACGCAGAAACAAGGAATACATGATGTACATGAAACACATGTCATAAAGTATTCGATGCGCCCGCTAAGGGGGATAACATCCCAAGAAGAGATCCGTATAGTACCAATCCGTGATGATAATGTGACAGCATCAAGTAAAAGTAATCTAGAGCGAGAATATAAATCGTGACAAATATGAAACGATCAGAGAATATACTCGCCTGATAACTGAATGTCCGAAGAGGATGTACTGCCTGAGGAGAGGTGTCTGTCTCCTAATCAGAGCAATACAAGTCATGATACAAGGGGTTAAGATTGAATTGTACAATCCATCTATATGATTTTCTAGGTCAATCTAGGTCAAGTCAACTCTGGGTCAACTCTGGGTCAAACCAAGTCAACATTCTAGTCAAACTAGTCAAGTAGGTCAAGTCTTAACTCAACAAGTCTCACTGAGCCTAACAAAGCCTAGGCTAAGCACTCACACCCAAGCACAAAGCCATACAGGCTATCAAACATACATATTCCATATATATATATGTGCATATATACACATACTAGCATATATTAGCATATAGGCATACATCAATTATGTGTAAGAAGATAGGGTTAGAAGGCATGCCTCACAAGTCCTAACACATCACAACTATATATATATATGTATACATAGAAAGTGAAGAGAGAGGTAACATGGGTGTGTGTGTGACATGGTGGGGTGTGTGTCTCAGGTATTTGTGTTATGGGAAATCTCAGTTTTGTATTAGCCTAGGTAATTACATACAACTAAAGTTTAGTTTACTTATGTTCAATATAAGAGAAGGAAGTACAAAAACAGTTTCTATTTAAATGTGTGGGTGTATGTAGATATAGAAATCAGTGTATCACTGATTTCATATCTCAGTTTCAGTTTTCAGGTTACTGAGAACCAAAACTCAGTTATTAGGACATTCCTTCAATTGGAAATAATAACAACCAAACTATATGTTTACACAACCTAAACTCTAAAACTATCCTGACATTAATCTCAGTTATTACATATACCTAAAATCAGATTTCATGTTTTGAATAGAGCTCAAAACTTAGCCTTAGGTTCCCCCAAAATCTCAGTTATTAAAAACACAGCTTTACACTAAACCCCATATCAGTCAATCCTAGTTTTTCCTGAGTTCTCAAGTTCACTGGTTCAACCAACAATGGGATGGATTTCAGTTTACAACACAGGAATTTCTCAGTTTCAATGTGTGAACTCAGTTTTTAAACCATAGGAAATTCTCAGTTTTCATTCAGTCAAAAGAACCCAATTCGATTTCCATAGCAACCCAAACATGCATACATGCGAACCTATCTTTGTAAACTCATAACTCAAACATTTTAATCATGTATTAACATCATAATTAATATTTTAATTAACAATTTAACATCACTGAACTCTGAAAATGAAGAATTAAATAGAGTATCAGTCCATACATCTCGAAAACCATGCATCCCATTGTCCAAATTCCATTTATGAATCATAAACCCTAATCTATCATGCAAAACTAATCTAGCAGGTATTAATACATATGTAGGATCAATCAATATGACAAAATCATTAATTAACAGTTGGAAAAAATGGAAATGAACTCAGTGAAATGACAGAACTGAAACATGTACCAGTTCTTATGGAAACTTTACATTCGATCAACCAAAACACAATAATTTTATAGAGTAAGGGTTGGCAAACAATGTGTCATGCATACACGTGTCAAACATGGTGTTTGTGTCCAAACAAGTGGACACAAATGTGTCCAAAACACAAATTACACTGAATGTGATAACACTGCACAGGCAGCCTCGTGCATGTGTTCACCTAGGCCTAGGACACGACACAGGTGTCCACGTGTCTCGTGATCGTGTCCCTAGGTTCGCCTAGGGTTAGTCTAGGGTTAGGATAGCCTGCACAGTGTCCACGTGTCCTCAGGACATGGCACGAATACAGTATCAGTCGAGAAAAACTCGACTGATACACGTGCACAGTAAGCGTCGTGCAGCGATGCAAGTGTCTCGTGGACACGACACGAGCCACGTGGGGCCTCGTGGTCATGTCCACGTGTAGCCTACGTGTTGGGCTACCCACTCGTGCAAACACGAGGTGTCCAAGTGTCGTGTCCGCGCGACACGACGCGCACGAAGACGGCTCTGTGCGTGTGTGCACTGTCAGTGTATGACCAGTGCACGTGTCCTCGTGTCCTCGATACGACACGAGGTGTCGTGAGATTTTGGGGGAGTGTGCGCAGACACTGCCCCCGTGTCCACACAAATTTTCACGTGTCCAAGTGCACTGTGCAATGTGTACGAGATACGTGTGAGAAGGACACAGTACACTGCTGTGTACAGCGTGTTTGTGTCCAATTTAGACACGGATACGACACAGTCTCGTGCTCAGTGCTAGGGTTCTGTGATCTACACCTATAGGGCTAGAAATTTGTTCAGATAGTTTTCGAAAATAAAAACATTTTTTTTACAGAGGCAATACATCAAACACTTTAATTTTAACCTAGATACGTGTCCGATACGGATACCAAACCCAATCTATTTCCTACCAAACTTAACCTATAGGTCCCTGGTACCTAGATACATGCATTCATGAAGAGAAATCACAATATTAATAGGTTTAGAGGCATTTTACCTATTGAGTGAAAACTCAATGAAAAGCCTAGAATAGGGGGGGTGTCCTCTTCACTTGGTGATGCCAAAAGCTTGTGCAACCTTGCTAGCTAGCTCCCCTTAGCACCCTCAATGGTAGGGGATCCCAATGCAAGAAACTAGGTTCAAATTGGAGTTGATTTGGATATTTGGGGAGAAGTTTAGGGAAGAACACAAAAGAGGCAAATAAAATGAATTAAAAATGGTGCAAATGGTTAATGGGATGTATTTATAGAGGGTGGGGATGTGTGTTGGCTGCCATTAAGTTAGGGTTAGGGTTTAGGATGAGTGGCTAAGGTCTTTCCAACAATTTCTAGGCAATCTAATGGCTCATAACTAAAGTAGCCCTCTTTAACCTTTAGCCTAAAATATCTCTAACAAATATCTAGATATTACACTAATGTGATTACTTAATTGAAATCCTCTAACTTAGTCTCTAGGGTCATGATTAACATCTAGATTAGGCTAACTTCTAGGTCAAGTCTCAAATAATTTAATTAACACATATTTAATTAATATAATTCACAATTTCACAAAAGTGTCAAAATGACCAAAATACCCCTAGGCTTAAAAGTAGAAATTTGAAATCCTAAACACATGATTAGGTCTCCCTGGTTATGATTAGTCTTCTAGGTCATGTATGACTAATGTTACACTAGCAAAACACCAATTTCACATTTCACTCAATTAAATAGTTTTAAAATAACTAAAAATCACCAAAAATTATCTCATGACTAAAATCAAATATTTTAATAATTTAAAAAATACAAAAGTTCAAATTTACCCTTATTTTAGAAAAGTGGGTGTTACACCGCATAAGGGAATATCCGATGACCGAGCCGCATGAAGGACGTCTCATGAGCATGACCGAGCTGCATGAAGGACGTCTCATGACCAAGCCACATGAGGAATGTCTCATGACCGAGCTGTATGAGGAATGTCCCATGATCGAGCCGCATGACGAATGCCTTCTGACCGAGCCACATGAGGAATGCCTTCTGACCGAGCCGCATGAGGCCATCTCATGACTGAGCCGCATGAGGCCATCTCATGACTAAGCCGCATAAGGAATGTTTCATGACTAAGTCGCATGAAGGATATCTTCTGGCTGGATGGGTATGGGGGCCCTAGGAGAAGGTGTTGTGCCGAATGTCACGATTTGAGAGAGTTTCGTTTGTCTTCCTCTTGACTTCTCGAAAAAAATAAATTTGACCGACCCTCCTCCTTGGCGAGTGTTGGCACTACGGATCATGGATCTCCTTGTTCGAAGAAGATTTGACGGTGGACTCCTTTAGAAGATTGTGATGCGCTTGACTGAGACGATGCGCCTAACTGAGACATCTGAGTAATGCATCTAGTTGAGAGCAGGCCGTTATAACGTCTTTAATTGGCATCATGTTTCCGAGATGATGTTAGAAAGGCGCAGTAGGTTGCAGTCGCTGGAACACAGACTGCCTTGATAGTAGAGCCACTGTATTGTGGCTGCGGCAGTTGATGATGGCTTGGGTGCAGTGATGTCCTGGAAAGGGCTCCTCGCACGCCAAGGTTGCTTCTCTCTTCTTACGTTTGTGAGTAATCACCTCTCGCAAGTTGCTAGCAGATTGATCTACCTTCATATCCATTTTGTGGGCCCGGGTATCCCGAGCGCCCGGGTGCGTAGGTATCATATTTGCTCCCTGATATGAGGCTAGTAAAAGCACTTGCTCTCGATCGTTGTAGGAACACTTTTGAGACACACCCTATTCGTTACCCCTGGGGGACTGGACGTGGATGGTTCTGTACAACATTCTATCAGGAGCCCGTATAACAGTTAACGGTGCCCGCTGACGGTCAGCAGCTTGGACAGTTGACTTAGCTTGTTGAGCCCGTACTGCCCTAGACTTCTTCGACTTAGCACCCGAAGGTGCGTAGTAGGAAGAGTCCAAGTTGGAAGGAGGGAAGGGAAGTTGGTGCCCTTTTCAAAGGAGGCAAGGGGGCTCTATTTATAGAATAGAGTGAGCCCTTTCTTCTTCTTCTTTCTGATGTGGGACTAAAAGCAATTTTTTCCATGCTTCTACACTCTTCATGGTAGTCCTAAAGCATGGGGGTCCCTAATTTATGCATCTACATTATTTACTATGTATTTAAGGGCTTAGAATGCATTTACCTATTGGAAGATGGATTCCCTATAAAAAAACTCTAAGCACCAAAAGCCCTCAAACTCGAAGTGCTCCAATCTGTCCAAGCTTGCTTCTAGAGCCCTCTAATCCCTATAGAGAAGAGTATGAAATGAAATTGAGTCAATTTGGAAAAAATTTGGTGGTAGGAACAATTAAGAAAGAAGCTTCTAATTAGGGTTAGGGTTTTGAATGAAAGAAGGAGGAAGAAGATGAAATAAGGCTATAAAAAGAAAGTGGGCTTCCATAAAGGGTTTAGTTTAGGATTTTGGCTAGTATTAAATGTCCATAAGATCCCTCTATGTGTCATGACAAGTTTGGGGAATATGCATTTTTTTCTAATTAGGTGTTTAGTCAAACTTTCTAATTAATATTGCTAGTCTAGCTAGAGGCTAGCTAAAGTTCAATTAGGCTATCCCTAATCATTAGTTGGGTGGTCATGTCAAGTCGGTTTAGGTCCTCTAGGGTTACTAACAACTATTCTAACTATAGCTATCTACTAATCACATTAAATAGAAACATGTGCACTATATCCAATATTATAGATAATTAATCTAAAAATATAATTACTTATCACTCAAAATAAAATTTGAATTCATAATAATAACTAGAAATAGGAAAGCCAAAAATACCCGTATTCGGGAAAAGTGGTAGTTATAATCTTATCCTCTTAGAAAAAATTTTGTCTTCAAAATTTAAAGTTGGTCGTACTCCTTCTAGGTTAAACCCCAACAATCAAGGTCAAGAAATTTTTCCTAACACCATGCAAGATTATGGTCCTATTGGTCGTAACTTCACGCTCTCAAATGGGGTCACTCCAATATATCTATCACAGAACAAATATTTTAATAGGTACTAATAAAATCACATAACATGAAGGAAAACGACGAGAAAAAGAATAAAAAAGACGGACCTGCTAACCCGTCACACATAGCATCGGCCTCCTCGACCATCAATACAAAAGCCCTGTCCTCTGGGGTATATCCCTTTGATGGTGCGGGGCATGATGTTGTGCCACAGGTGACCTAGCTGAACCCCCTACTTCATGATACTCAAGAGACGTCTACACTGCTACTTCACTCCATCATACTAGGGTACTACCTATAGGGTATCCATTCTACAATCTGGTAACCATACATGTCTATCCAGAATCATATTATCCAGAATCCTTGTCACACCAATAAGTATGGCCGCGTTAAACTATAGCGTCCATAACTAAGGTGCATACCTCTAGTATTATGGTATCAAGAATTTTTGTCCTGCCGCATGCTTGGCTGCAAAAACTCTAAATTCCATAACCGAGATAATAATATCCAAAATCAGGCCCTATGCCTTCACCACGAAAGCTAATATGGCTGTTGCAGACTCTAGATTCCATAGCTGAAGTAACTTAGTCCATAAAATATCTTGGTATAAAATCAAAGTAAACAATGAACACCAAGAATCAAATTCAACAACGGACAAAGAAGAGTAGACAAAACAAATGGAATCGAATTTTGAGATAGTTTATAATGACATTCTCATAGTCGTCCCAAAAATCCCTCAAAAAGTCCTAATTGTGATTGAGTATTCTCTCATCCTATAGCCTATTCCTTATCTCCTATCGCAGGCTCGCAGCAGTACAACTAAACTGTTTCACTACCACGATATTGTACTAATACGAATCTCGACCTGCATGGGCCACCACTAAAAATGTGTCATTACCCGCACCCGATATAGGGGCATGAGTGTGTGACAGCACCCATCCTACGTCACAGCATCAGTGGTAGAACGCTGTCTTGGTCACTAGCTATCTATCTCATACAGTAATATAATGTACCTATCATAGATCTCATCTCCAAAATAAAGGACAAGTACAATAATAATGGTAAATACTCAATCACAATCTAAAGCATGATAAGATATCAAGAAGTCTAATAAACTACAAAGTCTAAAACATCCACAACATCCAAATACAATATCAAAAATCAAATCTTAAATATGATAACAAAATCTTCATTATACATGCCAAGGGATCTAACAGTAAATCTAACACAAGCTATAATAGTAAATAAACCTTCCGGTAATCACTCCTGGGTATCAGGACCCATGGTTGCTATCTCCTCCTCGGATCTATAGAATGTGGGACACAAATCCCCTGAGCAATCATCTAAAAAATAAATCCAATCAGGATGGAATAAGCACATCTCCTCTAGCAATTCCAATTAAATAACAAAAGCTATAAAACAGTTATAGTAAGTAATATTTGAAGAACATGGAAATAATGAGTTAGAAAAAGAAATAGAACAACGGTTAACTATACTACAGAGAAAGTAAATATGATGAATCAGAAGAATATGGTAATAAAGACTGTAAATAGAGAAAATTGAACTATGACAGATGTGATGTGAGACATGCCAGTATAATTAATATGAGTCCAATGAGTACATTGCGAGTCCAGTAGAAGAGCACTAAACTAGTATGTTTTAAAATATTGATTTTGACATATAAACTACTAGGGGGTAAATACGGCACATTAAACGCTTGGCAAGCGTGGGATGGCTATCTTTCTAGATTATCCCCGTAGTGCTGGGTGGTTTCAGCATGATTGGAAATGTTTACATGTCTACTCGAGTATTTTCTCGTCCTGACAAGTATAAGTGAATCATATATCGACACGTAAATCAAGTACAAGTCCAACCAGAATATAAATGATGCTAGTAGGTGTTTCCAGTAGGTGGTTCCCGTAAGTTATTCCAGAAATAGGGGCCGGACAAGTATAACACATGTGTCGCAAGTAATGAATCCAGAAATACCAATCTGTGTTGTGTTAGAGAGTCATATAATACTATACTAGAAACTGAATCATAATAATTATCAGATAAATTAAAACTATCAGAGAATGTACTCAACTGCAGTCCCGAGCAGTAAATATGGATAGATGTCCAATGTGGAGTCACAAGGATCTATATATGAGATATACAGAGTTTTTTTGTGTTCTAGAGTAAACAATGAATTTAGATGCATTAATTACATGCTTCTAGGCTTTTTCTAGGTCAATACTAGTCAAACTAGGTCAACCCTAGTCAATTGGTCAACTCTAGGTCAAACATGGTTTAGTTAGTCAACCCTAGGTTATTGGGACTATAGCCATGATAATACCTATACTCAAATGTCAAATTCTATTTCCCAAGCTTTTTCATACTTCCTATATTACAAGCTTAACCTATAACACCATTACCTATATTACCCTAATCTTTACTGCGTAAGTTCTCCTATTACCTATCCATGGCAAATACCCCTTTCTCATTGCATCAACATATCCTTACTTATATAAGATATATAGATATTACCTTTTCCTTGTCCAACCACACATATTATTTTAACTAGACACTCAAACCCACACCTCTGATTACCTCTCCTACACTCACTCTACCCTCACACAATAATCAAAATAGGATAGACTGATACCAAAAGCCCTCTATCTAATTGGAATGATAAGATTATACATATATATATATAATGACTGACAATAAGAAGTTAGAGGACAGATATCAAATGAAAGTAGAGCCTCATCTTCATTGTAACTTGATTCAAATGAAGATAGAGCCTCCCCTACTAAGATAGACTAAACCATAATGATGAGGACTGAAATATGTGTAACCATCTAACTGATACATATGCTAACAAATAGCAATTGCTATTACTACTGCTATATGATGTTTCCCCTACTAAAATGACATATACAAATAGAAAATATAAACTGTACTTAAGAGAATAGGTAGCAGACTAAACAAATGCTCAGTAGAGGACTGAACATATCAATATGGGACTGCTCCATCTACACTGGTACTGAACCAATAAATGCAAATAAGGACTGAACAAAGTGATGATGTCTGAACTAATAGGGTCTGGTTAATAGGTAACACAAGGGACTGTAACATATGGATATGGACTGAACATGGCTATGGGACTGATGCAATATACAGAGGGTACAGTCTATAATGACTGATGCATGCCATAGCTGGTACAAAAAGGATTGACTACAGCCCATGCCTACTCGAGCCCCTATTACTCAAAATACTGACACAAAAGAGTGTCCTATAACTGAACATTACTAAAGGACTGAACTAAAAGAGTGGATTGAAACATTAGGATACATATGTGACTTATCAAAACTGATACCAATTAGTCCAGCCTTCGAGCCCCATCTATTTGTGATACTGATACCACCATAGGCAAGGACTGAATCAAATGTAAATCCCCCCTTCATTACCCCTTGACTGATACAAAGGAAGGTTATACGAGGACTGAAATAAAGCTTACAAGGAACTGGACTATACTATCAACTGATGCAAGGACACAAAATTCCTTTGGGACTGATATATTTGCATGTAAGGGACTGAACCAATAGAGAATAGGAACTAATTATGAAGTTACAAATGAACTAAACATTAAGATACAAATGTACTGACACAATATAATGACTGATACTTAAATAGTTAACGGACTGGACATGAAGACGAAAATGGACTGAACATTAGAGAGACTGAAACAACTTATGAGTGTCGTATAATTCGAACATGGATTGACACATGTAAGGTTCACTCTATACTAAAACTTAATGATATAGGGACTGTACAATAAAGACTTGGGACTGAAATATGTATATTATATTCCCTTCTCTACACACACCCCATGGTGACCACAACCTACACACACCAAGCACAAACACAAATAGTTGCACTGGCACATCACTCTATATTCCCTCTTCACATTCCTCTCTAACACACGTGTGACACATACAAGACACACATGCACTCTACACTCAATCCCCTCTGTGTGTGTCACTCACCTACACACAATCACACTCACTATCTAAATACATGCCTGTTAAGTCCCCTCTCTTCCCATGCTCCGCCTGCAGTTATATGCAGGGGATTCCTACATAGGCAGCGCCAAAATCCTACTGCCTACAAATATAACTCCTTGTTACCACTGCTAATGCATGTGCACACACCATATTAGGTGGATGCACCTATACAGGTATCTTAGTGTTCCCTTCTACCTCAAGTGCAACCATTCACTAGGACCCCTATCCCTATCTGCTGTTGTTTCTCTTTGATTTCCTCCCTCTTTCCATGCTCTCCGTGCTGTTGTAGGTCCCCTGTCTACCCCATGTTGTGCAAGGGCAGGAAGGGCCTACTACTAGTTGCTTACAGGACAATTCTTGCTGCACAGGAGCTAAGTCCCCCTTGTACCTGTGTGTATTGCACACTACACACAGTGCAGTTCCCCTTCTACATCACTCATCTACATAATTTCCTCTCTAAAACAAACACTCACAAACACACATACAAAATATGTAGAGACACACTCACAATACAATTTCAGTCCCCCCTCTACTATGTTGCTGCCATGACACTCAAATCCAAGCTATGAACACACACACACAAAATATAGTCCAAAACAGTCTACCTATCCAGCTCTAAAATAGCCCATAAGCCCCCCATCTAAGTAAAATCACATAATACTCATATATAACACTAAACACATATACCAAATGATGTTATATGAATATACACTAGGAACAAGTGTCAAAACTAAAATTACAACATTGGGGGTCCACTTGGTCATTTTGTCAAACACTTGGCTTACATATCACGATACATCATGATATTTAATCCAAATGGACCCAAACTTGACCCGAAGCATACCCATATGTTCTAGACCACAATTAGGACCTAATAAATCTATTCACATGTCCTAAAAATATTATTCTCGGATTTCCCTCAAAATGAGTCAAAATACAAAAGAAAAAGTTTCCAAATGTGGGAAAAAGAGTCAAAACTCCTCTCCATGGTAGTCCTAATGCATGGGGGTCACAATTGGCGCCCCTCAAAACCATGCGCCATTTATCAGTTGGTGTCAATAAACCAATTATCATCCAGAAGCAGTTAGATGATGGCACACATGCCACTAATAGTGAAGAACGTACACGTAACACTGCCCACGACCAAGCGCACTTATCTCACAAAATACCATGTATCTCGTGCAGTTAAACTAACCGTTCGTACAAATGGGTGATGGTGCGCCAAACTATGTACAATCAGCATTTTTTTACACTGTGTGCCAATTGTGGTAAGTACTTGGCAATTATTCTAAAACATTATAAATAGAGTAGAAAATTACTTTCCAAAGAATCACTGATGATCGTAATCTTTTGAGAAGTTGCTGCAGCACGTTCAAAATCTTTTCTTCTCTGACATCGCATAGTCCAAGGGATTAAATTATCGTCTTCTTATCATATTCCAATAGTTGGACTTTCCTAAAATTATATTATACTCTTGTACTCTTTTCTTTCTTAGTTTGTAGTTAATTTTTTTTATTTTTGCAAACAAAATAATGGCTCTGCTTGGGACGACTTTCTCTTCTGATGAGAAGGTAACAACTAAATGTGATACTGCGTCGGTCGGTACGACGTAGGAGACCTTGGTCGTCGAGTTCAACCAAGTTGCTTATAAAGAACTAATTTGCGCTGGGGTGCCAAGCATGCTTCTGCCAAGCGTGCCACTGCTGCTACCAAGAATAAGGCACACGCCATTTGGACTCCAAAGTCCAATATTGTGCTAATTGCTTCTGCTGCTATCCAAGACATGGAAAAGCGCCCTATGGCCATTCTCTACTCTTCTCCAGTCCTGGACATGGCAAAAAAACCTACTTGATTGCGCCTCTATGCCAATCAGTGCCAAAGCTGCATCTCTGAACAAGAATTCTACTTCCAAGAAAGTAGATTCTATTCAGAGTTCACTTCCTTCTACCCATAGGCACCGCACCAAATGCGTTGTGCCAATGCATGCAGAGCATCAAGGCATCTTGCCTACTCCACAATAATTAGATTATTGCCGGTCTGCTTCATGCCAATCAAGCTAGCGCCATAAATTCCCTACTTTATACATATCAAGGACAGAATGGGGAAGAATGGAAGTGTCACAGACCAACATCCAAATGGGGAGAGATGTTGACATGCGTGCCTATCTCAATTGGCGCCGAATATGAATGAATGAATGGCACTCCAAATGACTCCAGTGCAGTCGATGCCAACCATAAGTTCGAATACAGTGAAGGCTTTTAAGAGCTAGAACCCACTCACTTATGCTAATGAACTTAGCACTGCTCTGTACACGCAAGGAACACAAAAGCTTAGGAATAGGTATCATATTCCTAATATAATAAGATAGAGTCTACCTCCTTCTTCTTCTTATCCATATAATGTAATAAGGCAGAGTCTACCTCCTTCTCCTTCTTTTTCTTCTTCTTATTCTTTTCCTGCTGTCGTACCTGATCTCCGCGAACTCACTGTACAAAAGCGAAAGACGAAGATTGCACCCCGTACAGCGATTACTTTACAGATTGAACATTATTGTAACCAGTATCATGAAATCGTAATCAAGTTTTGTTGTAAGACATCCAAACGGTCTATATTTGACCATTTGAATTACCATGTCTTCCCTAGAATGATCTTGATAGTTGACGAAGATATGTTCATATATGACAAAGTCAATGTCATTCATATAAAGTCGACGTCAAGTGCTGCTACAAACTAGCAAAATGGGTGGTTTTCAACCGTTTGAACTACTCTCGATCTTCCGATCACTCTTGATCTTCTAATATGATCTTGGTAGATGAAGATGAGCTACTATTTGCTTCAGTTAACATGGTATCTCGTAGCACTGGGTGTGGAAGACGCCCGAGGCATAATTTATTACGACCTTCAGGACGACAAATCCGCAGTCAAATCCCAGAATCTACTGAAGGGGTCTACCAAAACATAAGGTCAAGAAACTGAGACTTTCTCGGTCAAAGGAATATTCTTGATTCCAATCGAGACTTCATCGGTCAAAGGAATCTTCTCGATTCCAACCCTGGGGGTAGCAGTCTGCTAGACTTTGACACGAATAGCAAAGACTCTAACCGTACCATCTTATCTACTAGATTATCTTTTGTATCAAGAGAAGTGTCTGCTTACGAGACGAACGAAGAGCAAGATGCTTCGTGTTCTGCTTGCCAAGGGCAAAGAATCACTGCCTTGGAACCCAACCTAAAAGCCATGGCTGACATGGTTACAAGCATGCACGCGGTGATCATGACACAACATAATGTTTTGCGTGAATTCAATTCCAACCCAAGAACATGTCGTAGATGCTGGAGCATAGCCTCTTCCAAACACTACCGTCCCGGAGGTCATATACCTTCAAGCACAGGCTACTCCAAGTCATTCTAGTATTGGGGGTGGTACTTACCATGTAGTCCCACCTCCAAATCCTTCGAATCAATTTGTTGCTCCTCAAGCATTAGGAGATCCTCTTGAGGCAGTTAAGCTTCTATGAAATTTGTTTGAAGATTTCAAGAAGAAGGAAGGATTACAAAAGTTAGGGATCAAGCAACCCTATCCTGCAGTGTGGAAGGATGTTCCATTTTTGCCCAAATACAAGCCGCCAACCATAATGGTATTCGACGGCAGTACATCATCGAGTCAGTATATTAATCATTTTGAGATGATAACTGACCATCTCCAATAAAATGATGCTCTACTGATCAGAGTCTTCATCAGATGCTTAGCTGGTGTTGCCTACGACTGGTATCGAAGCATGCCAGATGGTTGCATAACATCCTTCGTAGCATTGAAACAAATATTCCTAGAACGATTCTATGAAGGGAGTCACGATAAGACTATGTCTGTCCTTACCAAAATCAAACGGAAGCCCAATGAAATAGCTGAATGTTTCATTGAGCACTTTTGACGGGAGGCACTCAAAATGCTTATAAGTACTATGGACCCATTGACGATAGATACATGCAAATCAAACTTGTTACCTATTGTCAGTATGTGGACAGGACCTACACAATTTCATGATTGGGGTTCCTTCATAGTAAGTGCCAGAGCAGTCGAAGACAATACTGAGAAGTCCAAGTAGGTAGGCATCCCAATACATAATCTTGACAAAGATAAGCACCCTACTACCAGTAGCGGTAGTCACCGAAACCAATCGTAAAGGCAAAGAGGCTTTAGCCATCAATATAGGTCAGTCAGTGCCTACAGTGACAACACCTCCACAGAGGGCAGCACTATGACCTAAGGAAGAGTATTCCTTCGATGACAAGGACATCATGAGCATCTTCGATTGCTTGATCAAGAGCAATAAACTTCAACTGCTGGAGATCAAACAGCCAGATGAAGTAGGTAAGATTGACAACCTTAAATATTATATGTATCACAGGTTTCTGGAGGATCCAACCAGGGCATGCTATTTGCTCAAAGGAAAGATCCATGAGTTAATCAATACCAAAGCAATCACCCTTCAAAATGATTTGAAGGCAGGGACAACTAATGTTATCTCTTTACAATTCGGAGACTTCGCTCCTCAGTTAGTTCCCAATAGTGTCGTCCTGATTCCGAAGGCAACTATGGAGATTGTCAACCTCCCGTGCGTACGAAATGACGGTTTGGTTCCACTGTCAACAGCCAAAGACGAGATCATATGGGTCCATCCAGACCTCGTTGGCGAATTCGAACAGAATACATTTGTTCCTTCTATCAAATCCAAGAAGTTAGCCAAGTACAAATCATGCAACATGACATCAAGCGAGCACTCCTCGTTTGATGGCCGTGTTCCTTCTTTAAAGGCTACTTTTCTTCATGTAACCCCACTTTTCTAATTTTTGGATTTCTTTTTAAATATTTTCTCTAAATAATAATTTTGGGTTTAAAATAAAATTTGAATAATAAGTTTTCATAAATATTTTGGAGGGAAATATGAATTAATGGCAAGGTTTCAAATACTAAATTTGTTATAACTAACTAGTATGGACCCCATATCTATAACAAACTATTTTTTCCTAACAAATTCTGGAAGGGGGTGTTATACAAATTGGAATTGTTGCAAGGGGTGTGTTGTAAATAACCCATTTTTTCATCTCTGCTTATAAGCTTTCAAATAGGAGATAGAGTGATCATTTTTTTATCAACAGAAGAAATCAGTCGAGCTTCCCCTTTTCCCCCAATTTTCGAATCCTCGAAATCCTAACCTTAACATCTTCAAATTCCTGGTATTGGCAAAGTTGAAGACGATGATGGCGGCAAGATCGTCGGCGATGATGAAGTGATGTGCGGCCTTCTATTCCGACTGACAGAGCCGACGCGGTAGATCAGTCACTCGACGACACCTGACCCCGACGGCGACAGCGTTCATCTTCTCCGGCATCGATCCCACCATCGTGAGCTTCTCTTCCAGAGGTGTTCGACTCCACATCAACGGCGACTGTGGAGGTTCATTCCTTTGGCAGCTTCGATCTCGGTACGAGGCGGTCATCTCGAGCGGTTCTAGCTCCTCCGAACCTTGTTGACGCACCGTCTCCACGTCAGTAAGCTTCTCCAACCTGGCCTTTCGGATCTGGGCCTCTCCGAAGAGGATCGACGAGCTCTCTTCTTCCGAAGAATGACTACGACGAACCTTCTTTTCTGCGATGGCGTCAATGATGCAGGGGACATGCTGCTAGCTCGGTGAGTTCTTTTTGACCTTTTTTCCTGTATTTTTAATTCGATCAGTTTGATCAGATTTATCGAGTTGATCGATCAAACGAGCGAGCGATGAGTTCTTCAGGTTCTTGATTCGATTTATTTTTCTGATTCTTGATTTACTTTAGAATCATGAAGTCGATCTCTCAATTTGAAATTGATTCCCATACTTTTGCCTGTCAGGTATTCGTTGAATTTCCTCTGAGGGGACATCGAGCGGTTTTGGACACAAAAACCGTGTCCAATTCGTCAGATTGCGGCTTTGTCATATCATCTTCTCGGTTTGGATCTTCCGTTCAGGTAAATACGCATCCCTCTCGATGTTATAAAGTATTGCTGTAGATTTTTGAATATGTGTAGTATTGGTCGGGCCAGGATCAAGTTTTGATTAGAGTGGTTCGTGTTCGTGGCATGTCCAAGTGCGGTGTGCCAGTGGTGTGGCTTATGTTGGACCATAGCAGTGTTAGTGTGTGTGTCCAAGGTTGCGTGTCCAAGAAGTTGACTGTGTCTGTGCTCTACTAGGTGCAAGACTTATAGCTGTATTATTTTACTGGTAGCGTGTCCGTAATGGGGTTGTAGTTGATAAACTATTGATTTGAAATTTGTATATTATTTGTATTAGCTAATTTTGATTTAATTATAATTCTCTATTCACTTGTTCGGATTAAGGTTGATTTTGAATTAAATAGTTAGTTAAATGCTGCTATCTTAATTTCAAAAGAATTTTTCTTCTGATATGAGTTGATAGATTATGAAGAGTTCAATTCGGTTGTGAAATTTTTGATTCGATTCTTACACTCCTTGATATGTGCTTGAACAAATAGTGGTAAGGCTAGGTTGCTTTGCAGGTCCTGAGCATTAGCTGAGATTAAACTATTGGGAGTTTAAACATCTCTTTGGCTTGGTTTTGAAGTCCAGTGTAAATTGTTTTGTATACTTTCCTTGTCCAATTTGATTTTAACTTTGAGTTATGATCATATTGCTGAGTTGACTGGCTAGTCTAGTAGAATTATATCGGCAGTGGGTTATAAGCCTTGGAGTTAAACCTAGCAAACCAAGTCTATGCTTGATAAAAAGGATTATCTCAGTTTGCCTATTGACATGAGAGTCAACATGTTAATTAGGTTAAGCTTTCTTTTGGCTTGGTAAGTTAGAAGTTGGTTAACTGCTGGGTGATGCCCTAAACTGGGACTACAATAGTGATTTTATGGGCAATGGTAATTAATAGAGTTAATATATATTCTAAATCTCTTGGTAAACCTTTGTGAAGCACTATTCGTTTTTAAAACAAATCTTTTGTTTGAATATGAAATCAATATTATTTTTGTATGGTATTTCAATGCTAATCTTTTATGAGTTTTCCTAATTACCTAGTAGGATTGGATTGTAGATTAGTAGTATATTTAGTTATCCGTAGTTGGTAAAGAGTAGACCTAGCACATGAATATAATTATACTATAAATAGTTGTGGTTAGAGAATAAATAGCTAGTTGACAATTGTATAGAACTTAACCAACTTGTACCTAAAATACAGGAGGACATCCATCTCTATTTTATACTCTTGATCACTCGGACCAAGGCAATTACATTCTATGGTCTTGTGCATTTACATTCATTTCATGTACTCCTCTTGATAACACGATGTGACATAATATCATGTACTCTTGTACTTTCATTATTCTGGTACTTACTTGTAGTCGTGGAGGGGAAATACACTAGTTATGTGACCAAACACATGTTTTGATATTTATGTAGATAGCTTAGGTCTCGTACCGTGCACGCGGGTTCTAAGCCGTACTGATATTCATGTACTCCTGTACTTATTCCTGTGCTTACCCCAGCTGGTCACATATGCTATTTGTATTTCAAATATTATGCACATGTCATGTCTTGTACTTCAGGTTCATGGTTTACATTCTTGTACTTTATTTCTTGTACTTCTTGTATTTACATTCTTGTACTTTCATGCACTTCATATTTCATGTTCTCCTGTACTCATTTCCATATCATGATATTCTTGTTCATAACCTAGAATTGTACTTTGCTCCGCTCCTGACTGGATATGTTACAAGTGTACTTGCAGGATATTGTTCTACCTTATGGGCTAGAGCCCGGGATCTTAGCTGAGCAGGATGGAGACATGACTTACCTAGAGACTTTAGGTTTAGACTGTTTAGCTTTACTCCTAGATATTATTTTTTAAAGTTCATAGCGTATTTTATTCCTGTTGACTCTGGTAACTTTACGTTATATGGACTTATGGATTATGGTGATCTTTTTGGGATTGTTTATAGATACTGTTATTTGTACTTATTCATATTGACTTGTTAGTTTCCCTAGCTTGGTACAGCTTACTACGTTGAGTCTTCCAACGTAGGTTGGGCGTGTCCGACTCGTGTCCGATTATTCGGAAGCGGGTCGTGACAATTCCAGCAGGATCTATACATTCTTTTTTGGATACTGCCTCGTTGACATCAAAAGTTAACTACCAGCCTGAATTCTATCGATACAGTCAACAATCTCAGGAGTTGATGATAAAGATGGGATATGACTTTCAGAAAACCCCAAGCTTGAACAATGGAAAGGGGCCTCCGATACCCTTATCTTTACAACTTCAAAACAACAGGTCGTGTGTTGGACTGGGATTTGGGGCAGATTACACAATTCCCTATCAGAGAATGAAGCCCTCTAAGAGTAAACAACGAGTAAGGACCTGTAACATGGTTTCTTTCTTGCCTGCTTTTAATGAAGAAGTCTTGACCGGTACTAGATCTGGTAGACTCTACCTTAGAGACTACCCAGATGGTCAAGAGAATGAAGTTGTCAATCCTCCTTCTGCTCCTGATGATCCTCCAATATCAGCTCCACCAACCAAGTCAGATCCTTCTAAATCAACAACAGCGAATAAAGGCAAGCAACAGGTTCGCATCGATAAGAACTTGAAGAAGACAACTCCATTATATGGCCTTCAGAAGCCATACAACTTTGACATATTGTCTCACCTAGCCAATACTCTAGCAAGATATTAATCTTCGAGCTCCTTCGTCTCTCAAAGAACTCGAGAAATATTAACCGAAGCTCTGATGTAAGCAGATGCTTATCTTGCACATCTCAAGAAGGTGGATGAAGAAGCCTAGTACACTCAATTATAGAATTTCTATATGGGTAATACTGCTAGCACAGTATTATATTGTATATGTCTCGCAGAAGTCTGTTAAGGGTCAAGCTCTAGCTGATTTCTTGGTTGCACATCCAATTCCTAAAACTTCAAAACATTATGACAAAATTTCTGATAAAACTCTAGAGTCCAACATAATTTCAGAAGGAATACTCGCTTGGCATTTATTCTTTGATGGTACATCTAGAATTAGACCCAATGGTATCAACATCGCTGGAGTAGGAATAATACTTGTATCCCTAGAAGGACTAGCTATTCAAAGAGCCTATTCTTTGGACGAGCCGTGCTCTAACAATGTTGCTGAGAACAACGCTTTATGTAGTGCCACACTCCTCGCGGTCCACTATGTAATACCTGTGGCTTGCTGACTCAGTCTTGAACTGAGTATTTGGGGAAACCTTTGCCGGTATCGATTGATCACAGATGAAATATAGTAAACCTTTCCAATTAATGGATCAGCTTCTATTGAAATGAATCCAAGAGTTTTATTGGATGCCTTCTTTCGCTGCTTGGTTTTGATGAATGTATTTTTGTGTTGGTTTTCATTGCTCGCTTTCATCATATTGCACATTCATTCTGAATCTTGAGGGAAAGTGACCGAAGTATGCTAATCAAATATTTGTGACAATATAGGGACGCATAGGCGGCAAGTGATCGTTGCGTGAAGTCCCTCATTCTCTCAAAAAAGATTCTTTTGGTGAGTTGCTTTAACCGGGCAAAAATTTATCCCCAAGCCCAAATAAAAATGATATCTAGTCCACTCTGTTGCCTTATCCCGCTGATCAACGATACCAACCAGCATAAGATAAGAAACAAAGAATTGACTCAGATGCAAAAATCAAAGAACAGTTGCCTGTTGCCTTACTCGTGTTCGATATGAATATTACCAGCCTTTTATTATGCTGTAAAGAGATTTTGGTAAATGTTGATAAAGTTACATAATGGAGAGGATATGGCTTGCCGTATAGAGGAAAAGAGTAAGACAAAAATATTGAATGATGCATATGTTGTCATAATATAGATTTGCTTGATAGAGTTGCATTCATGCATTGGTCTCTGACAACTTGTGCACTAGGACAATCCTTATGACCAGTTCGGGGGCGCCTAAACTGCTCGTCCTATGGGGATGAGAGTAACACCCTGAGGTAAAGAAACCTCACAATCAGAGGGGTGTATAGAGTGTCCATTTAGCGATGAGCTAAACCAATAGTCACATCGGCTAATCACAGGGAATGACCCGTGGACCAACAAATAGTTAGGTTCATGCATATAGACAAGAATCATTGCAAACCTAACATGCAGGGACGAAAAATAAGTATGCTTTATATATACAAATTGTGCTAACCTATTTTCGTACAGGGATGACTTCTTGACCATTTGGGTAGTCTCTAAGGTAGAGTCTACCAGATCTAGTACCGGTCAAGACTAACCTATTTTCAAAATAGCCACGTTGTGGGCATCCTTTTTAGCCAACAAAGTGATAGAGGGTTTCAAGTGAGGCGCTAAAGCTCGTCCAGCCCAGTAGAGCTTGTGGATTGCCTCAAAGCTACTTTTCATTTCCAGTCAAGTTGCAAATTTTCCTTTGGAGGCGTCTTTTCATTTTCGATTATGTAATAAAAGGATATGATGTATGGGCATTGTGGTTATTTTGAAAAGAGTTTCAAAGATAGATATGTAATCAAATTATAATATTTGAGTCGCAAACTTTGTACTTTGTAATCCTATCAAGTATCAATAAAAAAAGTATTTCTATTTTGAATCTCTACGTCCAATATTTGGTTTTCTACAATTAAATATGTTATGTGCGTGTGTTTTGCTTTGTCTAGTTGTATTGTGTAGGTACTGGCCTTGTGCAAGCACAACTTTGGCTTGCACGGCATCACGCCTTAGCGAGAACGAACGATCCCGTGCGGATCAAAACAAGGACGAACGACCCTAGCGGGATCGGTGTATGACAAAGTTGTATCAGAGCACGGCTTTACGTCCTTGGCCTCTTGTAAATATTATTTTTTAAAAAAGTATATATAAGTATTTTGATGGCTTTCAAAGGTCCCGATTTTGAGTTATGAAAACCAATGTCTCATAAATAAGTCCATAATATTTTATAAGACTGACAGAAGTTACACTCTTTTGTAGAGGAATGGCAAAATGAGGCAGTTAGAACCCTCCTAGAGCATCGATCTCGACCGACCCAGTGGAATAAATCTTGGCAATGATAGAAATTCAGCGCCAAGAAGCTGAGGAACGTAGCCTGGCACAACAAGCCCAAATGGAAACCCAACAGAAGCAGCTGGATGCCTTGTCCCAAATTATATCGTCGCTAGTAGGTAATCGTAAAACCACCACAGTGAAAAGTCCAACTGGAACTCCTGAAATTGGGCCCGTGGAAGCGGATGAACCATAACAGGCTCGCAAGAAACCTTTTTAGCCCTCAAATTTTTTGAAAACTAAGCCTCCAGTGTTTGAGGGCAGAACATCACCAGACCAGGTGATGGACTGGATCAAGATAATGGAACACCTGTTCTCTTTCATCGACGTTCCTGGCAGTAAAAAGGTGGCATGCGCGTCTCTACAACTTCTGTTGCGGGCAGATAACTGGTCGGAGGCTAAGAAACCAGAACTGTGTGCCAGAGCAAGAGATGAAAAGATTGTATGGGCTATGTTTAAGAACGACTTCTGGAACAATACCCTCCACCTGCAGTCAGTCAGCAGAAGGAAAACAAGTTTATGATGTTGAAATAGGAAAGCATGTCCGTGGAAGACTACGAGTCAGAATTTTCTAAGCTTGCCAAGTTTGCAAGCGTATTGATTCCGAATGAGAGGGTTCGCATGAAGCGATTCATACATGGTCTGAATGAGGACATTTAAAAGAGCATTCTGAACCGGAAGTGTGAATCGTATACCAAGGCCTTTAAGGCTGTCGTACAAATGGAAAGGTTTAGCCTGAGGTATACACCAACAAAAGTTCATACCAATAGCAATCAGTCTACTAAAAGATACTACGACGGAGGAAAAAAGACAGAAAGGGAACCTCACAATAAAATTGAGTGTACTTTCTACGGCCGACAGGGCCATAACAGAGAACATTATCGTTTCCTTAACAAGAAATGCTTCAACTGTGGTCAGAAGGGCCATGGTTTCAGAGATTGTCCAAAGAAAAGACATGCAACACAAAACAGAGATGATATTGAGGAGAGTCGGCCATTGAGGGATCCACCGCCAATTTGAGACAACCCGCACAATCAACAGCTGGAAAATGCTCGTGTTTTCAACCTATCCACCTTACTTGATCCGGAATGCAATAATAGCGGGGGTGAGCATATTCTTTAAGTTTTGAGGACAAAACTTTTTCTTAGTGGGTTATTATGTAGTACCCCACTCCTCACGGTCCACTATGTACCCACGACTTGCTGACTCAGTCTTGAACTGAGTAATTGGGGAAACCTTTGTCGGTATCAATTGTTCATGGATGAAATGCAGTGAACCTTTCTAATTAATGGATCGGCTTCTATTGAAATGAATCCAAGAATTTTGTTGGATGCCTTCTTTCGTTGCTTAGTTTTGATGAATGCGTTTTTGTATTAGTTTTCGATGATTGGTTTTTATTGTTCGCTTTTATCGCATTGCACATTCATTCCGAATCTTGAGAGAAAGAGACCGAAGTATGCTAATCAAATGTTGGTGCCAATAAAGAAGGATTCATAGACGGTACGTGATCATTGCGTGAAGTCCCTCATTCTCTCAAACAAGATTCTTTTGGTGAGTTGCTTTAACCGGGCAAACATTTATCTCTACGCCCTAATAAAAATGATATCTACGCCATCTGTTGCCTCGTCCCGCTGATCAATGATACCAATTAGCATAAGATAAGAAACAAAGAGTTGACACAGATGCTAAAATCAAAGAACAGTTGCCTTAGTCGTGTTCGATATGAATGTTACCAGCTCTTTATTATGCTGTAAAGAGATTTTGGTTAATACTTCTAAAGTTACATAATGGAGAGGATATGGCTTGCCGTATAGAGGAAAAGAGTAAGAAGAAAATACTGAATAATGCATATGTTGTCATAATATAGATTTGCTTGATAGAGTTGCATTCATGCATTGGTCTCTGACAACTTTTACACAAGGACAATCCTCACGACCAGTTCGAGGGCGCCTGAACTGTTCGTCCTAGGGGGATTAGAGTAAGACCCTGAGGTAAAGAAACCTCGCAATCAGAGGGGTGTATAGAGTGTCCATTTAGCGATGAGCTGAACCAATAGTCACAGCGGCTAATCACAGGGAATGACCCATGGACCAACAAATAGTTAGGTTCATGCATATATACAAGAATCATTGTAAACCTAACATGCAGGGACGAAAAATAAGTATGCTTTATATATAAAAATTATGCTAACCTCTTTTCGTGCAGGGATGACTTTCAGCGATAGGTAAGATTGTTATAAAATGTTTCTACTATCATGTATCTTATGAATTGTTAAAAAGAACCTAGACAAGTGGAAAGATCACATAATAAATGTATGCCAGTACAAGATGTGTACTGACCCACGTTGTGGGCATCCTTTTTAGTCAACAAAGTGATAGGGGATTTCAAGTGAGACGCTAAAGCTCGTCCAGCCCAGTAGAGCTTGTGGATTGCCTCGAAGCTACTTTTATTTCCAGTCAAGTTGCAAATTTTCCTTTGGAGGTGTCTTTTCATTTTCGATTATGTAATAAAAGGATATGATATATGGGCATTGTGGCTGTCACACCCACTTTTCATTTCAAGGGTATTTTGGTTATTTTGTAATTTTAGATTATTTTATTAATTTATTGAATTTATGTGATGATGTGTGGTTTGGTTTGTTGATTGAGTAGTCTAGATGGGTTTAACTTAGCCAACCATGACCTAGAACCTTGTTGCCATATTAGAATTAGATTTTTTATCATTAGATTTAATTTAGAATTATTAGTTATTTTTAGAGTGATTTAATTGTTTTTTAGCATTTTTTAGTTAGCCTTTTTAAAAGCCTTTTGGACTTAGGCTTTACTAGCAACTTAGGGAGCCTAGGCCATGCACTAACCTAACCCTAATCTCCCTATACCTAGCCGGCCGTAGGCAACCCCCCTTCCTATTGTGTTGAAGTTTGTAGCCTCCAAGAGAAAACCTAGTTTCCCACACTCCCAAATTTCTAACTTTTGCATCCGGAGTTCGTTTTCCCTCAAACGAAGTCCGCCGTGCTCGTAGGAAGGAGAGGATCTTGCTGGAGCATTACTAGCAAGGTGGTGGAGGCATTTGTTCGAGGGTACTCGATCGTAGGAGCGCTCGAAAAGTCCTTTGCATTGAGATCCTTGACTCCTAATAGGTAAATCCTATTCTAGTATAGTTTTTCCTAATTTTTCTTCATGGTAGTGTGCATCTAGGTACCCCTGATCTGAAGGATCAATTTCGTCCAGTTTCGTATTCATTTGGTGTCCGTATCGGACACGTGTCGGTTAATATTTGTAGGTGTTCGTTGAAATGTCGTAATGATTTAATTTTTGATTTTTGTTAGATCTATTTACATATTCTGGTAGCCCTATACACGAGGATCATTACCACATAAGTTTCGACATGGATCGGACTCGTACCCTGCTGCTCGGGTGTGATTCCTCAACGCACAGGCTACATGGTTGCGTGAAAATTGGCGTGTTGGTGGGGGCCATGACTGAGATTACGATCCTAAAGTTTCGTGAAGTTTCGTCAAAAAACGAGGGAGATATCCCGTCGGTACTGATCGGCCACACGCGCGCACGGGGGACAGTCGCCGCTGAAACGTCGTTCGTACGAACACGACATGACACGTGGACACGAATCAGGGTGTCCAACGTGTAGCCCTATACCTACCCTAGCCTAGGACACGAGACACGAGGTAGGACACACGAGTCACTAGACTCGGTGTCACGCGTGCACGACGCTGTGCACGGGGCTGTACATGCGCGCACACCCGTACGTGAACACGCTCTGCGTGTGTGTCAGACATGACACTTGGCTGCACGCTAACTCGGCCAGTAGGTCGGGGATGTGTACGCCCAGGTGTACGTGAAGTTTCACGAGAGTTGGATCGGAAACGAGCGAGAAATCGGGTTCGCATCGATTCGGTTCACGCGCGTATCTGGTTTTCCGATACTCGTTTACTAGACACAATACGGACACGATTTCGACCCGAGGAATACCCTAGCACGTCCCTCATGTCCAGACCGATGTATTTGCCAAGTTTCGTGGGTTAATTTGGAGTATTTTGAGTTTTGGGTCGTTTTATGAAAATAGGGTTTTTCTTTGAATTTGAAATTTGATATTTTATGATAATTTGATTACTGAGATTTATGGCGATAATTTTTGAGTTTTTGGACCTTGGATGTTGTTTGAGACTTGTGGGAATCGACTCTCGGGGTTGATTAATATTTTCTAGCCATTTTTAGGCATTTATGGAGTTTTAGCTACTAGGTGTATATAGATATATATGTATGTATATATATATGAATTCCTTTTATGCCTAATTTCGAAAATATGATTAAGGGTCGAGGCCTTGATCTCATACCTTGGAACTCATGCCAGGTTAGAGATCGACCTTCGTTGGCCTTTATACATGGTATATGCAAATATCCATATGTATGCTTATATGTATATATATATTTTATATATAGTTTGCTGTGGATTGTGGTATTTTATTCATGGAGTGTTCTTGTAGTCTCATTCTAATTTGTTTTCTCAGAATTGAGACCCATAACCAGCAGCCCACCAACATCATAATAATATGTATATATATATATATATATATATATATATATATATATATATATATATATATATATATATATATATATATATATATATATATATATATAATATATATATATATATATTACTTGTGATGAATGTATATAAAAAATATATATATATATATATATGAATGTATATAAAATATATATATATATATATATATATAAAAATATATAAAATATATAAATATATATATATATATATATATATATATATATATATATATATATATATATATATATATATATATATATATATATATTACTTGTGATGAATATATAAATATAGGTAATATAATAATTGCTTGTGATATGACTATAGGAAGTGTTTGGACAGATTAGAATCGTCGTTAGGAGCCTAGTTTGGTCGAATTGGCCGACAAGTTGACCAAGTTGACAAAAGTCAACTTTGGGTCAAACTTGATCCAAATCGACTCAAACGAACTCCAAACAACCTGAAAACTTGTGTATGACCTAGAAATTAGAAAATGGAGTAGTTAACCTAGAGTTGACCAGGTTTGACCAGAGTTGACCAGGTTTGACTAGAGTTGACCAAAGGTTGACTTTGACCTATAAGGACCTAGAATCTTATAGAAGTGCATTGTTGGCATTCCTTATGATATGTTAGACCTTGTTGTGACTTGTGGTTATTTTAAATAGGTTTACATCACTCCAGTACAGTTACACATCCTCATCAACAGCTCAGATTGTCAGGCGAGTACATTCTCTGACCGTTTCATTCTTGTTTGGACATATTTACTTGTTACAGACTAGTTTACTTGTTGCTGTCATGGTATATCACGGATTAGTACTATATAGATCTCTTCATGCGATGTTATCCCCTCGAATACATCGGGTATATTATGCTCATGTACTTTATCATGTGCATTGTCTACTTATTGTATTCGTACTTATTCATGTATACTCATGTGACATTCATGTACACTCATGATCATGTGAGCCTTCATGTATATCCCAGTGTGCATGTGGACTAGCTATCCATGTGACGCACTACCTTCATGTGCAATAACATAACCTGGACAGATCCTTGTGTACTGATTAGGGCAAGGGGAGTATTTATTTGGTTATGTGATCTACGCCCTTTTCATGTACCACTCCAAACTAGATTTAAGTCATGTATAACCCAAGCCAGTTTACATAACCAAATTGTGATCTACATCACGTAGTTAGTTCAGTTCTCTTATTATATCCTGTATATCTATTTCCATATATCATGTTCTCTCTTTTTACTGTCTCATTTCCTTATCAGCAGTTCATGTATATTATTCTATAGCTTGTTTTATATTTCCTATCATGTTATGAACTGTGTGAGAGATATGTATTCGTTCCTATCCTGACTGGACCTGTTGAAATATTACAGATGATGAGGATTGCTGCGACACTTACTATGGAGCAGGCTTAGTTGACACAGGTGACCTGGACCCTCAGCAGGATCTAGTAGTCGCTAAGGACTTGCCTTGAGTTAGATTAGACTTACATTATCATTTAGTTATGAGACTTTGTGATTGTATTGAGACTTGTTATGGTGTGGTTTTACACCAAGATTTGTTTTCATACTGTGACTCTCTGTTGTGATTATCTTTCTTCCATTCTATCTTAGTTATTGTGTTTGAGTTGTACCATTTATATATCATTCTCCATTCGGAGTATTTCCTAGATTGTGTTAGATGTTGGACCCATAACAGCGTTCAACTGTCGACACTACGGCATAGGCTAGACGTACCCACGTCTCGTGCCCTTACACTGGGTGCAGGTCGTGACACGTTTTAGTGATGGTCCATGCAGGTCCCAATCACAACTAGTATGATTTCGTAGTGGTACTAGAACTAGAGTATCATTATAGCCTGCAGTAGGATATAGGATATATGTTAAGGTACTCAATCACATTAGAAAAACTCTTATCTAATTCTTGCTGTTAATTGTCTCCTTTTGAAAACAATTGTCCTCCTTTGATGATTTTGCTTCTTTTTCAGTAATTGATTCCTTGATTGATCTGTCTTCATGATGGTAGAGACACGATCGCAGCGCTCTGGTCTTAGGGATACCGCTGAGAGGTCTACCACTTCTCGCCCGACTCAGCAGGACCCAGGGACCACAGTTCCTCTTGTTCCAGCTCAGGTGAGCCCGTCTGCAACTTTTGGGGGTGCTCCTCCACCGATTTTGAGGACTATCCTAAGAGTTCAGGGGATGCTACCACCACCGCCCCAGGGGACAGTTGATGTTGCGCAGTTCTTCGCCTTCATGCAGCAGATAATGGAGACGCAGCGACGCCAAGCAGAGGACATGAGGCAGGGCATTGATAATGCCCATCAGTTAGCGATGGTGGCAGTAGAGAGGGTGGCTGTCCAACCCCAAGAAGGGTAGATCCAGCCATACCAGCCGAGGACTCCAAGTATCCAGGATTTCCAGAAGATACGGCCGCGAGACTTCAAGGGTACCGAGGGTATCCTATATGCCAACGACTGGATCGAGCATATAGAGGAGAACTTTCATCTCGCGGAGATACCGGCTAGACTCCAGGTGGAAGCCGCAGGCAGTCAGATGTAGGACCTTGCCCGCACTTGGTACCAGACCGACCCCAGGGTTAGTACTACGGGGCAAACTTGGGAGGCTTTTAAGAAGCTTTTCAAGGAGAAGTTCTTCTCCGATACCGCACTTGGCGCGTTGGAGACGCAGTTTGAGAACCTGGTTCAGGGGAACCAGACAGTAGAGGAGTACGCCGGAGAGTTCTGCCGCCTAGGCAGATTTGTGGAGGGCCTTAGCGAGACAGCAAAGGCTAGGAGGTTCTAGAAGGGCTTGGTTAAGGAAGTCAAGTCCTTAACCAAGAGCAACAGGAATGCTACTTTTGAGGAGATTTTGATGGGAGCTATGGCAGCGGAGGATGATCTGGAACTGAGGACGAAGAGAGGTCAAAATTCACACGGAGCTAGAGGTAGTGGGGGCCCAGCCAAGAGGCCTTATTATTAGCAGCAGTAGCATCAGCAGAAGCTATTTCAGCAGAAGCAATTTCAGCATACACTGAGACAGCAGCAGACCATCAGTTTTACATTCTACAAGAAGCCAGGGCATCTATAGAATGAGTGCAGAAAGTGGCTCGGCAAGTGCCTACTTTGTGGTGCAGCAGAGCACCAGTTGAGGTATTGTCCTATGGCTGTGGGACGTACAGCTGAGGGGGCAGGAGCCAAGGCCCCAGTAGTGCAGCAGAAAGGACCACTACTGACCCAGCAGCAGAAGTTCATTCAGCACCAGCAGCAGGCCAAAGGAGGTCAGAACGGGCGAGCTTTTGCCATAGCAGCTGAGGAGTCCGAGCCAGTGGGAGATCTTATAGTAGGTTCTGTTCTTATCGACTCTTTTCTCGCATTCGCATTATTTGATTCGGGTGCTTCCCACAGCTTTGTGTCTGCATTATTTGCCATTAGACACTAGCTTTCTTCTGAACCTTTGCCTAGGACTTGCAAGATCACGACTGGGGCGGTATTATCCTCGTCCGTGATATTTGTAAGGATCGAAGAGTAGTTTTGGGAGGCCAAGAATTGGATGTGAGTCTGCTCGTAATGCCATTTCCGAACTACGATATTGTACCTGGTATGGTGTCACGACCCGCACCCTAGAGTAAGGACACGAGACGTGGGTACGTCCAGCCTACGCCGCAGTGTCGGTGGTAGAACGTTGTCCTAGGTCAATCATCTAACAATATAAAGGTACCTGTACAGTTTATACTCTCCGAATGGAGGTGACATCACAATATACAGTCTCAATCACATCTAAGGTAGAAGAATGAAAGACAGATAGATAGATAGTAACTCAAAGAGAACAGTAGCATAGGTGAAATAAGTCTAAGTGTCTAGGATACATAACATCCAGAATGTCAACTCATAATACAATAAGTCTAAGGGTCTATACATCTCAACATCTCAAAATACAACTCAGAATGTGAGACAAAATACAAGTAAAAAAGACTGTCTAGCTAAACTGGTCTAGACTACTGGAGCAACATCCTCAGCTGGTGGTGGATCCTGCTGAGGGTCCTCAACACAAGTATCATCTAGTCCTGCTCCATAATATGTAGTCACCCATGCCTCATCCTCTGTAATATTTTTAAAAGGTCTAGTCAGGACAGGAACGAGCACAATACATCTCATACAGTTCATATCAGGTTAGGAAATACGATACAGGCAATAGAGTAAAATACAGGAAATACTAAAAGGAAATATACGCTGTAAAAGAGATAGCTGTAAGGAAATATCTACTGTATATAGAGAACTGTAAGTGACTAGTGATGTAGAGTACAAGATAGGCATGTGAATGGCTAGAATTTATACATGATTACACTACTGAGTTTGCACATGATTATACTACTTTGGAATTATTCACATGTCCACTTCTACTCCCCCGTTTTCCTCCAATCAATACACAAGGATCGAGACAAGTTACGTTATTATACATTACTTCACATGAGGCTCATAAATGAGTATACGTGAAGTTATACATGAGGGCTCAGTGAACATGAGAGTACATGATCACATGAGTGCACATGCAAGATGGAAGCATAGGAGTACATGATGAAAGTGAAACACACGTAACATAAAGTACCCGATGCTCCCGAAGGGGATAATATCTCATGTAAAGATCCATATAGTACCAATCCATGTTACCAACGTGACAGCATCAAGTAAAGTAATCTAAAACGAGAAAGTAAAGCATGAACAAGTATGAAACGGTCAGAGAATGTACTCGCCTGCTGTATGAATGTCTGTAGAGAATATGCTGTCTGAGGAGAGGTGTCTGGCTCCTGATCAGAGCAACACAAGTCACAATGTATTCTAAATAGTAAAAATGAGGTTTACTATGCATACTACATGATTCTAGGTCAATCTGGTTAAAAGTCAACTCTAAAGTCAAACTAGTCAAAGTTAGGTCAACCATAGTCAAACTAGTTAGGGTTTTAGTCAAACTAGTTAAACTAGTCATTTTAGGTTAATCCTAGTCAATTCTAGGTTAATTAGGTCAAGTTTGACCTAAGGTTGACTTTGGTCAACTCTAGTCAAACAAGGGTCAACTAGTTAGGTCATGGATCATTAGGTCAATTAGGGTTAGCCCATAATGCCATAGGCTAGTAACTTAGGCCATAGGCTAGTTTTCATAGGTTTCCATATAACCTATATTTAGAAAGTCATATATATATAGATATCTATATATATAGATATACACAAGTCTATCTACTACCTATATATCAATATATGTATACCCTATATATAATACAAATCACACTCACATATATATAATGACACAATATATAATCTAATACAATATATATATATATCAATATATGTATATATGTATATATGTATATATATATATATATATATATATATATATATATATATATATATATATATATACAAAACATATATATAATACATATATATAGAGAGAAGTGACAGAGAGAATAGTGAGATAGAGTAAAAGAGAGAGGACTGTGTGTGGAGAGACTGAACAGTGGGGAGTGTGTGTTCCAGATTTCTGGAACCCAGAATCAACACACACACACCACACAGTAACACACACACACCCCTATATATATACATATATGTATATACATATATACACACATGTATATACCCCTAAATTCCTCCTACACACACATATATATACACTACATACACATACACTGAAAACATGGAATTATATGTATAAATCATAACAAAAATCATTTTGAATTTCGATTTGGAAAACTGGAAAATATCCCCATTCTGGAAATGTGTACTGTGCACAGGTAAAATAGGTAAATCCAAATACACACACCAAACCGAGCTAAAGCTCGAACCCAAGGGTTGGTAACACTAGCCCCTAGTGTCCTCTAGTGTCCTAGGTGCCTGACACGACACCACGACACAATTTGATGTGTCAAAACTCACCAAAACGCAATTGGATAAACTGACACACACACACGAATACGCTACGTCGTACACGCGTGCAATTGCCTCGTGTTTGCGACACAGGACACGACACGTCTCGTGCTCGTGTCTATGTGTTCGCCACATGATGGGCTACCTCCTCGTGTCACCACGAGGTGCCCAAGTGTCGTGTCTGCGCGACACGACACGCGCAAAGTTGGCCCCCGCGTGCGTGTGCGCTGACAGTGCACGACCAGTGCACGTGTCCGTGTGTTCTCGATACGACACAAATGTGTCAATTTGCACGTGTCCTCATGGCGTGTCGTGTCCGAAATTGGGGTCGAGTAGCAGGGGATTTTTTGTGTCTGTGCATAGTATAAAAATATGGGTTCGTGTCCGATTTGGACACGAAAAAGAATCTAAATTGTGCTCAGTCAACTAGGTATATATTCTACTAGTCTAGGGCTACAAGAAAATGTAATTAGTTTTATATTTTAATAAAATCAAATCCTTTGTGGCATTTCATCAAACAAGGTTTAATAGCCTAGGATACGTGTCCGATACGGACACCAAACCAACCCTAAATTTTACCAAACTTGACCCACAGTTAGGGTAGACCTATATGCATGCATTTATGAAGAAAAAACAGAATATTAGCAAGGTTTATGGGTATTTACCTATTTGTGCAATTTTAATAAAAAATCAAAGAGAGGGGGGGTGTTTGTCCTTCAACTTGGTGATGTCCAAAGCTTGTAAATTCTGGATTGCTAGCCTCCCTTAGCACCCTTGATGTTGTAGGGTCCCAATGCAAAAGACTAGAGGTGATTTGGATCAAAAATGATCAAGTTATGGAGGTTTGAAGGAAATAGAATTTTGTAGGCTTAAAATTCATGTAAATTGATCGTGAATGAATATAATGTGATTATATAGAATGGTGTAGTGCTAGGGGGTACCCTATGGCCGGCCATGGCAAGGGGGGTGTCCTTGGCCTTCCTTCAAGGTGAAGGCAAAGACTTTGGTGCCAAAGTTGAGATATTTTGAGGGTTTTAAGCAAAATATCAATTATGTAAATATCTAGATATTTACATTACTTTAACCCTTGACTAATTATCCATCCTCAAGCTTCTAGGTTAGTAGCTAACCTCCAGATTAGGGTAAGATAGGTTAGGGACTAATCATGGTACTTAACAACAATTAAATAATATTAAAAACACATAATCTCAATAAAATCTAGTAACTTACGAAAATACCCTTTTAGGCTAAAATCACTAATTTGATGTTCTAAGCCTATGGCTAGGCTCACATGGTCATGGCAACTTCTAGGTTAAGGAATAACTAGGGTTTACACTAGGGTTATACTAGTAAAATCACAAAGTCATAAGTCTTGACTTAGAAATAGTTTTAAATACACTAATAATCACCAAAAATCATATCATGACTAAAACACCATTAATAAATAATAAAAATAATAAATTTTCAAAAATACCCCAATTTCAGAAAATAGGGTGTTACATATGGATTGGTTGAGCAGGTACCATGCCAGTATAGATTATCGTGGTGGTAGAGTTCTTTTCAGCAAGCCAGTGTTGACACAAAGTCACTGTCAACCAAATATTGATAATATTGACTAAATAATACTTGTAATGATTCAATTAGACACACGATGACTACATCCGGCTCAAGTCAGACGACAGCTCAGTTTTATAATTTTAAGTCATTGTTGAGTCTGTATTTTTATATTTATTGAGTCTAGACTGATGTAAGCTGAGTTGTGCTGAGCTCTTGAGACTTTACCTATAACCATACCCAAAATCCATAAGCTCCATACATCAAAATAAGCCCATTGGACCTTAAGACTCATTCTGTGCTCTGGAGACAGAGTTCGGGCCGAACTCTGCCTCCACACAGAGTTCGGACCGAACTCTGTCCCCTAAAAATCAGCACCCTAATTTTTAGGGTTGAGTGGTTGCTAGTTGTCCAACGGCCAAATTTTTGAAAATTTCTACCAGAATTCTAGCCGAATTCTGCCTGCCAATACCCTATAAATAGGCCAAGAATTCTCTCATTTTCATTCATCCAATCTTCTCTTCTCTTCTCTCAAAAGCTCAATACAAGCCATACCCTTCTTCATCTACTAGCCACAAGCTTCCTAAGCCTCGAGTGCTCAGCATCTCTCAGTTAGGAGTCTTGTGCAAGAGTTCAATAAGTCGCTTGGAAAATTCCAAGCATCGCCACTGCGATCCTTTGTGAGAAGTTGACATGCTCTTCTGAAAAAAAGGCACAGGGTGTAACTACTATTTCACAAATAGTGGATTTAATCTTGAGCTAGAGTTCTCAGGCCTGGACTAGTCCTACACAAAGGAAACCAGGTTAAAATCGGCTGTGTTTGTGTATGCTTTCTTGATCCTTATTTATTTCCGCATTTACTCTGATTAGTTTTTCTTGTAAAAGAGTTTAAATTTTTAATTGGCTATTATCGCTATAAACTCTATTTACCCCCCTCTAGAGTTGCCATCTGTTCTTCAATTGGTATCAGAGCTCTGTTCTCTCAACAAGGACTAACATCCTAGAGCTGATCCATGGCAACCACACAATCCTTGATTTCCAATCACGGTGAAGGGCAGTCCACTCATAGGCCTCCCCTATTTGATGGAACAAACTACACATATTGGAAAACAAGAATGAGCTTTTATCTCAAGTCGCTAGGGACTATCGTCACTGACTGTTACAAAAAGCCCGCCAGAATAGTTGTCATTGGTGATCTCGTTGAAAAATGACATGACAACTATTCTGACGAGGAGAAGAAACAGGCAAGTCTAGACGCGAGAGCTATTAATGCTTTATTCTGTGCTATAGACAGGAATGAGTTCAACAGGATATCTACATGCACCACATCTCACAAAGTATGGAGACTTCTAGAAGTGACGCATGAAGGAACCACCCAAGTCAAGGAATCAAAGATAAGCTGTCTCACTCAAAAATATGAGGCTTTCAAGATGAAGCCAAATGAGACGATCACGTAAATGTTCACAAGATTCCTCGACATCATCAACCCCCTGTCTTCGCTCGGTAAACAATATTCAAATCACGAGAAGATTCGCACGCTACTTAGGGGGCTCTAAAAAATTTGGAACACTAAGGTGACAGCCATCATAGAAGGAAATGATCTCACAACCATATCCATGGAGACCTTGATGGGAAAGCTGATGACTCATGAGCTTGACCTCAAGGACTTCGAAGAGCCTGCTCCTAAGGCTAAAGAGATCGCACTCAAAGCTCACCGACGGAGGGCTGACCCCGAAGAGACGGATGATGAGAACTCAGAAGGTGATGATCAAGCTCTCCTCGTCTGCAACTTCAAGAAATTTTTTTTGCTTCAACCGAAGAAAGAAGGAACCACAAGAAGACGACGAAGAATAGCTAACCTGCTACGGTTGCAAGAAGACAGGACACGTCCGAAAAGACTATCCATTTTTAAAGAAGAGCAACCGCTATGAGAAACCTTACAAGAAGACTTCTTCAAAGAAATATGCCAACATGAGCATTTGGCATAAAAGTGAAGCTAGTGACTCCGAGGAAGAAAAGGATTCTTCTCAAGATACTGCAAATGTGTGCCTAATGGCAACATCCGACAAGGTATCAAACGAAACTCTTGATGACTTCACTTTTGATGAACTTGGCGATGCTTTCACCGATTTGCTTAATGATCACAAAAAGGTCATTGGTAAATACAAACATGCCAATGACAAGATCAAAAGACATGAAGTCAAAATTTAAAGACTTTCTTTACTGCTTGATAAAATTAGAGACACTTCGCCCACGGATGTAACAGATGAGGTATCTAAGCTTAAAATAAGCTTACATGATATCGAAGCACGCATTAAACAACAAACACAAGAAATTACAGCACTCAACACGGAGCTTGCAGAAGAAAAAAAGTAGACACAAGATTTCTATTACTAAGATGTATGGTTTGAATGCTAAGATTACTGAACTGCAAGCTGTCTCTAAGAAACTAGAGACTAAATTGGAAAAACAGGTTGCTCAACCTCAAGCCCAAGAGACACACACAAAGCATGATACTTCTCATACTAGTCACCCACGTCATCTACCTGCAACACGTAATCATGCTTACATATACACACACTTTCATAAAGCACACTAACCACATGCACGTAGAAATAACTATCATATGTCAGAAAATCATCATGCTACACATAGATACAATCATCACCATGTTGCACAAAAACAGCATCACCATCACTCTACATATAGACATCATCACCATGCTACTCCATATAGACAATATCACCATGACACTCCATATCACTCTATACATAGTCATCATCACCATGCTAATTCTACATATCATCATACTTCTCCTCATCACTCTACTTATAGACATCATCAGCATGCTCCTAATATAAATAGGAATGCTACATGTACTTATTATGGTTTATATGGACATATTTCACCATAATGTAGAATTAGAGGATTAGTAGATAGAAAGATATATGCATGGCTTCCAAAAACTAACTTTTTAGGACCCTCAAGAACTTGGGTACCAAAGGTCACATCTACTCTTGATGTAGGTGGACCTTCCCTCCTCAACTAAGAGTAAGTGGATTCTCGATAGTGGATGCTCGTGGCATATGACGGGAGACGCAAATCTTTTCGCATCACTATCGATGAAAGGAGAAGGATATGTATCCTTCGGCAACAACCTATAAGGTTATATTATAGGTAATGGTATTATTGGCTATCCTCCCTCTTCCGTAATAAAGGATGTCTGCCTAGTGACCGAGTTAAAGCATAACCTGCTCAGCATTAGTCATCTTGCTGACCATGGATATGGCATTAACTTTGGATAAAACAAATACCTTATTTATGATAGGTCAACGGGAGACATTGCTTTTGAAGGGGTAAGAGAGGATAATATTTATATTTTTTATTTGTCTATAGATACTAACAATGCAGGTAGATGCCTATATGCTCATAAAGACGAAAGATTATTATGGCACCAGCGACTTGGTCATGCCAACATGGATACTATATCCAGGCTATCGACTAAGAAGCTAGTTAGAGGCTTGTCCGATATCACATTCAAAAAGGACACGGTATGTGCCGAATGTGAATTGAATAAGGCAACTAAGTCTTCATTTCATTCTATAAACTCTGTAAGTACTTCTAGACCTTTGTAACTTCTCCATATGAATTTATTTGGCCCTAGTAGAGTAGCCAGTCTTGGTGGAAAACTCTATGCTTTTGTTATTATTGATGACTTTTCTAGATTTACTTAGGTTTTCTTTCTTACAAATAAAAGTGATGCTATTTCAGTTTTCAAGATTTTTGCAAAGAATGTTCTAAACAAAAAAGGCTACATGATTACTCGAATCAGAAGTGATCATGGAGGCGAATTCAAAAATTTTGATTTTGAAAAGTTTTGTGATTCTAATGGTTTTGATCATGAATTTTCTTATCCAAGAACTCAACAAAATAGCATTATGGAGCAGAAGAATAGGACTCTCGGCGATATGGCTAGAGTCATGTTGAACAAGTTTTCCCTTCCGAAATACTTTTGGACTGAAGCTGTCAGTACAGCATGCCATATTTTAAATAGGGTGCTTATTCGTCCCATTACAAAGAAAACACCCTATGAGCTTTGGTTTGGGAGAACCCCAAATGTTTCTTATTTTAGAGTTTTTGGTTGTAGATGCTTTATCCTTAACACCAAAGACAACTTAGGCAAATTTGATGCCAAAGCTGACGATGGTATTTTCCTTGGCTATGCTGCCAAGAGTAAGGGATATAGAGTTTTTAACAAACGCTCATTAATTTTGGAAGAGTCTACAAATGTGACTTTTGATGAAGATAACAGTACAACAGCTACTCTTGATGATGATGTTGAGCCATCAACTTCTACTCCAATGAACACCACAACCGAAACCAATTCTCTGGAGGGCTTGCCAAAGAAATTCTCTTTCAAGCCATCACATCCAGAAAATTTGGTAATCGGTGAGGTTTCACGTGGAGTAACTACTAGATCATCATTAAGAGACTCTATTGCTAGCACTGCCTTTATTTCACAAATTGAGCCGAAAAACATTTTAGAAGCTTTCAATGATGAATTTTGGATTTCTGCTATGCAAGAGGAACTCAACCAATTCGAGAGGAGCCAAGTATGGGAACTCGTTCCTTGACCGGCTAATCACTCGATTATTGGTACTAAATGGGTTTTTAGAAACAAAGTGAAAGAAGATGGTTCAGTCGCATGCAACAAAGCTCGTCTAGTAGTCCAAGGATACAACCAAGAGGAAGGTATGGACTACGATGAGACGTATGCTCCTGTTGCTAGATTGGAATCCATTCGGATGCTTTGTGCATTTGCAAATTTTCAAAATTTCAAATTATTTCAAATGGATGTTAAAAGTGCTTTCTTGAATGGATTTATTAAGGAGAAAGTTTATGTAAAACAACCCCCTGGTTTTGAAAATCATAAATTTCCTGACCACGTGTTCAAGCTAAAGAAAGCGCTATATGGCCTCAAACAAGCCCCTAGAGCTTGGTATGAACGGCTAAGCAACTTCTTGCTTAAGAAAGGTTTTTCAAAAAGGAAAATTGACACCACACTTTTCATAAAATCTTTCAAGGACACTATTCTTTTAGTACAAATATACGTAGATGATATTATATTTGGTTCTACTGATGAAACCCTTTGTCAAAATTTTGCCAAGTGTATGCAGACCGAGTTTGAGATGAGCATGACGGGGGAGCTCAACTACTTTTTTGGGCTGCAAGTCAAACAAATGTCAAATGGAACCTTCATCTGTCAGTCGAAGTATACAAAGGACATGCTGAAGAAATTCGACCTTGACAACGTCAAACCAATCAGCACTCCAATGGCTACTTCAACCAAACTTGAACCAGATGATAGCGGCAAACCCGTAGATCAACGTAAGTATCGAGGTATGATAGACAGTCTACTCTATCTTACTACTAGTCGCCCTGATATTATGTTTAGCGTTTGCCTGTGTGCTAGATATCAAGCAAATCCTAAGGAATCACACATGACCGCGATTAAGCGTATGTTTCGATACCTTAAGGGTACGGTTACAGTGGGCCTATGGTATCCCAAGTCAACATCATTTGACCTTATTGGTTACTCTGATGCTGACTTCGCCGGATGCAAGGTCGACCGTAAAAGTACGAGCGGTACGTGTCATTTATTAGGAAAGGCTTTAGTCTCTTGGTTTAGCAAAAAGCAAAATTATGTCGTACTATCCACAACAGAAGCTGAATACATCGCAGCTGGGCGTTGTTGTGCACAAATTCTGTGGATGAAGCAAACCCTTGAAGACTACAACTTATCTTTCATGCATATTCCAATCTTTTGTGACAACATTAGTGCTATAAATCTTACTAAGAACCCCATTTGTCACTCACGCATGAAGCACATTGAAATATGTCATCACGTCTTGCGTGATCATCAGCAAAATGGCACGATTAACTTAGAATTTATTGACACTGATCATCAGTTAGCAGATTTCTTCACAAAACCATTATCTGAAGAGCGCTTCAATTTTCTTTGTCGTGAACTTGGAATTTTAGATGAAGCTGTTGTAAATTAAAATAAACCTGCGTAAATATTGAGTATATCTTGATTATCTTATGATGAACTTGCTATGGGTACAAGCCGAAAGGGTCCTTCTGACAACAAGGCGTAAAAGCCTAAGCGACACGGTGCACTAGTCCTCAGGACTACCGCTAGCTGGGATCCGGCCCCTGCAGCTAACCTATGGCAATTTCAAAATATTGAATTATGATATAATTTCTTGTTTATTATACTGTTCATTTTTATTTATCACATGCTAAAATTCTATTTTTTCAACTTCATATTGCTGCTTCGAACTCACTATCTGTTATTCATTTGTTTACATATTGGATCTTTTCTTGTATTTATACTCTTATCTTATTTTGATCTTTCTTACTTAACCATTTTTTTTGCCTGATTCCTATTCTGTGACCAGGATCCGGAATTCGGGCCGAACTCTTCCCTTACCAGAGTTCGGGCCGAATTCGGCCTGACTATTCCAGAACTGGGAACAGTCTCAGCCGTTGATCAAAAATTAGATCCAATGGCCATTATTTGCTCCGACCAAGAGAAACCCTTCCCATATTTTCGGTTTATCTTCCCTCTCCTTCATCATTACCACCTTTTTACTTCTCCAACACAATTCTCTTAAAACCCTAACCCTAATTTCTCCTTTCTAGAGCTCAATTCTTCTCCAAACCCAAGGAGAAGGCTTCCTTTTCAATTCTCCTTTATTGCTCATCACTAGTATGAGGTATAATTCCATACTTTTCTATATCTCAATTTTTTTCATTATCTATTGTGTTATGGCTCCACGTTTGTTCAACCGTGGGAAGAGACTTTGGACCGAGGGATCATCCTCGTCGAATGCTCCTCCTCGCGTTGAACCGCCCGTTGCACCACCCGTTGTACCGGCCATTGAACAACAAATCCATCCGTTGTTCAATCCTCCACGTCCGCATGATCCAAACACTTTTGACGACCGAATTTTTGTATCACTAGACGCCTTAAATAATTGGTTTAGTAATTTTCGGACACGTCCGATGTTTACGGGACACCCCATCAACTTTACTATATTCTCACAATATGATGCACTCTTTCATGACCTTTGCCTTGATGAACTTGTTACCACAAATTCGGTCATTTATCATAGTGCTATTCAAATGTTCTACTGCAACTTAACCCATGATGATACTCATATTTATTCACGAGTTGCGGGAATTTATATCTCTTTTGACAATTTCGAATTGGCCGAATATCTTCAGCTTCAAGAGCCTAATTCTTGGAAAAAGCTTGTTGAAGCTAGATCATTTCAATTTCCCAAAGGGATTTCACTTGAAAGCTTCAAGGATGACTTGTGTAGCCCTAACACACGTCCTCGTCAGCTTTTGGCTAAATTCCTCAATTACCATTTCTATGAGCTTCATCGGATCATTTTCAACACCATTCTACCCAAAGCGGGTTCTACCGATGAAGTCACTTATTTTAAAATCTCGGCCTTATACCATCTCCACTTCTATGTTCCCTTTAAACTTCCACGCACAATGATGGATTGGATGATTAATTGTAGGAAGAAACCAAGATCTTTGGTTTATGCATTATACTTTCCAATGATCTTTCGTGCGTTTCATGTACCCCTTGATGAGCGTCCATTCTTACCTGCCCCTGCCTTCCTCTCTAAAGCAAGGAGGCTTCAGGCGGCCGTTGGCTCACCAGTCGTGTCTGAGCATTCTGATGATGAGCCAAATGCCCCTCCTCTTGGACAGGATCCTCCTCCTCCTCCTGCCACTCTCGAGTCTCTTCAGACTATGCTTCGAGATCGCTTCACCTTGGAGGACGATCGTTGGACTCAGCCGAATTACCGAACTACCTTGCAGATGAGTGCCATCAGCAACTCGCTGCATGATATTCGGTATTCCATGTCTCGCCATCCTTCTATGCCCATTCCTATGGAGCGAGATCCCGGTCGTGAGGGCTATCGTATCGATGACCCTTGGGTCATTCGCTACTTGGATCCAGATGCAGCCTTCGTGGACCCTTGTCGCTACTTTACTGATCCATCGGATGACGCTGGGCCTTCACGCGCTCGATGATGGATATGGACTGCTCCCTGCTACTGCTACTGAGGATCATAGATTATTGTTTATGTATTTTGCTTTTAGTTGCTTTTATGTACTTGGTTTGTATTAGACTTATTATGAGTTGTGACTTTTTAGACTTTGGTAGTTCTATCAGTTTATGTCATTTCTATTATGACTCTTGAGACATTTGGTCGTTATATCAGTTTATATGCAGTCTCTTCTCTTATCTTTTAGTGTGTTTGCCAGTTATTACTTATCTTATATTGCTAAATGCCAAAAGGGGGAGATATATATATATTCTTTGTGTCTATATGTGCTTTTGGAAGAATGTTCTTAACAGGCCAACAATATGCATTGTTTACGGGGGAGCTATTTTTAAGCTCGGCAATGATTATGGAAGAGCTATGCTTTTGTCTTTACATGTGTCCAGGTATGGATATTGAATATACAATTCTTATTTTGTCAATTATCAATATGGGGGAGATTGTTGATACAAAGTCACTGTCAACCAAATATTGATAACATTGACTAAATAATACTTGTAATGATTTAATTAGACACACGACGACTACATCCGGCTCAAGTCAGACGACAGCTCAGTTTTACAATTTAAAGTCATTGTTGAGTCTGTATTTTTATATTTATTGAGTCTAGACTGATATAAGCTGAGTTGTGCTGAGCTCTTGAGACTTTACCTATAACCTTACCCAAAATCCATAAGCTCCACACATCAAAATAAGCCCATTGGACCTTAAGACCCATTCTGTGCTCTGGAGACAAAGTTCGGGCCGAACTCTGCCTCCATACAGAGTTCGGGCCAAACTCTGTCCTCTAAAAATCAGTACCCTCATTTTTAGGGTTGGCTGATTGCTAGTTGTCCAACGGCCAAATTTTTGAAAATTCCTTCCAGAATTCTGGCCGAATTCTGCCTGCCAATACCCTATAAATAGGCCAAGAATTCTCACATTTTCATTCATCCAATCTTCTCTTCTCTTCTCTCAAAAGCTCAATACAAGCCATACCCATCTTCATCTACTAGCCACAAGCTTCCTAAGCCTCGAGTGCTCAGCATCTCTCAGTTAGGAGTCTTGTGCAAGAGTTCAAGAAGTCGCTTGGAAAATTCTAAGCATCGCCACTACGATCCTTTGTAAGAAGTTGACGTGCTCTTCTGAAGAAAAGACATGGGGTGTAACTACTATTTCACAAATAGTGGATTTAATCCTTAACTAGAGTTCTCAGGCCTGGACTAGTCCTCCACGAGGGAAACCAGGTTAAAATCGGCTGTGTTTGTGTATGCTTTCTTGATCCTTATTTATTTTCGCATTTACTCTGATTAGTTTTTCTTGTGAAAGAGTTTAAATTTTTAATTGTCTATTATCGCTATAAACTCTATTCACCTCCCTCTAGAGTTGCCATCTGTTCTTCAGCCAGGAGGGCCAGAGTTCGAGTTCACCAGGCGGGAGGCAGAGCAGAGCAGCGGAATTTTCTGCGAAGTTTTGGCAGAGGAGCAGAGTGTGCCACATCCATTGATAGCTGCGTTTATGGATGTATTTTCAGAGGAGTTGCCAGGGTTGCCTTCGGACAGGATTGTAGAGTTCTCTATAGACTTGGTACCTGGCGCAGAGCCGATATCTCAGCATGTCTATAGAGTGAACAACAAGGAACTTGTGGAGTTGAAGGAGCAGGTGGATGAGTTACAGGACAAAGGCTTCATCCGATCAAGTTCTTTACCGTAGGGTGCGTCAATACTCTTTGTACCCAAGAAGGATGGGTCGGTACGGATGTGTATCGACTACAGGGCACTCAACGGCCTCACGATCAAGAACAAGTACCCGCTGTCGAGGATCGATGACCTGTTCGATCAGTTGAGCGGAGCGAAGGTATTCTCTAAAATTGATCTGAGGTCAGGTTATCATCAGGTGAAGGTGAAGAAGGAGGATATTCCGAAGACATCTTTCAGGACTCGGTATGGCCAGTTTGAGTTCATGGTAATGTCGTTTGGGTTAACTAACGCCCCGACGGTGTTCATGAACTTGATGAACAAGGTGTTCCCCCAGTACTTGGACAAGTTTGTGGTATAGTTCATCAATGACATCTTGGTGTATTTGAAGACCCCAGAGGAGCATGAGGAGTATTTGAGAGTGGTTCTGGAGACTCTCATGAAGGAGCAGCTTTACGGTAAGCTCTCGAAGTGTGATTTCTTCTTGGATCGAGTTGATTTCTTATGTCATGTTGTGACCAGAGATGGGATCTCAGTCGACCCGAAGAAGCTCAGAGCAGTCAAGGCGTGGTCAGCACCGAGTTCAGTTGCAGAGATCTGGAACTTTCTAGGATTGGTCGGATACTACATGAGGTTTGTTCAGGATTTCTTCCGGATTACAGAGCCATTGACTAGGCTGACCCGAAAGGATGCAGAGTTTATCTGGTGAGAGGAGTGTCAGGTTGCTTTTGATGAGTTAAAGAAGTGACTGACGACAGCCCCAATTTTGACATTGCTATCAGGATCAGGCGGGTTCACTATCTACAGTGACGCCGTAGGGAAGGGTTTGGGTTGTATCTTACAGCAGCATAGAAAGGTGATTGCCTATGCATCCAAGAAGTTACGTCCGAATGAGAAGAACTACCCTACCCATGATTTGGAGTAGGCGGCAGTTATTTTTTCTCTTAATTTGTGGAAGCACTATTTATACGAAGAGGCGTGTGGAGATCTTCACAGACCACAAGAGCTTGAAGTATGTGTTTACACAGAAAGAGCTCAACATGAGGCAACGCGGATGGTTGTAGTTGATGAAGGACTTCGACATTTTATTACAGTATCATCCTGGGAAGGCTAACGTGGTTGCCGATACTTTGAGTAGGTATCCGGTAGCTATGTGTTTGACGATGGATCGTCACTTATTAGCAGATTTGGAGAGCTTGGGGATCGAGGTGATCGTGCCAGGAGTTCAGATGCAGATGTGGGGCCTTTAGATTCAGTCAGACTTGATGGAGAGGATCAGGTCAACATAGTTCGACAATATTACTCTACGGTGTATCCGAGAGCAGGTTTGAGCATGATTGGTGGATGATGAGTTTGTCATTGCAGAGGACGGCACATTGAGGCACGGTTCCAAACTGTGTGTGCCTAGCGAAGAGCTTCGAGAGCGGGTCATACAGGAGGCCCATCGCTCTCAGTACTCTATGCATCCAGGTGCCAATAAGATGTATAGAGATTTGAAGGAGCATGTATGGTGGTATAGGATAAAACAGGAAGTAGCATACTTCATAGCCAGGTGTTTGGTCTTTCAGCAAGTTAAGGTAAAGAGGCAGAGGCCAAGAGGACTGTTGCAGCCATTGCCCATTCCGGAGTGGAAGCGGGAGCACATCACGATAGATTTTGTTTCTGGATTGCCGCGTTCACCAGGAGGAAAAGACGCAATTTGTGTCATCGAGGATAGATTGACCAAATAGGCCCACTTTTTTCCATTTAAAGAGGGTACGTCTACTGAGAAGCTAGCGGAGATATATATGCGGCAGATTGTCAGGATACACGGAGTTTCGGTGAGCATTATTTTGGATCGAGATAGTAGCTTTACTTCCTATTTTTGGCAGAGTCTGCAGACTAGTTTGGGCACTCAACTCAAATTCAGTACTGCATACCACCCTCAGACGGACGGACAGTCAGAGAGGACTATTCAGACACTCGAGGACATGCTGCGGACCTGTGTTCAAGATTTTAGAGGATCCTGGGAGGATCACCTGCACTTGGTGAAGTTTGTATATAACAACAGTTTTTAGGCCAGCATTGGGATGTCACTATTCGAGGCACTGTACGGGCGTAGATGTCATACACCCTTATCTTGGGATGACATTAGAGAGCGAGCTTTATTGGAACCTGAGATGGTTGTTGACGCAGCCGAGAAGGTGAAGCTCATCAAAGATCGACTTCGTACGGTACAGGACAGACATCGGCATTGGGCCGAAAGCCACCGGAGACCCTTGCAGTTTGAGGTACAAATTAGACTAGGATTAGAATCTTGTTTGTTTATGATTTTTTTGTTGATCATGTGATTGTTATAGTTAAGATGAGACCATATTTGTGTTAGAAGAAGAGTCGGTGGTACTATTCGCTTTGGTGGAGGTGGAAAGCTTAGTCCGCGTTTCATCGGACCTTTCGTTGTTAGAAGAAGAGTCGGTGACGTATCATACAGGCTGGACTTACCCCCTGAATTAGAGGAAGTCCACAATGTATTTTACGTGTCGCAGCTGAGACGGCACGTGGCAGATCCCAGCCATGTACTGGATCATTCCGAGATTGAGGTGGGCCCTACTCTCTGTTATCCAGAGCAGCCTGTAGAGATTCTGGATTGCCGAGAGAAGGTGCTGAGGAACCAGACGATATCCTTAGTTCGCGTAGCATGGAGGCATCACTCTCCAGGTGAGTCTACCTGGGAGAGGGAGGATGAGATGCGCGAGCAATACCCTTATTTTTTCCAGTCTTGAGGTATGACTTTCTATCCTTCCTGTCTATTCAATTTTGTCTTTAATTTTGAGGACGAAATTATTTTAAGGGGGATAGAATTATCACACCCACTTTTATTTCAAGGGTATTTTTGTCATTTTATAATTTTAGATTATTTTATTAATTTATTGAATTCATGTGATGATGTTGTTTGCTATTGATTGTAAAAGAACAGAACAGTTTTATGGGAGGACTGGACTTTTACTTCACAATACAAACTCGCTCGTACAAAAGAGAGCCTAGAAACAAAACCTAGAAAAAGCAATCTAAAGTACAATTGTTTATTTTTTATTCTGGGGGGGTGACGGTAGAGGCTCGGGAGAGTGACGGCAACTCTGCCTTAATCTTTGGACGATCGAACGCAGCTTCGGCTCCGGGAAAGAAATGCTCTTTGTGTGGGCGGGGGTTGCTGGTCTCTTTGCTCGGGCTCTGTGCGTATAACTCTGTGTCTCCTCTCGTCCCTGCCTCCCTTTGCTATTTATAGGAGTGGGATGTACAGTAATTGCCCCTTAAAAAGCGGGTGGTTAGGGATTTGTTAAGATTTGTCTTGATCCTGCCTGTTGAAAATCAATCCAGATTATTTATGTTGTTTGTAACAAATCTGCATCATTTATTGGGAGTTTATCTGGACAATTATGATGATTACAATAAATTTACATTGGGCAATTATGATGATTGCAATAAATCTATATTGTTATGATTTGCTGGTAGCAACAAATTCGAGTGGATAAGTCTTGGTCAATCTCGTGCCACGTGTCCCAACTGCCTGTTATGTCGATAGCCATAAATCTGAATTATTGGGATTTGGTCAACTCCTGCCACGTATCCCAACTACTGCAAGCCGCATGGAGGACTGTCATAGTTGAGCCGCATGAGTGTGGCCTTATCTGAACTGCATGGAAGTCCTTTAATCTAAGCCGTATGGAAGTCCTTTAATCTGAGCCGCATGGAAGTCCTTTAATCTTAGCCGCATGGAGATCCTTACAACTGAGCAGCATAAAGAGCTTTGGAAATGGATGGATTGTGCCAGCTATAAAGATTTTCCTCGTCTCTCTATGAGCACGTCAAGGGTCATCATTTCACCTTTATGTCAGAGCTGTCAATCCGTCGTTGTCAGAGATGCCGCTGTGTCAGGGTAATTAATGAGCCAGCTGCTTAGACCATTTATGATGGCCAACTGTAGATGCCTACTTTGAACTGCATAGAGCCATGTGGCTTTGTTCTGAACCGCATGGAGCTATCGTGTTCTTTCCAACTGCATGAAGCCTTAAGAGACTTTTGAGCCGCATGAAACTCTAAGAGACTTTTAAGCCGCATAAAGCTCTAAAGGACTTTTGAGCCGCATGAAGCTTTCCTGTTCCTTTTCCATGCTTCTACAAGACCCCCTTCAAAGTTTTCAATTTGTAAAATTGAAATACTTTGAATAAGATGCAAGGCTATGTCCGCATAAGCTCCTCGTGCCGCATAGACTCTTTTGGTCGCATAGCATGTTCAGGCCGCATGGATGTTCTGGCCGCATGGATGTTCTCGCCGCATAGACTGTTCTGTGCTACATAGGTATCTCATTTATTTGCCTTTGATTTGCTTTGATTTAAATCCGTCTTTTGGGATAGGATCCCAAGAGTCAGCTTTAAATATTTAGATTTTGCCTTAATGATTAGGATTAACCTTTTCGCATGCAGGGGTTAGAAATCCAAGAGTGGGCTTTGTTTTCTAGGCGGCGCGTCATGCGAAGCGTCTCTTGATCCGTACGCCCCCCATCAGCCTATAAATATGGGTTCTTTGGGAGAGAGAGACTCTTTACTTTCTTTCCTTGCTCAAGCTTTTTTTGCCCTAGTTGTCGTCGTCTTCTCTCTCGATCACCGATCATCAATGGCCCCCGAAGCTTCCTCTAGCGCTGCGACGAAGGGTAAGGGAGCGGCTTCTTCATCGACTGAGGTGCCCAAAGTTTATCCTGACGTCCAACCTTCTATTGCTGGTAAGGATTATGTAGAGGACCGTATGCTTCGAACCCTAACAAAAATGGCTCTGCTGCATGTTTTATGCACAAGCTTTTTCTCCTTGGCATTTAATGTGTCCTTCGTCTTCATTGAACTGCCCATGTTCAGTACGATGTAGCTGCATATGTTGTATGGGCCGCATAAACTTCTCATGTCCGAGCTGTATGGGGTATGCCCCATGTCTGAGCCGTATGAGAATTGCTTCATGACTGAGCCGCATAAGCACATTTAAAACTGAACCGCATGAAGTCCCACTGAACAGAACCGCATGAGTTTCTGATGAACTGGGTCGCATAATCTCGAACAGATCAGAGCCGTATAAGCTTATCTGAACTGGGCCGCATAAGCCCCACTAAACAGATCCGTATAAGCTCATCTGAACTCGGCCGCATGAGACCCCACTAAACAGATCCGCATAAGCTTATCTGAATTCGGCCGCATGAGACCCTGTTAAATAAAGCCACGTACGCTCATCTGAATTCGGACCCATGAGACCCCGCTAAACAAAGCCGCATGAACTCCTGATGAACTGGGCCGCATAAAGTCTCTTGAACAGAACCGCATATAAACCCATCAAAGTAGAGCCACATGTATTCTGTTAAGACCGAGCCGTATAAGGACCTATCAAAACAGAGCCACATGAACTGAGCCGTATAAGGACCCGTCCGAACAAAACCGCATGAACTATTTTAAACATTTTCTTGCCATCTCCTGACTTTGTTTCTTTTGTCCTTTTTTCAGTGAATTTGCCAGTTAATGCTGCGGAGGAACCTCTGGTGGGGCACGCCCAATCTGCTGTGGGCTATAGGTATGACCACATAGTCGAGTATGTGGCGAACTAGCTTCCAAAAGATGAACCTATGGAGAGGCTGGAAGATATTAAATAGCAGTCCTTCTTCTTTATCTCGGTGATGATGAACTCGGGACTGCTGGGGGGCCGACACATAAAGCCTGCGTTCCTCTTCGAGGATGTCCTGACTGTGAAGAACTCCCAAGTTCTGCATATATCTGAGAGCTAGAGCTTTACTTCTGACGGAATAGCGATCCATATTCCTCTGATAGAGTGTCACTTTCCACTGTCATGGTTCAATATGTTGTCCATGAACAGGAAGATGGAGGATTCCCTGACTCCGACCCGGAGTGGGATGATTGTGGGCAAAATTCTCTACAATAATAACATGTGGTCAGTGTACGCGGGCAGGGTACATGTCAGCCGTTATGTGATGGGTTGGCCCCAGGCAGTTTCCTGAATGTGCAGGGTCCCAATTTTACGTTCTCCGAAGCTGACACTTTCCTGAACCAGCTCGCTCGGAAGGGGTCCTATCCGATTGGCCGGTTGTCGCTACCGAGTTGGGTACACCCCATTCCTTTGTGGACCAACCTGTCCATGTAGATCGTACGGGACTACGAGACTCCCCTGCGCGAGATTAGACTTTAACATGCAATTCGGGGTACCAGCCACGGCTTGCTTATAAACAAGAAATTGTTCATGGCCCTACTGGAGATGTATAACCGTCACACGGGGACCTTCTTTACACCCGTGGGAGAGATGGGTCTTGCTCTGCACGAGATGCATGTCGTCTTCAAGCTGCCTTGGGAAGATGAAGTCTTTGAGGTGTACACTCCTACGAATGAGGAATTCGAAGAATTGGAGGAGAGGTTCCCGGGCTTCGTTGCCGTCTACCGGGAATTTCTGTGTCATCACAGCACGTGCCAACAGCTGTCGAAGAAAAAGAACAACAGTTCGGAAGGGAACGTTCCTCACACGATGGCCTAGCTCTCTTATCTTTTTAAGCTCGGTGCCTCAGGCCGGGTTGCTCCCCAAAGTCCTCGCACACGGAAGGAGGTACAGAACCAAGTATCGACCGCCAAGAAGACAAGAACCACCGGTGACAGGTTCGGAAGCAAATCTGACTCTTTTGCTTATTTCTATCAAGCCACTCAGCCATTGTTCGAGAAGGCTATTCCGGCCGGTGTGGCTACGAAATTGTGTAGTCTCCGGAGGGGCTGGTTCCATCTAGAGAATCAGCCGTAATTTCATCCTCCCTGCTGTGAAGTTGGTCTCCGGAGTCCGGCTATCTCTACTCCCGGCCATGGTGTGCAGTATACACCGTGGTCTTCGCACTTTTACGTCCAAGGTCATCGTCCGTGATGCGACGAAGGACTTTGAACGTGTTGAACTACCCTACCACTATCTGATGCGGTGGTTGCTGATGCATTGCCGATCTTTGATGAGGCCAGGCCCCGAAGATGGCGTAACTGCAGATGACGCCTTCATCTTCCAATATCGCTGTATGCCTTGGGATTACGAGACTATGCGCGCCTGTAGGATGGCACTGTCGAGAGTGGACAGATACAATTTTTTTGTATCTGTCCCTCGATTTACTGCTGAGGAAATGAGAGTCGTACATTTGGATGGTACTGGGCCTCTCTACTTCTTAGACGGCAAAATATTCCTTTGGTTGCACAACATTCGTCCTTCCCACCTGGTATACCGTAACCGCAATGCTGTCTACTTGGAGCCTTACTTGCCTAGTAGGTTCGCCCGATAGTTTGGGTATAGCTAGCTTTTTCTGGACAGTCCCAGCTCTTGCCTGGGTTTTGAAGGCAGCGTCCTCAATGGCATCAGGGCCGGGCATTATTATAATACGGTCCACACCCGTACTAGCTTCTCGGTTCCTGATGCTGGGGATTCAGACAAGATCTTGTATTTGGCGGCTCTCTACCACGTCATGGCGAACAAGCCTCATGTTGGTTTTGACCCGAGTACCAGGTTCATTGTTGGTACCGGTTTGGAGGAGAAACCCAAGGGGTCTAAGGCGAGGAAGAAGCGGAAGAATACAGTCGCTATGTCGGACTCGAAGTCTGCCAACGCGGACGAAGAGGATGACGAGCATGAGCATGATCCCGACAACTCTCTCCCTACTACAGATGAGGTGGTGGCGGATCAGCCGCCCGTTGCGCCGAGCTCTTCCCGAAAGCAAAGCAGGCCTGAGTCTGCTGGTGGCGGCAGAACCTACTCCGTGAGACAAGCTACGTTTAAGCCTCGCCGGTTGCTCATTAAGGAGAGAGACGAGGATATAGGCACCATTTCGTAGGTGAATTGAATTACATCCATCTCCTTCTTTAGATCTTCCTTTTCTTGAACTATGATCTAATCATTTTTCTTTTTTTTCTGTAGGCGTCAGAAGAGTCGGACTCTCGAGAGCCGGCCGCTGTTTCTGAAGTCAACCCGGCCCTGACCACTTTGATTAGTGACATGTGTGTCGAGATTATTTCTACTGGGGTTCTCTCGGCGGCGGTTGAGGGGTCTCACGTTGCTGAGGTCTCGACCCAGGGTGACGTGGGCTCCGCTGAACCCGTCCCTGAGACTGTTGAACTTCAGCAGGGTGATGCTGATCCAGTTGTATCCCCTACCGGGGCAGCTGGTGCAGAGGAACCAGCTGAATTCGACTCGGGTGTCGCTGGCGAAGAGATTACGGTGGCTGTAAGAGAGACTCAGCCTCCGCAACTCTCCCCTGGTAAGATAAGCCAAGTCTTGGCTAGTAAAGAGGCTCATTCGCTCTATCATCACATCCTTTGGATTAAGCTGATTGATGGTTGCTCTGGACATACAGGTCCTGCTCATTCACTGCCAATGACGGACATTGTTAGGGTAGAGTTTGCTAGAGGGGACCTGGTGGAAGAGAGCGTGCCTCCTTCCCCTCTAGCTTACGTTGAGGGACCTCCCGCTGAATCAAGTTCGAGAGAGCGAGCGACGGAACTGCCATGACGGGAAGAGATGGTCATTGCATCTTCCTCGGTTCATGTTGCTCCAACCCCCGGGAACGACCTTTCTGTCCTGCCGAGTCTGCGGATTCTTGGGGCTGCAGAAGAAGAATTGGCCGCTATTCAAGCGTCCTTTCGCTCGGAATTTGTTTCCCTCGTGGCAGGGGCATCAAGTTTTGTCGCATCTTCTTCGACTCTGCCAGCCACTCTCCCTTTGACGTCGTCTTCTTCGGAAGTTCTGGATGAATCGTCAAGGGATGTGGTTGACAGTTTCTACCATCACCTGAAATGAGGAGTCGAAGCTGCTGTGGAGATGGGGATCGCTTTTGCCCTGGCCCGTCAATGCGCTCGTGGCCAGATTGAAATTCTTAGAACCCTTCCTGGTGGGGCGGGGATAGTGGAGCTTCTAGAGCCTAAATTGCTATAGGCGGATCAGCTTGTGGTCCAGTTTCAAGTACTGCGGCAAGTTGATCTGTCTTCAGCGATAGATCAGGAGCGGGCCTTCCATATCACTATCGTGGAGAAGGTACGGACCGCACGAGATGCGTCTAAGTCGGTTATCATAAAGGACCTCGACGATCTGTCTATTCAGTACGATCAGCTGAGCCGCAGGAGCGAGGATTGCGTTGCTCAGGAGGCGACAGCCTCTCGCAGAATAATCGATACGAAGGAGCAGATCCTCGAGCTCCAGAGGAAGCTGGCTTTCTTAGAATCTGAGCTCGAGGCCTCCCGTGCGGATAAAGAGCTAATCGTTCAGGAGTCCGAAAAGGTCACCCGAGCTTCTGCTGGCCTGGAGCGTGCTCTAAAGAGACTCGAAGATGGCTGGTAGGCCTACGCGCATCTGGATGATGCAGAGCGGCTGACTCAGGAAGCCGAACGCCGGTCCAAGCTGCGATTTGAGCGGTCGACCGCCGTGCTGAGGGACCGCCTCATAGAATTATGTATAGCCGAACCATAGTCGGCATTTTTTCTTTCTTTCTTTGTTATTTTCCTTTATTTTGATAGGGACGTGGTCCCCGAATATGTAGTACTTTTGCTTTTCAATAAATGACTATGTTTTCATCATCCATCATCTATTGTGCTTGTACTGTATCTTTGGTATTCGTGATGTTTGCCCCACTGGGGGATTTTTTTGTGGACCTATTACCCTTGGCATACCTTGGTTGTAGGTACGGATAATAAGTTTGATAGAGATACCTTGAACGATTTCGTGGTGAGACGGACGTGGAAGTTCTTGGTATTGGGCGAAAGAACACCAAGGAACAGCTGGGCTCCGAAGGCGTTTGATAATGAGAAAAGAGGCGCATGTACTAGGAGATCTAGTACAATATTTTATGGTCAACAGCGAACACTTGTGGTCAACTGTGGACATTTGCGGTCAACTGAGGACATTTATGGTCAATTGAGGATATTTGTGGTCAACTGAGGACATTTGTGGGCCTATTATCCTTAGCGTACCCTGGTTTTGGGTATGGATAATAAGTCGAGAGAGAACCAACATACTTACTTAGAGGTAATAAGGACGTAGTAAATATGAGGGTTTCTTCGATGGAATCTTCCTACTCGAGGTAATGAGGATGTGGCAGGAGTGGACACCATGAAGGGTACATAGAACAACTCAGAGGTAATATGGATGTGGAAGTTCTACGTGAGGGATTGTTTGTTTTTTTTATGAAAGTGAAACAACTCAGAGGTGACATCGACGTGGTTGTTTCGGGAACTTTGTGGATCTGTTACCCTTTTTATGTACAGAAAGTACGGGTAACGGATCATGAAGAAGGAGTTCTTTTAGGAAGAAAGTTCAGAGGTATAATCATACATGACTTACTACCCAGAATATGTGATATAGATTCATTTGGAATGAACAAAATGTAAGTTCAGCGGTACCTAAGGGTACATAACTTAACAGTCCGATTGATTTGGAGGATGTCGTTTAGTCATAATACTTCTTCAGAAACTTGTCGTTGATGGGCAACATAAGCATGTCTCTGTTTTGTTTCGCGATGCGGTAAGCACCATTGGAGAATACAGCCTCGATGACAAATGGGCCTTCCCACTTTGGCTGGAATTTGTTGACGGTTTTGTGAGTCATAACCATCGGCCTTCGAACTGCCAAAACGAGATCGGCCACTTGGAATGTTCTGAGTTTAACCTTCTTGTTAAAGACTCCAGAGATTCGGGCTTGATACAGCTCGATTCGTTGTTGAGCTAACAGGTGCTTCTCATCTAGGGCCTCCAACTCTTGTAGTCGGCGATGGTGATTATCATCTGTCGTCAATCGGTAGGTGAGGGCGACACGGAGCGAGGGGAATTGAGTCTTCAGTGGGAGAACTTCCTCACTCCCGTATACCAAGGAGAATGGTGTATTTCCAGTGGCCGTCCGGACTGTAGTACGGTATGCCCAAAGCATTCGCCAAGCTTCTCATTCCAGTCGTATTTGTTGGAAGACACGAACTTCTTGAGCAGCTTGATTATAGTTTTATTGAATGCTTCTGCCAACCCATTCGCTGCCGGATTGTACGACGTTGAAGCAACATTCTGTATTCGGTGTTTGTCGCAGAACCGATAGAAGGCGTGGCTTGCGAACTGTGGACCGTTGTCGTGGATGATCCTTCGGGGCAGTCCAAAGCGATAGATGACACTACTAAAATAAGGCAAATTAGCGACGTCATTATACGTCGCTATTGGAAAATACGTCGCTAATCATAATTAGCGACGACTTTAGCGACGGAAAATGAAGGTCACTTTTAAGCTAGTCGCAGATGGCACATTCGTCGCCCTACGTCGTTGTTTGCGACGTGACCGCCGTGTCGTTGGGTCGTCGCAAATTTAGCGACGGCGAGCGACAAAAACATGATATCACAAAATTAGCGACGTAGTACGACTACTTAGCGACGTTTAGTTCTATTAACGTAATGACGTGGCATGCCTGCCACGTCATTAAGGTGGCGACGTACAGCGACGTAATGCCACTAATTAGTGACGTATAGCGACGTTCCGTATCCGTCACTAGACGTCGCTATCCATCGCAGAATACAAAAAAAATTAAAAAAATATAATGTGTATTTATGTTATGTTGTGTGTCTGTGTTTACAGTGTGTGTGAAGTACAGTGTTCGAACCATCGACAGTTTCGCTTACTGTTCTATGTTTTATCTTGGATAGAAAGAGCAACATTCAGGGTGCACTTCTCAGAGCTTCCTCTTCACGTCCTTCACCTTCTCGGGATCCTGTACGACGTCCCAAGAGAATGAAGGATGTGATAATGAAGCTCTCAGAAGTACACCCTGAATAGTTGCTCTTTCTGTCCAAGATAAAACATACAACAGTAATCTAAACTATCGATGGTTCCGAATACTACATTTCACATACACTATAAACACAGACACACATCAACACAAAAATACACATTATATTTTTTAAATTTGGACAGCACCTCCTTTGTATATCAGATCATCGCTTATAACCCATCGTAGGTATATTTGTCATCCCTGTCACAGATATCATCATAATTAACAGTCTTCTATCATAACAGTCTACAACTAAATATCATAAATATACTCAATAAATATACCAACAAATTAAATATCACAAACATACATGTCCAACAGAGTCAAATAATAATAAAAATCAGTGTACAGAACGGTCAATGGGCCAATAGGTCCAATACATACAAAGATGATAAAAAAATCTACTGGATCACTGAGGACCCCTGCCGCGCATATGGAATAGTATGTACTCATACCGCTCCTGGGTGAGCTGTACCGTAGGGGCAGTAGGAGGCAGTGCAATATCTGGAGTCGGCACCGTCGATGGACCGAGAGGACGTATCTGCTCCAGCTCTCGCAGTCGCTCACCATGTGCAGCAAGGGTACTCACCATCCTCTGAGTACTCTCCTCAATTGAAGCCGATACCCGAGTGAGTGAGGCAGACATGGCCTCTGCGATCCCTCCAGCTCGACCTGTCTATGCTCTGTGCGCTGCATAGACTCGGTGAGCGTGTATAAGCTGGCAGTTGTAGCCTGTTGCAGACTCATCACCTCCTGTATACTGCGCTCGACCATATCAAATCGTTCGATGTTCATCGGAGGGTCGGATCGCTCTGCGGTAAGGTGATCAAAAATCTGCTGCTGCAATTCGCGACGCAGCTCGTCGATCTGACGACGAATATCCTGAGCTCGTGACGACGCCTGCGAAGCCGGAGACTGCACACTGAAAGAGGGGGCCCGGGATGACTCTGAAGCCAAATACGCGCTGTAGGATCCCATATCGTAGTACGTACCCTTCTGAAGACCGCCAACGGTGGTCATCCAGAGGTCGTCCGACGATAGAACTGTAGGCTATTTTCCATAAATAAATTCACTTTATTTATTGTGTATCTGGGAAAATTACAACTGTAGGAATCTAATCTAGAAGACGATTACTTTATCCCTTGGACGATACGATAAAAAAAACTCGAACTTCGAAGAACTTGCACAGCAACTAGGCAATCTCTTTGTTCTCTCTGAATTGACTGTAGTGTCTGATGAAGATGAAGAAACTTTCTTTTATAGAGTTCTGGATAACTGTTCTGAAGCATACGCTCAGTCAGTTACTTGACGTGTGCATAACTGCAGGGACGCATGGCGAATTCTGGTGGAGACACATTATAGTGCGGTTGAAAGTAATGGAATATATCTAGGAGAGATTGGTGGCATGGATGCCACGTTGCATAACTTCTGAATAAGTGGGTAACTGAGTACAGGACCCGTGAGAACATGTGTTGACTGTACGTTGAAAGTCATCCTAGATGCATTTGCTGTGATACGCTGTCTTTGTTGAAAAAGAGTCATACGCTAGCTTTTGAAGGCACATGTCTTGCATACACTGACTTGGACAATATAGAGCTATATAAAGCTGATACGCTCACTTTATTGATAAGGAGTCATATGGAGTCCATACGCTCATTTGATTGGCATGGAGTCGTATGGAGTCCATACGCTCACTTGGTTGGCAAGGAGTCGTATGGAGTCCATACGCTCACTTGATTGGGCAAGGAGTCGTATGGAGTCCATACGCTCACTTAGTTGGGCAAGGAGTCGTATGGAGTCCATACGCTCACTTGGTTGGGCAAGGAGCCGTATGCATTGAGGGAGTAGACACGTGGCTGTCTTCAATCTTCTCAAATATGCCATATCTTCTAATACTGACAAATATCTCTTGAGCGTTGTGCTGCAGATATGATGGCTGACAGACTGTCAGAAATGACAGTAATGATGGCTGTGCATTTATGATGGCTGCTGAGCTGTCCTCGTAAGAGACAAAATCAATTCTCGAAAACCTATACGACGGCTAATCTTCATAGGGCAGCTGTCTTTGCACGAAAGACGAAGTGTCAGATTCATCCTTCATTAAATATATGCTGTGCTGTCATCTCAAGAAATATTAAAATATTCACTGAGCGTACGGCCTTTAAATGAGCGTATGGCCTTGAGTGTATGGCTTTGACTGAGCGTATGGCCTTGACTGAGCGTATGGCTTTGGCTGAGTCTTATGTCAGCGTGTCATAATTTTTCACACCCTACAAGACCCCCTTCAAAGTTTTCGAACTTTATGAATTTCAAAAGTTCGAAATTACTTTGAACTTAAAGTGGGAATAAGTCTTGACACGCTGGCATGAGTTTGTTATTTTCCTCAATATCAGTGCAAATCTTTTAGGGATTCGGCCGCCGTTTGAACTTCTTCTTTTCTTCTATAAATAGGTCTTTCAAAACCTAATTTATTTCTTTACTTCTGCATTCATCTTCGAGAGAGAAAAAAACCCCAAAACTCAAGCCTTCTTCTTCTTCGACTCAGTCTTCATCAATGGCGCCCAAGGTCGACGCTGCTGCGAAGGGAAAGGAGAAGGCTCCTGCGGAGTCATCTCAGCCTGCCGCCGCCGCTGCTAAGAAGACTACCGATGAGCGCGTTCGACGAAGTGAACGCCCATTGAAGCCCCTCTATGGTGAGGATGGTGATGATGAACAGTAACTATCCCCTATTTAGGGCTCTGGTTAGAACAAGATCATAAAATGTATCCCCTTTTTAGGGTCAAATACGTCAGAAAATATGCTTCCCTCTTTAGGGTTTAGCCGTATTCCATATTTTTTGTTTATACGAAAAATATGTTTGAAGCATATTCTGTAAGATACGCGTATCTTTGATAGAAATATCGAAATACGCTGTCTTGAAAGGATACGCTATGTCAAGTTGTCTCACTGAGATACGCTAACTCCTGTGTTAGCTTATTTTTTTGATGATCATCTTGTCAACCATACGCTAATACGCTCAAGCTGAACATAAACTGAACTTTAAAATTTATCATACACTTAGGATAGAAAAAATGATCTCTGAATCCATCATACGCTTTAGGATAGAGGATAGAGTGAGCGTATGTTAATCTTTGAGTCTGTCGTACGCTTAGGATAAACTGAGCGTATGTTGAACTTTGAGTCTGTCGTACGCTTAGGATAAACTGAGCGTATGTTGAACTTTGAGTCTGCCGTACGCTTAGTATAAACTGAGCGTATGTTGAACTCTAAGTCTGCCATACGCTTAGTATAAACTGAGCGTATGTTGAACTTTGAGTCTGCCGTACGCTTAGTATAAACTGAGCGTATGTTGAACTCTAAGTCTGCCATACGCTTAGTATAAACTGAGCGTATGTTGAACTTTGTCATCTCTTGATGTTAAAGATTTCTAACATTTTATTCTTCTTTTGCAGTGGATATTCTGCCTCAGGAGGCAGAATTTGAAGGATGTGTAGGAAATAACTATAGAAGTGACCTATCACATGTTCGTTTTCCCCAATTCGATGGACCTTCTACAAGGATAGCTCTTTTGACAAATCAGGAAAATGACACCTTGTTGAATTTGATGAGTGGACTGCCTTTACAGAGTGTAGATGGTGTTACCCACTCGAAGCCAGCATTTCTTTTTGGAGATGCTATTGACATAAACTCCCTGCCTGCTCTTGATAAAGTATCATACTCTTATTATAGGGATGGTGATGCAAATCAGCCAATGTATCTGACTGGTTTATCAAAAAGTATCAACATAGCCCGCTTATTCCACGCGAGTCACCAAAGATAAATGAAGTGGGATATCACTCCATCCCGTCAAGCAAAAGCTGGGTGGATAGGATACCGTCAAGGAAGATTCCACAGTGGTACTGAACCACATGTCTCAGCTTTGCGAGGACTGCTGCCAGCTACCCTTCCTTCCGAGGATTCGGCACTTCTGAAGCCAGTTAGAGTCCCAATTTTTGCAAATGAATTTGTTCAGCTGGAGAATGCTGTTTACCCAAAACAGTCTATGAGGCTGACTGGTCTGGTAAATCCGGAGAATACCAGATGGACTGTTCTTGTAAGATAGATTCTAAAAAACTTTGGGGAACAGTTAAAGGTAATAGGTCTATATAATGCCATCAAGTGCACCGCTTATGGTTTTAGGCCAAACCCGGATTTGTTCTTGGCATTAGCGAAAAGGTATAATTACCGTACTGGTACTTTCATGACTCCAAGAGGCGAGATAGAATTCGCCCTCCATGAGATGGCATATATTTCTCAGCTGCCAACAGGAGATTTGCCATATGAGGAGTATATCCCTTTTATTGATGAAATGAATAAAATCTCCGATGCCAACCCACTGATTCTTCATGTCTTTGAAGAATTAATGTGCCATTACAGTATTTATAAAGCTTTTTATAAAGGACAAGGTGCAGAGGGAGATTCTAACTGCTATTCCTCTAAGTGGATGGCCTATTTATTCCAAGGCCGCACTGATGAAGTTCAAAAGAAAAAGAAGACCGATCAATATGTCGGTGAATTTAAACCTCTGAGTCAAGCTGAAATTGACAGACTAATCCGGGATACCACTCATGACGACATCGTCATTGAAGAAGATGAAGGCACCTACAAAGCCGGTGATAGGTTGGAGACCTATATTAAGCAGGGTAGCCGAGAATTATCTGCTGAAGGTCATCTGGCCAGATTTATATCTCTTTGGCTGAGAAAATTTATAGTACCTGGCACCTGTTCAGTAGACAGGATGCACAGAGGAGTTGTCTTTGCAGCAGTCCGTCTAACTTTCGGGTACAAGATGGATTTGCTGACAGCAATGACATGCCGTCTGAATGCTGGCTTAAGGGCATACACAGACAGGATGTTTAAATTGGCAAGGAAGCGGCTCACCACCTTTCTTCGGGTAGAAATGCCCTTTACATATTTATTTGGGTGGCTGCTTCTCCATTTTGAATCTCTCATGAATGCTGGGATGGCTAGACCAGATGACACCTTTCTGGAAAGATACAGTCAGACGCCAAAGTGGAAATATGACACTCTAACGGATTGTAGAACCATATTAAATAGGGGAGAATTATGGAGTTTCACTTGTGTTCCTCCACCTGTTGGTTATGAAACCATGCCTGGGAAGTTGATTGATGGCGTTGGTGCCAATGAGTTGGATGATATTCAACATGAATGGCTAAAGAGGATCAGGCCATCTCACTTAATCTGTCGTCGTGACAATATCACTTATCTGGAGCCATATCTTCCGAGTAGGTTCGCTCGACAGTTTGGCTATGATCAGTTGCACGTGGGAAATGCAACGACATGTTTTGGCTACCAAGGCGGTTTAATCGATGGCGCCAGAGCTTGGATATACTTTATTGCTAAAGGTACAGGAGCTACCTTTTCCATGCCAGATCCGGTTACTTATCAGAGAGGGGCTAGAATATTGGCGTCTTATGCCAAATTCTATGTATCAGCTAATACCTTCGATAAAAAATTCAGCATCTTAGGTAGAAGCTTTATTCATGTTGAAAAGAAATCAACCAAATCAGCCCTGCCAAGAGATTGTCACGACCAAGAAGATCCTCTGGCTACTGATGAAGTTGATGATAAAATTTTAGAGACTTTCTTCTCTGATGAACTTCATCAACCATTACATGTGCCCATTGGAAGTGCTGAAGAGAGTATATCTGCCGACAGTACATCGAAGAGAAAGCGGGGCAAAGGTGCTGCCGGGCCTGCCCCAAAAAGAATTACTCGGGCAGAGGCTCAAAATCGTGGAGGAATTACTATTCCAGGGACTTCTCCTGTTTCCAATCGAGTCAGAGATGCTGATGAAGCAGGTAGTGACTCAAAAGACGATTATCCTACTGTTCTATTAACAAAAAGAATAGGAAGGAAAGTGATCGTTTCAAAAACTAAATCCGTAATTTGTTTCGATGCAGAGAGTCCCACCAATCGTACCGAGCGATTGGCTTTAGAAAAGCAAGCTGCCTTTGCTTTTTCTGTAAAGACGGAACCTATTGAAGAAGATGTACCTGAGCCTGCTGAATCATCCATGCCTTCTGATATAGAATCGATTCCGCCAACAGCCGATGATGTGCAGGTGATTAGTCAACCTGCGGTAGAGGCCGAGAATCAGACTAAAATAGCTAATAACTTACTGATTTCGGGAGAATCAGTGAAGGAAGCCACTACTCTCAATCCAATTGCTGAAGTTTCAGATGTAGGAACGATATAGTAAAGCATAATACTCTAGAGGGGGGGGTGAATAGAGTTGGCAGCGGAATAATGCTAAATAAAAAATATTAGCAACACAATCACAGTATATAATCACAATTGAAATAATGTAAAGGCAGAGTTCAGAAAGCAAACGCAAAGACAACGATGTATACCGGTATCCCTCTGTTGAGGACTAATCCAGTCGGTAGAACTCTTGCTACCAGTTGAATCCACTATAGGAAAAACCGCAAGTTTTCTTACGAAGTCCTTGCAACTTCTACAATGCGAGCTTTGATACGAAGAACTCGTCCAACTTCAAATGTGAAGAGGTATTCTTCAATCAAGCCTTCTGATTACAATCTCTCAGAAACTTCTAGACCGTACCGCACTGGCAAATCGACTAGAGGATTGTAACTGGCTTGGGATCTAAAAATGAAAGCTCTAGAAAACTCTTTGGAAGGCACAAAGCTTTTTAGATAGAGAGAAGATTGAAAGTGAATGAGTGAATTAAAATGATCGAAATCCATCTCTATTTATAGGAATTCCAAAGGGAGAACTCTGTCAGAATTCGGGCAGAACTCGATGAGCAAATCTCGGTCAAATCCGCAACTGCAGGAGGACCAAGTTTCAGAGAATTCAAAAATCAAACGGCCACCAACCGAACTCTGGCCGAACTCTGGCCGAGTTCTGTCAGGGTTAGGTTAGGGTTTTAAAAATAGATTTTTGGTGATTTTTGAAAACCTTTTTGAAAACCTTTTTGTAAACATTTTGATAGGTCATTTTAAAAACATTTTGAACTATTTTGGGGATAGCCTATTTGCCAGTACGACTCGGTATACAACGTATTCCTAGACTCAAATAAAGTGAAAAATTATATTGCATAGGAAGTACAGACTCAAGTAGGCAAACAGATCTTCAGTCTTGAACGGAGTGAACATCCAATCTTGCTTATGTCCAAGAAGCTGAGATGTCCCAACAAGCTTCGTATATCCAGACAGAGTTTTGATCAATTATTAAAATCAGGTTGACCATATGACCAATGGGCCAACATCAGAGAGCAATAAGAGTGATGACGAACAGGTTGACTATGAACCTTCGTCTCATTCTTTTGAAGAAGAAGACATAGAGATAGACGATGAATCACCATCTAAAACTCCAATTGATGTACTGAAGACAATTGGTCAACATTCAGGGTTGACACCAGAGCCGGAGAGGCATCTAGAAATAGAAGTTCAAGCTCCGAGTACTTCTGGGGCGGGCAGCAGTGAAATAAATCCCGTGTCAGAAAGCACTCTGAACAGACTACGAGCTGGGCTGAATGATCCAACGGAAACTGAATATGAACCAGCTCCAGGTAATATTTTGTTCAGTAAAGTTTTGTCTTTTCCTTGCTTTATTGTCTTTTAATTTTGATCATGCTTCTTTGATTCCAACAGTTGTAGGAACTGCACCGGCAATGAGTTCGACTCAAGCCCCACTTGCCCACACTGATATGGGTGAGGAGAGTTCACATTTGCCTAGTTCCCCGAAAGCACTTACTTCAACTCCCAGGATAGAGGCTCCTCCTGCTCCTTCCTTTACTGTTGCAGCGACTCCCGATTTTGAAACAGGGATAGCAAAGATCATGGGAATGTATTCAGATATTATTTATTCATATCTGGATACATTCTCAAGGCGGCTTATGAAGGATGAAACTATGCCTTTTTCGAGTCTTCGAGCGGCGATCAAGTTCCCGCTTTTAGCTTTAAGACAGGCTGGTCATGAGACCCAGTGTGTCTTCTTTGAGCATCTCCTGAATGATTTAGAGGCAACTATCCATAAATACTGGGAGATCAAAAAGGAGGATATTAAATCTTTGACTGCAGCTGAGATTGCCCAATTAGAAAATGAAGCTCAAGCTCAGCATACTGCTTTGAAAGAATTTCTCGCTCTGTCTTCTGAAGAGTTAATGGTGAAAGATGAAGAGATAATAACCACTCGTCAGAATATGGAGCGTCTGAAGAAAGATGAAACCTCAAAAGCTGAAGAACTTAAAGGGTTGAAAGAGGAGTTGGCTCGTCTTCAAGAGCGAATTGCCTCCATGGAAAAGGAGCAATTGGAGATTACCACTGCTCGTACATCTGAATCTGAATGCTGCCAACTTCTACAGCAAGAGCGGGAACTGATGCAGACTAACCAGATTAAAGAAACAAACCGTCGTAGCTTTATTATCATGGAATATGACCAACAGATGGTTGGAGCTGAAGCAGCAGAGCGGATCCATAAAGCTCATGAAGAGAAGATGAATAACCTAATTGTTCGTATTCAAGAGATAATTACTCCTCCTAAATAGTTCTTTTACATTTTTTATGTGCTGAAATTTTTTTTGAAATCCAATTGTAATCAATATTTTGACTTTGATTAAAGAAATGAATATCTTGGCTTAATTTCAATTCTGTGGATGATATTTTTGTAGAAAACATGTTCAGAGGTAAATAATACATGACATATTTCAATAGAATAGAATAAACAAATAAACTTTGTAATTCTATCAGATGATATTAAACCAAAGATAATTTTAGTTTAATACTGATTAGAGAAAACAGAATTTAGATATAAAGATATCTTTGGACTCTATTTTCCATGATCTTTGAACTCAGAAATCAAAAGACTAGATATCATTTTTATAGAAAACATGATATTGAGATAGAAAATTCAGAGGTAATATGGACGTGATTTTCTATATGAGATCTTTATTAAATCCACTGGGATCTAATAAGACAGAATATCAAATTCTCTGGGAAGATGATACATGGCAGAAAATCAGTTTCCACTGGGGATAATGATATCGAGACAACTTCTGTAAGGAAGAATTAACTCTGATTTTATACTTGCTGGGGAATAATGAAAATATTATATATACTGATGAAATTTATACATAATATTTCTTTAGGAATTTGTCATTGATAGGCATCATCGTGACTTTTCCATCCATAGAGGCAAGCTGATATGCTCCATTAGAGAAGACTTTGTTTACTAGGAATGGGCCTTCCCATTTCGCATCGAATTTGCCTTTGCTCATATGTGTCATAGTCATAGGACGTCTGACGGTAAGGACCAGTTCTCCTTTCTGATATGCTCTGACTTTGACTTTCCGATTAAAAGCTTTTGAAATTCGAGACTGATACAGCTCGATGTTTTGTTGAGCAAATAATTGCTTTTCATCTAGGGCTTCCAGTTCTTGAAGTCGAAGACGATCATTATTTTCTGTTGTAAGTTCATTGAAAATTACGATTCTCAGAGAAGGAATCTGGATCTCGAGGGGAAGAACAGCTTCACACCCATATACCAAAGAGAAAGGCGTACATCCGGTCGCATTGCGAACTGTGGTGCGGTAGGCCCATAAACATTCACCAAGCTTCTCGCTCCAGTTGCGTTTGTTGGAAGAAACAAACTTTTTCAAGAGTTTAATGATCATTTTATTGAAAGCTTCTGCCAATCCATTAGCTGCTGGATTATATGCTGTAGAAGCTAAATTATTGATTTGATGGTCGTCGCAGAATCGAGTAAATTTCTGACTGACGAACTGTGGTCCGTTATCATGAATAATACGCCGAGGAACACCAAATCGATAGATGACATGATGTTTGACGAAGTTGATGACATTAGAAGTTTTGACTTCAGATAACGGGATTGCTTCCGCCCATTTGGAAAAGTAATCGGTTATTGCTAGAATAAACCGATGTCCTTTTGATGATGGTGGGTTGATAGGACCAATGACGTCCATGCCCCAAGCCTCAAAGGGCCATGATGCCGCTGTTGGGTGTAAGAACTCTGACGGTTGATGGATAAAGTCTGCATGAATGTGACAGGCTTTACATTTTCGAGCATATTGAATGGCGTCAGCCACCATCGTGGGCCAATAATAACCCATACGTCGGATACGATCTTGAAGTTTAGGACCTGGTTGATGAGCTCCGCAAACTCCATCATGTGCTTCACGGATTATCTGTTGTGCTTCTTCACCAGCAATGCATCGAAGGAGAAGACCGTCGTAGGCCCGACGATATAGTGTCTTCGTTGTATGATTATAATAGAATCTGAGAGATCTACGCTGGATAGACGCTGCTTCACTCGGATTATCGGGAAGTATGTCATACAATACAAAGTCTAAAAATGGACGTCTCCAGTCTTCAATTATGGCTTCTATTTTGTTAGAAAAGACATATTCCAAAGTAGAATCGGAAGAAGACGAGGACACTTTGTCAAACTTTAATCCAGCATCAAGGTTGAGAGAATCTTTATCTGGATTATAGGAAAAAGCCAAAGCCAAATTATTCTCAACGTAGAATAGTTCTCGGTTATAAACCACTATAACTTGCTGACGTCTGATTGGTATGGCTAACACAGCAGCAAGATTAGCCAAAGCATCAGCTTCTGCATTATAGGCTCGTCGAACATGTTCAATAAAGAAACCTTCAAAGGAGGAGGCCATAGAGAGTGCTGCTCGATGATAAGGTATCAAATCCTGATGACGGACTTCATATGTTCCTCTGATCTGATTGACAATGAGCTTGGAGTCTCCATAAACTTCTAAATATTGAATATCCAGATATTTAGCGAGTTAAAGACCGATGAGCAACGCATTGTATTCGGCTACATTATTTGAACATGATTGATCCAGAGAATAAGCCCTCTGAATAGTTAATCCTTCTGGGGATACAAGAACAATCCCAACTCCGGCGACAATATCGCCGTTAGGACCTATTCTAGATGCTCCATCAAAGAATAGACGCCAGGTAGAAATTTCTTCAGAAACCAAATTTGAATCCAGAACTTTATCTGGAATCTCATCATATAATTTAGAATCTTCTGGAACTACATGAGCTGCCAGGAAATCAGTAAGAGCCTGTCCTTTAACAGACTTTTGAGGAATATAATGCATGTCGTATTGAGCTAACAAAATTCCCCAATTAGCTAGTCTGGAGTTGAGAATACCAGGTTTCTTCATCATAATCCTGATGGGATTCACTCTGGAAATGACGTGAATCGTTTGACCGATAATATAATGTCGCATTTTCTGAACGGCAAACATTAATGCTAGGCATTCTTTCTCGATTGGAGAATAACGCGGTTCAGCACCTGTCATTGTGCGACTGAGATAATAAATAGCCTGCTCATGGCCATCATTATTTTTTTGGGCAAGTAATGCACCGAGAGAATGATCCATGGCTCGAACATATAGAAGGAATGGTATTCCCGAGACGGGAGGTACCAAAACCGGAGGGTTCATGAGATACTGTTTGATATCGTCAAATGCTTTTTGACATTCTTTATTCCAGACGAAAGATACACCTTTCTTCAGAAGTTTGTTGAATGGTCTGCAGCGTCCTGATAAGTTGGAAATGAATCTCCTGATATAAGCAATTCTTCCTTGAAATCCTCGTAGCTCTTTTAAGGTGCGTGGAGGACGCATCTCTTGAATGGCTTTGATCTTCTCGGGATCCACGTGTATACCTTTAGCGGTAATGACGAAGCCGAGAAATTTGCCACTAAGACGCCTAGGAAAGACTTAGTAGGGTTCATTTTAAGTTGATGCTGACGCATTAAATCAAAGATAGTCTTCAAATCTTGGATATGATCCTCCTTTCGTTGACTTTTAACTACAATATCATCAACATAGCATTCGACTATTTTTCGGAGATGTTCGCGGAATATAGTGCTCATTGCTTGCTGATATGTTGCTCCTGCATTCTTGAGACCAAACGGCATCACTGTATAACAGTATGTACCGATCGGCGTTCTGAAGGAAGTATGTCTTTCGTCGTCTGGAAACATTTTGATTTGGTTATATCCTGAATATCCATCCATGAATGACATTCGTTCGAAACCACAAGTGTTGTCGATCATGACATCGGTAATTGGAAGAGAAAACTCGTCTTTAGGACAAGCTGCATTGAGATCGCGAAAGTCTATACAGACTCGGATCTTGCCGATCTTTTTGAGGACAGGAACGATGTTAGCCACCCATTCAGGATGTTGTTCCTCTCGAATAAATCCGGAAGCCATAAGCTTGTTGACTTCAGCTTCAATTGCATCCATAATGTCTGGGCGAAATCGTCGCTGTTGTTGTTTGACCGGTTTAGCATTTGGCATGATATTAAGTTTATGCGTTGCGATCTTCGGATCTAATCCTGGCATATCCTCGTAACTCCAGGCAAAGATATCGATATAATCATGAATAAGTTTGATCATGTCTTGCTTATCTGTTTCTGAATGACTTTCGCTGATGAATATTGGTTTAGGGGACCCCTCTTCACCAACATCAATTTGGATTAATTTATCTTCAGTAGGAGGTTCTCTTTGCTCGAACCTGAATTCCCATTGATTATCTAATCTCTGAGCCCATTGTTCTGATTCGGGTGATATTTCAAAATCATCCTCATCTTCATCATTTTCTTGCGGGCTATTAACAGAGACCATATTGATGGATAGAACAGAACGATGGAGATCGCCAATACTTGTGTCAGAATCCCAAGAGAGGGAATCGGAAGACTCAGATCGTCCGTCTCCATCGGATTCTGAATCTTCATGAACTACGTTGATAAAGGAGGTAGGAGCAATGTAACCTAAACCACATTTTGTCCTTCCGTATTTTAATGGAAGAATTCGAACAGGCATTCTTCTTCCTTTTCCAATATTGAGGCTTGTTCTGAAGTCATAACCCATATTCTTGATGATATTTTTGGACTGCTGACTGTAGCGACGTAGTTGTAACCTTCCAGTATCGTCGTTTTTGTCATCTTCTTCCAGGTTAGGAGGGTTCTGGGTCCTTTATAGAAGAATATTGGATTTTCTCCCTTCTTTCTAATGGGGACTACGAAGTATGATTTTTGTATAGACTCTAATGACACTTCTGTGTGAAGAGTTTGAACAACTCCTATAGTTAGTGGCTTTAAGCTATCTAACAATTGTAAATAACTTTGTACATGATTACAGACATCAATATACTGCAAAGGAGATGCTTCATTAATATTAGATGCTGTATTTACAATAGAAGGCTGAGCCTTATCAGATTTAGTCAAATTAATGACAAAAGGGGGAGAGGAAGAACGATCAGAAATTTTGTTTCGATTAAGATCGATAACAAAAAGGCTCAGAAGAGGTGAGCTCCCTTGAAGAAGATCGTGGATAAATAGTACGTCCACTGACTGGAATGACTAGAGTATTAGGTCTAGCCTGAGAAGATGGAGGGGGAGTAGTGCGTCCACTGACAGGAATTATCAGTGAGCCTTGTGGAACTTGGGCAGGTGATGAGGTAGTACGTCCACTGACAGGAATTATCAGTAAGTCTTCTTCAGTTGGTTTAAGAGACTGTGGATGAGTGATACGCCCTTTTACAGGAATAATAAAGGTGTCGACTTTTGATGTCTCATCGTCGTCATCCATAGCTTGCAAGACTTTTGAATATTCATCTTTATACATGCGAGCATCATTGAAGTAAGCTTCGACTCCTTTAAATGGATAGAGATCTGCTACTTCTTTTTGAACCTCTCCATTATCATCAACATATTTGAAGCATTGATGAAGAGTTGAAGGAACAACATTATGTTCATGTAAGAATGGTCTCCCCAATAGGGCATTATATGAGCAACCATGATTGTCGATGATATAGAAGGTAACCTTAGTGCGAAGATCGCCTATTTCCAATTTGAGACGAATCTTGCCTAAAGGCTCACTTTTTCCTTGATTGAATCCCAAGATGGTAGTGATAGTGCTGGAAAGACTATGCACTGGTATCTTCAGTACATCTAGCATAGTCTTTGGCATAATACTGAGAGCGGATCCTGGATCAATCAGTAGACGATCAACCTTCATAGAATCGACATATCCTGTATGATATAAAGGACGGTCATGTCGATTATCCTCTAGCAGCATATCATCCTGCGTAAAGGTAATGTTTGGAATTAATTCCAATACATTAAGGCAATGAGAGACAGGTTCTGTTTCCAACTTCTTGAGGAGAGTTAGGCAGGTTTCTGCTTGCTGTAGTGCTTCACTCATAGTTTCTCGAGTCTCCTTAGAGAGGCATAAGAGCTCGAAGATTGACAATTTAGCTGGTGTATTGGCTAGTTGAGCCAATATATCAAAATTATAAGGCTTTTCAAGTCCTGTAGGAGATGACTTCTTCAATGGTTTGTCAAAGCAGACTTGTTGTTTGCCTTTGTCAGCTGCTGTTGGTTTAGAAGGAACTGTCTCAACAGGAACATTTGAAGGTTCTTCAGTAGAGACTGGTGTTGGAGCTGTAACCGGAGGGACATCAGGAGTTTCTTTAGGAATGTCAGTATAATCTTTCAGATATATTTTTCCTAACCGAGTTCTGGCAAGAACTTTGATTTCAGATTCAGGTTCAGGGTCTATCGAGACCATGTTGCAATTCTTCATCTTATTCTTGGTTCTTTTGTGCTTGATGAGAGCTTCATTCCAGAAACCAAGGCCAATACGAGATTGATTATGTCTCAAAGTGATGGCTAAAGGTGCTTGGAGCCCTTTGCCTGAGTTTAAACCAGGAGCAGTGGCTAGATCATAGCCCATCTTTGCCATTAATTCACGAGATTGTGAACTATATAGATGGAATGCAGGCTTGTACATATCTTCAACTTTAGGTACAGTTTTTACCTCTGTAGGGGGTGAGTTTCCTGCCAAAACAAAAGTAGGGGTTAGAGAAAGATTGGGTGTGATACTAGAAGTCACGTTGCATGACTTAGTCTTCCCAGGCTTCTTTTTAGACAAAGGAGTCTTCCGAGGAGAAGAGGAAGATGTCTCAAACTCCGTCATTAAATCCGGTGAATCCACATGATTTCTTCCTTCTTAGTTGTGACAGGAACAAGTCCTTCATTCTGTGCTGGTGGGATGTTCACAACTTCGAGAGTTGCTTTGGGGATAGAAACAATCCCACTTTCCACCATTAAAGGAGGGAAGTCACCGAACTGCATTGAAATCACATTTGCTGTGACTGTCTTGTCTTTGGGTGTCAGTGTCACAGCTCCTGACTTAATCATTTCCTGGATCTTTATTTTTAATACATAGCAAGACCGGATTGTATGACCCAGCATTCTATGATATGGACAGTATTTCGGATGATCCATCTTATTGGCTTCATCAGGTTTCTTGATTTCTGGCAATTGAATCTTGTTACCTTTGAGTAAGCATTCATAGTTACCCTGAACATCGTCATCGTCGAAAGAATACTCTTCCATCGGTCGAGGAGGTCTCTGTTGTTGATTTGTTGGAGCTGGGGTGGTTTGAGTAGTTTTTGTCTCCTGATTATTGCTCTGGAGATTGACTTCAAGAGCCTCTTTTCCTTTACGATTGTTGGGTCGAGCACTATTGTTAGCACTCTGATTTGATTCTTTAGGAGCCATTTGTACTCCCAGGCCTTTGAAGGTCTCAGCACTGACTTCGGCAGCTTTGGTACTGACGATGAATGAAGGCCAATCTTGGAACTGAGTGGACCCTGTCCACATGCTGATGATTGGTAAGAGATTCGACTAGCAAGTGTCGATAGTAACAGCATCGGGAGTTCCGAGAGGCATTTTGAGGGCTTCTCTTCTGAATCTTTCAATGAAGTCCTCGGTAGTTTCATTATTTTTCTGTTTAATTCTTATGAGGGCTGACATAGTCATGTCATTGAGCCCTTCATAGAACCGTTCAAGAAATATTTGTTTGAAACCGGCAAATGAAGTAATGTACCCATCAGGGAGACTTCTATACCATTTATAAGCCGTTCCTTTAAGACATCCGACGAATACCCGAGTGAGGAGGGCATCGCTTGGTTGCAATTGATCAGTTATTACTTCAAAATGATTAATGAACTGACTTGGGGAGGTAGTCCCATCAAAGAAAGAGATGGTCGGAGGTTTATATTTTGGTGGATACGATACTTGCTTCCATTCTATCGGATAAGGTTGCTTGATGCCTAACCTTTGAAACCATCCTTCTATTTGAATGCCTCAAATTGAGTTCGGAGATTCCTTAACTCTTCAGTAACAATTCCAGAAGATTGCGAAGTTGTAACTTGTTGAGTATAATTGGAAGGAGGAACTGCAGCATATGTACCACCCCCAGCTCCGGACTGACTTGGAGTGGGTTGTACAGGAACATTAGATTGTACCCCCGGAATAGTAGAGGGTTCCGTGTTTGGGGCAACAGGAGTATTTAATACCACTGGTGGTATTGCTTGTTGGACTTGCTGAGTTTGATGCTGAGCTTGCATAAGAGTGTACATAGCATTCAATGTATCTGCCATAGTCGCAACTGTTGTTCCAAGGAAGAAATCCTCTGTTCATGAGCTTCAGTGCTAGCCGAAGGTTCATGATTGCCATCTACCATGTAAGTGGTAACCATTCGAGGAATAGACGAAGAAACAGTCTGTTCTGAATCATCACTGTGAGAATCAGTATCTTTCCCGGGGCTATTTACGGGAGTCAATACTGGAAAGTTGGACTCTCCAAGGAAGTCCTCTGTGATCTCCGGATTATTACTTGGATGAGAAGAAGAAGAGACCCTGGCTAAGGCTCCGGTCCTAGATCGGGTGCCTAGGTAAACACCATCTTCAGAATCTGATATAGCATCAGACCGTATGCTACCCCCAATATTTTTTGAGGTCATGTTGATAGAAGCATAAATAGGTTCATCTTCATCCAATATTGGTTCATATTGAATCCGTTCGAAAACAGATCGTCTTTTTGGTGAACAACAATACTGAATCACAACCCGAGGTTGAAAACTGCAACCATGCTTTTCATGGCAAATATGAGCAATGTCATATCCAGATGGAGTGTCGATTCTCCGTTTGTTTTGCAAATGTTCCCGAAGATCTGTAGGAACAGATTGGGAAGTATTTGAAGATAGTTTCTGTGTAGAAACTTGTCTTTTATTCCTCTGTCTTCTCGGTTCTTGAGTATATAAAGACCGATTAATTTAAGCAACATAGTTCTTGGTATATTCTGCATCAGGGTCTAGTATACTTGTCTCAGTGGAACCGACATGATTCTGGTTAAGCTTGTTACGAAGATCCGTAGGAGATATGACTTTGGTATCAGTCTTGGATACTTGTAATTTGCCTTTCTCAGATCGAGAAATTTTGAGAGAAGGAAGGTGGATATTATTCCGACTAGGAGTCGGTAATAATCCATCTTTAGAGGAAGTAGCCAAAAGGCATTTTCCTTTGTTTGATCTAGTAAAAGTACTAGTCAAATTAACCCCAGAGGTAAAGACCTTAGGAGTAGAGGAGTTGACTAAAGAGTCTTTCTCCTTGGTTGGCACAAGATATGCAAGTTGTGGGGGAATCATTTGTATGTTCTGTGGAAGAGAACCCCCAGCTTGATTTTGAGAAACAGTCAAAGGACTGTATCGATTGGCATACGCTGACTTCAGTTTTGAATTCTGGTCATATGCTGCCTTTTTATTAGCATACGCTGGCTTTGACTTAGCGTACGCTGCCTGCTGTTGGCTTTTGTACGCTACCTTTGCCGTACGCTGCCCTTTGATTGCCGTACGCACAGAGTCATTAATGGCTAAAGAGCCGACTGCTGTTGTAAGAGTAGAGGGAGAAGAGACTTTGACATATCCAGAGATGGTTTTCGTTGGACACGCTGACTTGGTTAAAGAACCCACTTTGTCAGCGTGACTAGGAGAAGCCACTGTTGCCGTGTTCAGAGAAGCTGAAGCATGCTTCGTTGAAGTTAAAGATGTGTTCTTGTCAGCGTGAGAAGTGACAGAAACGTCTCGGGCTGTCGAAGAAGACTTAGGGACATAGACAGAGCGTCCCTTCTTCTTGGCAACAGAAAGAGCGGAGGAAGCAGTTCGGCCCTCCTTCGCCTTGAGCATTTCTTCGTAAGCAGATTGGTCGAATTGCACGACCATCGTCTTCTTCGTCGAGCCGATCGACGAAATATCGCATTGAGTTGTTGCTATCTCGTTGGAGGAGACATCCTTCCCCAGCAGAGTCGCCAATTTGTTTTCCATAAATAAATTCACTTTATTTATTGTGTATCTGGGAAAATTACAACTGTAGGAATCTAATCTAGAAGACGATTACTTTATCCCTTGGACGATGCGATGAAGAAAACTCGAACTTCGAAGAACTTGGACAGCAACTGGGCAATCTCTTTGTTCTCTCTGAATTGACTGTAGTGTTTGATGAAGATGAAGAAACTCTTTTTTATAGAGTTCTGGATAACTGTTCTGAAGCATACGCTCAGTCAGTTACTTGACATGTGCATAACTGCAGGGACGCGTGGCGAATTCTGGTGGAGACACATTAGAGTGCGGTTGAAAGTAATGGAATATATCTAGGAGAGATTGGTGGCATGGATGCCACGTTACATAACTTCTGAATAAGTGGGTAACTGAGTACAGGACACGTGAGAACGTGTGTTGACTGTACGTTGAAAGTCATCCTGGATGCATTTGCTGTGATACGCTGTCTTTGTTGAAGAAGAGTCATACGCTAGCTTTTGAAGGCACATGTCTTGCATACACTGACTTGGACAATATAGAGCTATATAAAGCTGATACGCTCACTTTATTGATAAGGAGTCGTATGGAGTCCATACGCTCATTTGATTGGCAAGGAGTCGTATGGAGTCCATACGCTCACTTGGTTTGCAAGGAGTCGTATGGAGTCCATACGCTCACTTGATTGGGCAAGGAGTCGTATGGAGTCCATACGCTCACTTGGTTGGGCAAGGAGTCGTATGGAGTCCATATGCTCACTTGGTTGGGCAAGGAGTCGTATGGAGTCCATACGCTCACTTGGTTGGGCAAGGAGCCGTATGCATTGAGGGAGTAGACACGTGGCTGTCTTCAATCTTCTCAAATATGCCATATCTTCTAATACTAACAAATATCTCTTGAGCGTTGTGCTGCAAATATGATGGTTGACAGACTGTCAAAAATGACAGTAATGATGGCTGTGCATTTATGATGGCTGCTGAGCTGTCCTCGTAAGAGACAAAATCAATTCTTGAAAACCTATACGACGGCTAATCTTCATAGGGCAGCTGTCTTTGCACGAAAGACGAAGTGTCAGATTCATCCTTCATTAAATATATGTTGTGCTGTCATCTCAAGAAATATTAAAATATTTACTGAGCGTACGACCTTTAGATGAGCGTATGGCTTTGACTGAGCGTATGGCCTTGAGCGTATGGCTTTGACTGAGCGTATGGCCTTGACTGAGCGTATGGCCTTGGCTGAGTCTTATGTCAGCGTGTCATAATTTTTCACACCCTACATAGGCGGCTGGAAGGAAGTACCAGCCCCTCCCTCTGCTGGTGCACTAGCAGCAGCAGCCGCCTCCTCTTGTAGCCGAACAAACTCGGCCTAGAATAATGTTTGCTAACGTGTAAGTGTTTGCTAAAGTCTATATTGATATCTATTTTTCTATTTTCTAAATTATAGTAAATTAATATAAAGAATAGAACGTACATATGCCTGCGTCGCCCTCTCGTCAATGAACTCCCCAGCCCTCCGATGGGTGACCAGGAAGACGGTCACCATGTTCGGGTCCACACCCTTTTTTACCTGTTAAAATGTATTATCTATTATTAGTATTAAACATTCTATCGAACTATATATAAAATGATGTCCGTCATAGAAAATATACCAGATGACAAAAATGCTCCGTCATCGGAATGGAGCCACCACACCACTTACTGGCGCTCGACCGTGCCACCTAGGCCTTGTCAGACCGCTCCTGGTACCTGGCCTCGGCGAATCTAGCCTTCATCGCAGTCCACTGCTCTAGCGTAATCCAACCATGGATCGGCTTTCCGGAGCGATCATAAGACTTCTGGTCGTGGATCGCATCACGGATGAGCTTGCATGCGACGGCAGAAAATTGGGCCTTGATCTTTGCCGCCCGGTGTGGTGGATAGAAATAGGTTCTCTACAAAAAGTAAAATAGAAAATTTATATAATATACACAAATGATTATTAAAATTTAAAAATAAACAAATTTTTTACCTTGAAGTGGGCCAACCAAAAGGCCTTCCTATCTGCTGGAGCATCTGAGTAGTTAATCCAAGACCCACCATAGTTCTGCCTCAGAAATAATCCCAGCTGTCTCTGTACTGTAGGAGGCCGATATCTATACAATAATAATTTTCATGAATATATATGTACATATAATCATTTGAGAAATATATATTAACTAATTAACTTACTTCGTAGGCCCGTCCGTCCAAATCTCCATACGCGTCTCGCCCGAGGGAGCACATGGAGGGTCGCTCTCACCTCCTGCCTGGACAGGATCAGTCTGATCGCCGTCCTCCATATGCTCGGCGTCGGCTCCCCCCATGGAGCCGTCGGCAGGAGGAATGCTGGACGCGGGATCAGGAATGCTGGACGCGGGATCAGGAACGCTGGACGACGAGGGAGGAGTCGCCAACCTACTGGAACTGCCCTGTCCCGGTAATGGACCAGGAACAGAACGGTACAAAAGCGTACTCGGAGATGAGGATGAGGGTACGGAACCTCCATCCCCAGCTCGAGGCAGACGGGACTGCCTAATATAAAATCCTCCGCATCGTCCAGATGGTCTAGTCATACCTGATAATAATATATGACAATAAACAAAAATACATATTTATATGATAGACATCACAGATTTTTGAAAAATATCATAGTCACAGATAAAAGTGCCACTAAAGTATCACAGATTTATATGATAAAAGTGTCACTAAAGTGTCAAATATGATGATAAAACAAACGTACAGATTTAATCCTCTTCTGAAAATTTATGTAGTTCGTTTAGCTCTCTTCTTCTTCTTCTTTTTCTTCTTCTTCTTCTGCTTCTTCTTCCTCCTCTACATCTTCACTTTCATCTGCATCTTCCTCTTCAGATAATTCTACTTCTTCTAAATAATTAGATGTGTAATGAGGAACTTCCGTCGTGTCCACTTCTATAATATTTGTTACAAGAGGTAGTTCATCCTCTTGATAAGCTATATCGTCAACCTCAAAGGTATTTCTAGCTTTGGTCTTGCATACTGGCCACCAGTCCGACCTTGTTGTTCACCGTTTAGGATAACTTGTGAAGTGCACGAGCTGAGCCTGACTTGATTGGACAAATAGTTCATAGGCTTTATATCGACGCCGATAGTTTATATCCACAAGATCGTGTTTGTCTACTTTCCAACCTTGACCTTCAATCGGATCGAACCAATCACACCTGAATAACACAATCTTAACAGGCCCTATTGCATAACTATATGTCAGCTCCACGATCTCCCGTAGCACGCCATAGAAATCGTTGCCCGCATCAACATCTTTGTAGTTTGAAGATCTGATACACAAACAGCTGTTTTTTGGTGGAGTCGAGATCCACAAAGTTGTCTCTGATCGGGCAAGTTGTTGACTTGAACCTAAACCCATTAACACAGTAGCTTGGCCATATTTTTGCAGCATAAATTGGGCCCTTGGCTAGCGTTCTAATAGACTCATTCTCAAGTCTTGCGTATGGACGATTGACCTAAATACTACAAAAAAAGAAATTAAGCTCATTCTCAATCAAGTGCATATACAGAAAGGTAATTACAGAGTTCTCAAGTCTTACATATGCACTCAACCATGATGGAAAATAATACCTTATTTCTTGTTCTAGTTCTTCTTCTGTTATGTGTGGCCTACCTGACCTCATATCACCATTAAATATGCTGAAAACAACATCGTTCAATTAATGTATTAGTATAATAATCAACACTACTAAAATAATCTAGACGTATTAATTACTTATCCCTCTAGTTTCTCTACTTTCTCTTCGTCGCAGTTGAGTAATACATACACCTGAGCAGCCCTTAGCTCATCATCGTTCAAATATCTCTTCTTCATTTTACTCGATGGCTTTCCTGGAGCATTGAATACCTTCAGTATTGTATCATTACATTCATGATCTCCGTCGTCATTTCTGGAAGCTCTCGTTCTATTAGTTGCAACATGAGGCTTGAAATACATCGAACAAAAGTTTGTAATCTCCTCGAGAACATAGGCTTCACAAATGGAACCCTCGACCCGTGCCTTATTTTTTACCTTTCTTTTTAGGTGATTCAAATGTCCCTCGAAGGGGTACATCCATCGATATTCGACGGGCCCACCAACACGTGCCTTATAGGATAGATGAATCGACAAATGCTCCATAGAGTCGAAGAATCCAGGAGGAAACATCCTCTCTAGCTTGCACAGTGTTACCGCAATGTCCTTCTCTTGCTTTTCTAGACGATCAACGAGCAATTTCTTAGAACAAAGATCCCTGAAGAATATGCTAAGCTCCGTCAATGGATCCCAAACTGCCTGGGTACGAATTCCCGAAATACAATCGGAATTAACCTCTCCATGAATACGTGACAGTCGTGGCTCTTCATACCCGTCAATTTGTTTTTCTTCGGATCGACACATCTTCTCAGATTTGACACATATCCGTCTGAAAATTTTAGGCCCTGGATCCACCGACAATGTCTCACTTTATCCTCCATGTCCAGCGAGAAAATTGACTTCGGCAGGAACTGTTTTCCATTCTTCTCTATCAAATACAACGCAGGGCGTTTGCATATTTCTTCTAAGTCCAACCTGGCCTTGGGATTGTCTTTCGTTTTTCCCTTTACGTCCATCATTGTATGAATTATGTTATCAAACACATTCTTCTCAATATGCATGACATCGAGATTATGTCTGATCAGATTGGTACTCCAGGATGGCAGATCCCAGAATATGCTCCTCTTTATCCAGTTATGATCTCTACCAAATCCATCGCACTTGTACCCAGTTGTAGGATCATCGATAGCACTTAGAAAATCTCTAACCTCCTTCCATATCGTGGCTCTGTACCACCTTGGCGGTGGATCACCCTTCTCTACGACACCGGCACGGAATGCATTCCTGTTCCTTCTGAACGGATGATCTTTTGGCAGAAATTGCCGATGACAATCAAAGAAGCACGGTTTTCCTCCGTGATTCAAGCAAAAAGCCTTACTACGGTCCATGCAATACGGACATGAGAGACGGCCATGAGTGCTCCATCCAGATAACATTCCATAGGCCGAAAAGTTGTTGATGGTCCACATAAGGGTTGCCTTCATCTGAAAATTTTGCTTCATGGAAACATCATACATGTTAGCGCCTACTTTCTAAAACTGATTCAACTCATCTATCAAAGGCTGTAAGTACACATCAATGTTCCTCTTGGGATTGTTCGGACCATGAATTATAACGGTTATAAACATGTACTGAGTCTTCATACACATCCAAGGCGGTAGGTTATACAGAGTGACAATCATAGGCCAGCACGAATACTGGAATCCCGAAAGACCAAAAGGAGTAAAACCGTCAGAAGATAGCCCCAACCTGACATTACGCAGATTTGAAGCAAAATTAGGATACATTCGATCAAAGTGCTTCCATACTTCTCTATCGGATGGGTGATCCAACACTCTTTCAATCTGTTCTCGCATGTGCCAACTCATATTTTCGGCCGTCTCTTTCACCATAAATAATCTTTGCAACCGCAGCGTTAAAGGCAAGTAGTGCATTAAATCGGTCGGTCTTCTTGCACCGGTAGACCTTCCTGTACTAGTTGTCTTATAGCGACCAGCACCACAAAATCTGTACATATCTGCGTCCTTATCGTCTTTGTAGTACAGCATGCATCCATTATGACAAGAATCGATTTTCTCGTATTACATCCAGAGCGATCTCACCATCCTCTTAGACCGATAGAAGTCTTTAGGTAACTTAGCACCCGCTGGCATGATCTCTATAATCAACTCCAACACTCGGTTGTAGCATTCTTACGATATGTTAAAATTTGACTTAATGCTCAACAGTCTTGTAACCACCTCCGACTGTGAATGATCCTTACAACCAGGATACAATGGAGTCCTTACATTCTCCAGCAATTCCACAAATATTGCAGCATTGACATTCGGTGCCTCCTCAGCTGCATCATGAACAAAACTAGGCCCCGCAGCATCGAAAACCATGTTTACGCACCCGTCGTCGTATGCATAATTATCTGAAACAAAATCTGTTCTCGCATGAATATACGGATCAACATAAGGCTCCGGCTCTGATGCTAAAGACACAAGTTCTCCGTGTATGGTCTACTGATAGTAATTAGGCGTGAAACCCCTTGAGTACAAATGATATGTCACTTCCACTTCTTGATAATATTTCACGTTATGACATTGCACACACGGACACTTAATTTTGGTGACATCCATGTACTGAGGGAACGCCTTAGCAAACTGCAGGAACTGCTCTACTCCTACTATGTATTCATCCCGTACACCACACATATCTTCAGGACGACGATTGTACATCCATGAACGATTCTGCAAGTAGTAATTCATATCCATTTGGAAATAATTCGGCAAAGATGGACACACATGTTCAGCGCAGTAACTAGTCAAACTGGGTGATGTTGAGTTGACTAAGCCGAACTTCCTAGTGTATATTATAGTAGAGAGACATGGTCGTGTGTAGGGGTGCAACTCGGGCGGGGCATGGCTCTACCTACCTGAGCTCACTGTCTACAGGGTATTTCCCCTAGCCTGCCTTACACTTGACCCTTTCCTCCCCTTCATCACTTGCACATCAGTGCATACCAGTGCACATGAGTGTACATGACCTATTAGCCTATGTCCCAAGCCAATTCTTCTACTCGACTTGATATCATATCCTCTTTATATCAGATATTTCTTACCAAGATTCGAAAGGTTGACTGATACTTGATTCTAAAATCCCCCATTTACCTATCAACTGATACCAACTGATATCAGTTCTTCCTAACACTCACATAGCGGCGTAGGCTGGGCGTGGCCCATGTATCCGTACCCGTATATCTGGGTACGGGTCGTGACATTTCCCCACAAGAAAATTAAAGCACTTTTCTATTTCTCCAACTAGCAATCTCCCGAAGGATATCTCTCACTATATATATATATATATAAGATTTGAATAAACGGTGTGGGAATTTATTAATTTTCTTAAATATCAGGCATACATACATATTACTAGGCATGAGCATTATTCGGTTTTGGACCGAAAAGCAAACTGAACCGAATCATTAAAAAAATGGTTCAGATTTGGTTTTTAAAATACTAAAATTTCTAATTCGGTTTCACTTTTGGGTTTCGACTTCGGTCCAAATCCGAAAACCGAATAAGACTTGTGCAATTATGTAATATCTGACACACTAGAACTCACTCTCAAACTCTCCAATTTAACCCACACACACATTGAATCTAAACAAAACCCAAGGGACTAAACCCTTGGCCTCTAAGAGAACAGACAAAGGGAGGAGGGAAGGGTCTGTTTCTTGCTGAGTATATATACATCATCTCAAATCCACACACACATTGAATCTAAACAAAACCCAAGGGGCTAAACCTTTGGCCTCTAAGAGAACAAACAAACTCCAAACAACCCAAAGTCATCTATATGTATCAAAGTATATATACATATCTACTCAGAAACTGAGATTACAACATAGAGATATATACATCATCTCAAATCCAAATATAGCAAGCCCCTATATATCATAACCTTACCCCACATGAATCTCATGCATATATAATCTCGGCTATATATTACTACTCTACATATATGAACTAAACATACCAAGCCAACACATTTCTATTCCACATACATATATCTCAGGAAACTTAGTATACAACCAACAACTTCTAAATATTCAATTTAACTCAAACCCTCAACTCAACTCACAGTCAACAAACTAAACCCAACCTTGTATCTCAGAAATTCCAAACTCAATCTCAGGAAAACCTGAGATTGCATTTCAACTGCCAAACCCCACAACCTAAATAAAACCCAAAACATGTCAAGAGGGGTCGCGTATGTATTTGTGTGCATACAAATGTGTCCAAGGGTCGTGTCAGTGTCCAAACAACTGTCCTGGGTCAAAGTATCAGAACTGCACAGACAGTAGGTGTGTACAGGATGGAGGAGGAGGAGGAGGGAGAGGATTTAGGTTAGGGTTTACCTAAGGAAGAGGAGGAGGAGCTCGGATTGGGGGAGGAGGAGCTCGACGGGGGGGTAGGGGTCGCCGGAGGGGAAGGGAGTCGCCGGGGGGGAGGGAGTCGACGGGGGGGAAGGGGTCGCCGAGGAAGCTCGAGGGAAATTAGAATTTTCGAGTTAGGGGGAAAAAAGGAAACGGTGTGCCCTAAGTAAAAATGTTAGCGACGTCAAGAGAGGTCGTCACTAAATGTCGCAAAATTTTAATATATGGCAATATATTTTAATAATATGTCGCTAAAAGTCACTATTCAGCGACGTAATTTAACTCCTGTCGCTGAACGTCGTAATTCAGCGATGTTTATATAAAGGAGTCGCTATATTCCATATCTAGCGACATAATTTTACGCCGTTACTAAATTACGTCGCTAATAGACCATATTTTAGTAGCATGACGTGATGCTTGAGGAAGCTGATCACGTTTGAAGTCTTCACTTCTGCCAGCGGAATAGCCTGCGCCTATTTGGATAAGTAATCTGTGATTGTGAGTATGAAGCGATATCCTCGGGACGAAGAAGGAATGATCGGACCAATGATGTCCATTCCCCATGTTTTGAATAGCCAGGATGCCACTGTCGGATGTAGAAACTCGGATGGCTGGTGGATGAAATTTGCGTAGACTTGACAGGCTTTGCAATTTCTTGCATAGTCTATCGCATCTGTAATGATCGTGGGGCAGTAATAGCCCAATCGACGAAGGTGGTCTTATAATTTTGGGCTAGGCTGATGGGCCCCGCAGACGCCGTCGTGAGCTTCACGTACAGCTTCCTCGGCTTCTGTATTTGACATACACTGAAGCAATAATCCATCTTATGATTGCCGATATAGCATTTTTGTCTCTGTATCGTAGAAGAATCTGAGGGAACGTCTTCTGATAGAAGTGGCTTCCTTTGGGTTCTCGGGCAAGATGCCATAGACCACGAAGTCTATGAATGGTTGTCTCCAGTCTGGTGCTTCGTCGACTGTCTGAGCGGAATAGCTCTCAGCAAATTGGACGGTGTTCTTGGGATAGACCAACTCGTGACCTATTACGTCCACCAAATAATGAGTATATTTTGGGACCGCTAGGGAAGCGGCCAGTCCTGCTAAGGCATCGGTTTCAATGTTCCGGAGTCTCGAAACATGTTCTATGAAGAACCCTTCAAATGAAGAACTTATGTTGATCGCTATTTGGTGATAGGGGATCATATCTTCATGGCAAGCTTCGTATGAACCTCGGATCTGATTGACGATTAACTACAAATCGTCATATACTTCAAGATACTCCACCCCCAACTCCTTTGCAAGTCAGAGGCCAATGACCAAAGTGTTGTACTCGGCCACGTTGTTTGAACAGGGCTCTGTGAAGGAGTAAGCCCGATTGATCACCAGCTCGGAGGAAGAAATTAGCACCACTCTGACTCCATCGACGATGTTGCCCTTGGGCCCAATTCTGGAAGCACCGTCGAAGAACATTCGCCATACGTCATAAGAGACTATATTTGAATTGACGACCTCATCTGGGATCTCTTCGTCTATTCTAGTTGACTCCGAACATGGATGAGCTGCTAAAAAGTCTGCCAGAGCTTGACCTTTAATAGCCTTCTGTGGGATAAAGATCATGTGGTAGGGAGACAATAATATCGCCCAGGTAGCGAGGCGAGAGCTAAATGCACCTGGCTTGATCATGAGGACCCTGATGGGGTTAACTCTTGATACGACATGGATGGTTTGTCCCGTGACGTTGTATCACGTCTTCTGAATGGCGAACACCAGAGCAAGGCACTCCTTCTCTATGGCAGTGTATCAATGCTCAGGCCCCATCATCATTTGGCTGAGGTAATATATAGCTTGCTCATGGCCAGCATCATTGTTTTGTGCTAGTAAAGCACCGAGAGAATGCTCCATCGCTCGTACATAGAGCAGGAATGGTTTTCCAGCAACCGGGGCCACCAGGACTGGAGGGTTCGACAGATATTCTTTGATGCTGTCGAAGATGCACTGACATTCTTCATCCCATACGAATGAAACACCCTTCTTCATGAGGTGGGTGAATGGCTGACATCATCCGGAGAGGTTAGAGATAAACCTCCTGATATAAGCTAGCCTTCCTTGAAGGCCTCGGAGTTTACGGAGATTTTTCGGGGGACCCATCTCCATGATTGCCTTCGTCTTCTCCGGATCTATATGAATTCCCTGGGCAGTGATGATAAAACCCAGGAATTTTCTACTAGATACGCCCAAGAAGGATTTGGTAGGATTCATCTTCAAGTTGTGCGCTCGTATCAGGTCGAATACCGTCCTCAGATCCTGCAGATGGTCTCCCTTAGAACGACTTTTGACAGCTATGTCGTCGACGTAACACTCCACGACCTTACGCAGATGATCTCTAAAAATGATGCTCATGGCTCGTTGGTATGTGGCGCCGGCATTCTTTAAACCGAAGGACATGATGGTGTAACATTATACGCATTATTAGTGTTCGAAATGATGTATGCTTCTTATCGTCAGGAAATATCTTGATTTGGTTGTATCCTGAGAAGCTATCCATGAATGACATGCGCTCAAAGCCATATGTGTTGTCGATCATGATATCCGTGATGGGAAGAGGGAACTCATCTTTGGGATATGCTTCATTTAGATTTTGAAAGTCGATGCAAATTTGAATTTTCCCATTCTTCTTGAAGACTGGTACTATGTTGGCTACCCAGTCTGGATGTTGTTCCTCGCGGATGAAGCCGCTAGCTATCAGTTTGTTGACTTCAGCTTCGATAGAGTTCATGATGTCCGGACGGAACCGTCATTTCTGTTGTTTGACCGGCTTTCCGTCCGGACAAATGTTGAGCTTGCGGAGTACAACCTCGGGGTTTAGCCCTGACATGTCTTCATAACTCCAGGCGAACACGTCAATATATTCTTTGACGAGTTGTAGTAGCGATTCGTGCTCTTTGTCTGTCAGACATTTGCTAACGAAGATTGGTTTTGGGGAAGACTCACTGCCGAGGTCAACTTGTATGACCTCATCTTCAGTAGGGGGCTCTCTTTGTTCGAACCGCTTTTTCTATTGCGCATCTAGTTGTTGGGCCTACGGCTCTAACTCAAGAAGTTCAGGAATGTCTTCATCTTCTTCATAGGCGTCGGCCAATGCCATATTAACGGACAAGACTTGCCTAAATACGTCCACGATGCTGACATCCAAATCGGAAGTTGGTGATCCGGTTGAGTATGAATGCCAGTCGCATTCCTCATCTGAGCTTTCAGGGGTCGTTGCAGGTGTAACATAACCTAGCCCACATCTGGTCTTGTTGTAGTAATCCCGTGGTTTCCCAGCCGGGACCGACAATTGTAAGGGTAATCGCCGTCCAGTGCCGTAGTTCAAGCCTGGCGTAGTTTCCAGATTATACCCCTATTTTTGTATGAGGTACTTGGATCGGGAACTATACAGCTAAAGGGGCAGTCTTCCGGTGTCGGGTTCGAGATCAACTTCTTCTATCCTGAAGGGTTATAGATCATTCTTCCGGCCGAAGATGATTGGATGATCCTCTCCATCGACTATGCAGTAAGCATCTTCTACAGGAATAAGTTGGTTTGCGGTGTAGACATTTGTCACCTGTGTGTGTAGGTGGGTGCCTATACCATGTTCCATAGCATACATTATACAAAGCTTATTAAGCTCGAGGTAGTTCAAAGATAGCCCTTTATTGATGAAGTAAGGTATCTTTTCCAGTGGAATTACATCATCTAAGGATGGAACATCGGTGTGAGCAGCCACATACTTGGCCAGCTCTGACTCTTCCTCAACCACCCCCTGTATCAATGAAGACTGGGAGGATGACTTGGGCAGCTTAATCATCAGGGGCTCCACAGGTGGAGCAGAACATGGAGTCATTGGCGTACTAGCGACCCCCAGCTTGGTGCTCGGTGTTGGGCGGAGAGTTATTGGCTGGATAGCAGTCCCCGGCTTAGCGCTCGGCTGCCGATTCATTCTGGGAAGACGAATCATCATCGGCTTGACAGAGGGATTGAGCTCCTCTGTTTGTTGCTGGCTAGCTCAAGGCAGCCTAATTGTTAGTGGCTCTGTCGTGGGTCTTGGCGCTTGGCCAGACCTTGGCAGTCGGATTATCATCTGCCCCTCTTGTGCAGAGAGGCTGATTGTATCCTTACGCAGAGTGGCTGTAAGTGGTGCAGTTCTACCAGGTTTGCGGGCTTGGAGGTGGATTGTCAGAGGTTCTTCCTATCCAGTTGTCACCACAGTTCGAGCTTGAGTATCTCCTTCGACAAGGTGCCTTTTCGACTTTTCGTACAAGCATGAGTCTGAGTAGTAGGATTCGACCCCTTTAAAGGGATCGATATCAGTAAATTATGTCCTCACGAAGTCGTGCTTGTCGACGTACTTGAAGCACTGGTGTAGTATGGAAGGCACGATCATGTAATCGTGTATCCAAGGATGCCCCAGGAGAATATTGTTGGAATTGTCCGCATCTATAACCTAACAGGTCACTTCTGATTGAAAATCGTCGATTTAGCATTTCAGACGAATCTACCCGATCGGATAGCTTCTGCCTGAATTGAAACCGCTGATGGCAGTGCTTGTCGGCGTCAGGCGATGCATTAGGATGCGCAGGTGGTACAGTAGGCTCTTCGGGATGATGCTTATGGAAGAATCGGGATCAATATGCATCCGATCCACCTTGAGTCGCCAATGTATCCAGTATAATACAGAGGGCGATCGTGCAGGTTGGTCTTGATAAGCATATCCTGTGGCGTAAAGATAATGCTGGGCATTGCACTCCTGCAAGCGCTGTCCCGAAGATCTGTAGGCGAGCACTCCCCAGTGAGATTGGACTGAGCCAGATATGCGTCGACATTCTGGAGTGCCTCGCTCAGTGCGATGCGAACATCTTTGGAGAGTCTCAGGAGCTCGTATGGCGATAATTTGGCCGGTGTGTTGGCCAATTGTGCCAAGATGTCAAAGTTGTAGGGCCTCTCCAGCCCATGAGATGCCTCTTTTCGGAGTGGTTTGTCAAAGCGAGTCTCCTTCGGCCTAGGCTTGTCGGTCGTCGGAGGCTGAGAAGGTCCTGGAGCATCAGCAATAGTCGGCTGATGATCTTCAGCCGAGTTACCTGGTGTAGGTTGGGATTGTACACCCGACCGGGTGAAGATAGCTGTAGCTTCTTCGATCTCTGCCGAGATTGTGCGGCAGGATTTGGCTTTCCCACTTTTCTTCTTGCTAGTGGAGGGTGGTACGGACTGAGTCACTTCAGGTACCAGGTCCGGATGGACCCACATGACCTCCCCTCGTGATGTGGTAAGGGGCACCAGACCAGCAGCCTGGTCTCGGGGAGGTGGAAGATTAGCAACCTCCATTATTGCCTGAGCGATGGGCACTACGCTGTCTTGAGTTTTTGTCGGAAGGAAGCTGTCGAACTGTACTGACACCATGTTGGCTGCCACGGTCACCTCTTTAAAATCAATGGCCAGAGCTTTAGAGTCGATCAGGTGCTGGATGTACCGCTTCAATTGGTAGCAGTCTTATGTAGCATAGTGGACATAGCGATGGTAGTGGCAATACTTAGGGCTTTCCATCTCTGCAGGCCGAGGCTCACGTCTGGCGGAGGGAGCTGAATCCTGTCTCCTTGTATGAGCATGTCAAGGATGGGCTTGACATGGCTGTCGTCGAAGGAGTAAGTCATCTGCGGCCACTGCTTCTCTGCCGGCTTCGGTTCGGGCTTCGGGGCAGTGTCGGCCACCATAGCCTGTTTGCCCTTATTGTCTCGATTGTTGGAGGGGTTACAACCATTGTTGCTGTTGGCATTAGGGCGTTTGCCCTTGTCCTCTCCTTCCAAGATGTGCAACCCCAGTTGGCGAGCTTTCTTCAATTTATCTTCTGCGCTAGTGGCGCTGATGATGAAAGTCTTCCAGTCTTTGAATTGACACTCGCCCATCCAGAGGCCGATTGTGGGAAGCAGCCTCTTTTGGCAAATTTCAATCAAGGAAGAATCTGGATTGCCAGAGGGCAATTTCATCACGGTTTGGCAAAACCGCTCAATATAGTTCCTTGTCAACTTCTTCTCACCTTGAACAACGCCATGAGGGTGAACATTGTCACATCTTTTCCTACCTCGTAGAATCTTTCAAGGAACATGTTTTTGAAGCCGACGAAGGAATTGATGCAGTTGTCTGGCAAGTTGCGTTACCAGTCGAAGGCGACCCCTTCCAACGCTCCAATGAACAACCTCGTAAGGATGGCGTAGTCATGAGGCAGATGGTCGGTTGTAATTTCGAAGTAGGTGATGTACCTGCTTGCAGATGTCTTCCCATCATATGGATTGATGTTGAATGGTTTATATCTTGGTGGGAAGGGAATATCTCTCCACGCAGCAGGATACGGTTATCGCATCCTGAGGTCGTACAGGTTTTTCAGGCGTGGAACATGGCCCGGAGCTCCTGGACCTCTCGTCCTGTCTCCCTGGCCTCTTCTGCAGCAGTGGGAGCCGATATTGTAGGAAGATTGTCGCCTGGGGTTGAGTTCGAGTCTACATTGGCCGCGGGACCCAAGCTTGTCATGCCCCGATCCCGCTAGGGTCGTCCGTCTTGCCTGGATCCCTACGGGATCGATCGTCCTCGCTAAGGCGTGATGCCGTGCAAGCCTAAGTTGCGCTTGCACAAGGCCATGTACCTGTACAAAATAACTAGTCAAGCAAAAACATACGTACGCACCCATTAGTTAAGCAAAACACACGCACGCACCCATTCATTGTAGAAAACCAAATATTGGACACAGAGATTTGAAAGGGAAATACTATCTTTTATTGATAAACTTGATAGGAATACAAGTACAAAGCTTTGCAAACTCAGAGTGCCTTATATTTTTGCTACATGATTCTCTTTGAAACTCACTTTTGAAAATAGTCGCAATGCCCATACATCATATCCCTCTATTACATGCTGGAAATAAAAGACACCTTCAGAAGGAAAAGAAACTTAAAACTTGACTGGAATTGAAAAGTAGCTTCGAGGCGATCCACAGCTCTACTGGGCTAGACGAGCTTCGATGCCTCACTGGAAATCCCCCTGTCTCCTTTTGCTTTCTGAAAAAGATGCCCACAACGTGGGTCAGCACACATCATGTACTAGCGAGCGGCTCCTCGTCGAAACTCACAAATATCTGCACTAATTCAATATGTGAAGCTACATATTTACTAGTGATCTTTCTACTTGTCTAGGTTCTTTTTAACAATTCATAAGAAACATGACAGTAGAACTATTCATAACCAACTTACCAACGCCGACAGTCATCCCTGCACAAAATAGGTTAGCACAATTTGCAAATGAATATAAGAAGCATACTATACCATTATCGTTCATTGTTAGGCTTTGCATTAAGGATTTGTTCACATGCATGTCCTAACTACATGGTGGTCCATGGGCCCGTCCCCCATGATTAGTCGCTGTGACTCAATGGTTCAGCTCGTCGCTAAGGACACAACATTCCCGAGGTGTAGCATTTACCCCGAGGTGCTATTACAATCTCTCCTAGGCCGATCGATCCCAGGTGCCCCCAGAATCGTCGATAGATTATTACCTTTTTAACAAGTTGTCCGAGACCAATGCATGACTTGTTCTTTCTATCAGATAAACTTAGCAGAGCAACAGATAGCGACCAGTTTATAACTAGCCTTAATCGTTCGGTCATTCATTTGCATTCAGTTCTCATTCGGTCATTCGATAGCATTCAATAACATTTTATTTCCTTTGCAGTCATTCGTTAGCATTCAATCTTTTTCTTATCTTTTGTTATTGAGGTATCGTTGATCACAGGGACAACGCAACAGAGTGGACTAGAGATCATTTTTATTAGGACGTACAAATAAATGTAAGCCCGGTTAAAGCAACTCACCGAGATAAATCTTAGTTGAGAGAAGGAGGGACTTCACGCGTCGTTCACGAACAATTCACACGGCCTACATTGGCACCAACAGTTGATTAGCATACTTCATCTCTTTCCCTCAAGATTCGAAATAAATGCGAAATACGATGAAAGCGAACAATGAAAACCAATCATCGAAAACTAACACGAAAACGCATTCATCAAAACCAAGCAGTAAAAGAAAACATTCAGCAAAACTCTTAGATTCATTTCAAAAGAAGCCAATCCATCAATTGGAAAGGTTCATTGCATTTCATCTGTGATCAATCGATACCGGCAAACGTTTCACCAAATACTCAGTTCAAGACTAAGTCAGCAAGCCGTAGGTATTACATAGTGGACCGCGAGGAGCGGGGCACTACATAATAACCCACTGAGAAAAAGTTTTGTCCTCAAAACTTAAGAAACAAACTCACCTCCACTATTGTTGCATTCTGGATCAAGCAACGTGGAGAGATTATAGACGTGCGCCGTCGCGGTGTTAGCATTCCGCAACTGTCGATTGTACGGATGATCTTGGAGCGGCGGTGGGCCTGGCAGCTGCCCATGCTCTTCAGCGTTGTTTCGATTCTGAGCCGTTCTATTCTTTTTCGTGCAATTCCTGACGGTATGGTCCGGGCTTCCACAGCTGAAGCATGATCTGTTAGCAAAATGACAGACTTCTTTGGTGCGCCCAGGACGACCGCAGTAGGTGTACTCCGGTCTTCGATGCTGATCATTGTCTGTCATATTTTTTTCTTCAATCTTTTTCTCTCCGTCATGATATCTCTTGGCGGGCTGATTCCGACTGTACTGCATCTTATTAGACACATTCTTCAAGCAAAATTGTTCCACCTGTAGCGCCGCCTCAAAGGCCTGAGAATACAACACACATTCTCGATTCAGCACACTGAACTGGATGTCGTCATTCAGACCTCCAACGAATCGATTTATGCGAGTCTGCTCGATTCGTAGCATCACAGCAGCAAAATTTCCTAGCTTAGCAAATTCAGACTCATAGTCCCCCACGGACATCTCCCTGTTTCAGTGTGATGAAGTCATCCTCCATCTTCTTGCTCATGGCTGGAGGCAGATATTGATCCAGAAATGCCTTTTTGACCACGGCCCATGAAATCATTCCATTACTAGCCGTTGCGAGAAGCGCCGGCATCTTCGCCTTCCACCAATCCTTTGCCCGCAGCCGTAGGAGCAGAACGGCACAAACTACCTTTTTGCTACTTGGAACTCCTACGAACACGAACAAACTCTCCTTTTTATCAATCCAGTCCATCACCTGGTCGAGTGACGTCATGCCTTCAAATTCCGGAGGTTTAGCGTCTAAGAAGTCCTTTGGCTTAAAGGAAGTGTGCCTTTGCACTGGCTGGGGCTCGTCACCCTCCACGGGCTCAATCTCGGGCGTTCCCGTTGGTTTAGTCGCTGCGGTGGTACGTCGATTTGCCGCAAGCGCCATGACAATTTGAGTCAAGGACTCCAACTGTTTCTGTTGGGCCTCTATTTGGGACTGTTGTATTTGATTTCGTTCCTCATTGTCCTGCATTTGCAGTTCAAACAATGTCATGATCCGTTCTATAGGATTTGTCGAGGAAGCTGGTCGAGTAGGGGCCATTTCTCTACAAAAGAGTATAACCTCTGTCAGTCTCATAAAATATTATGGACTTATTGTATGGGGTATTGGTTTTCATAACTCAAAATCGGGACACTTTTGAAAGCCATCAAAATACTTTATATACTTTTTCGAAAACGATATTTGTAAGAGGCCAAGGACGTAAAACCGTGCTCTGATACCACTTTGTCACGCCCCGATCCCACTAGGGTCGTCCGTCTTGCCTGGATCCCTGCGGGATCGATCGTCCTCGCTAAGGCGTGATGCCGTGCAAGCCTAAGTTGTGCTTGCACAAGGCCATGTACCTGCACAAAATAACTAGTCAAGCAAAAACACACGCACGCACCCATTAGTTAAGCAAAACACACGCACACACCCATTCATCGCAGAAAACCAAATATTGGACACAGAGATTTGAAAGGGAAATACTATCTTTTATTGATAAACTTGATAGGAATACAAGTACAAAGCTTTGCAAACTTAGAGTGTCTTATATTTTGGCTACATGATTCTCTTTGAAACTCTCTTTTGAAAATAGTCGCAATGCCCATATATCATATCCCTCTATTACATGCTGGAAATAAAAGACACCTTCAAAAGGAAAAGAAACTTAAAACTTGACTGGAATTGACAAGTAGCTTCGAGGCGATCCACAGCTCTACTAGGCTAGACGAGCTTCGGTGCCTCACTAGAAATCCCCCTGTCTCCTTTTGCTTTCTGAAAAGGATGCCCACAACGTGGGTCAGCACACATCATGTAATGGCGAACGACTCTTCGCCGAAACTCACAAATATCTGTACGAATTCAATATGTGAAGCTACATATTTACTAGTGATCTTTCTACTTGTCTAGGTTCTTTTTAACAATTCATAAGAAACATGACAGTAGAACTATTTATAACCAACTTACCAACGCCGACAGTCATCCCTGCACAAAATAGGTTAGCACAATTTGTATATGAATATAAGAAGCATACTATACCATCATCGTTCATTGTTAGGCTTTGCATTAAGGATTTGTTCACATGCATGTCCTAACTACATGGTGGTCCATGGGCCCGTCCCCCATGATTAGCCGTTGTGACTCAATGGTTCAGCTCGTCGCTAAGGACACAACATTTTCGAGGTGTAGCATTTATCCTGAGGTGCTATTACAATCTCTCCTAGGCCGATCGATCCCAGGTGCCCCCAGAATCGTCGAGAGACTATTACATTGTTAACAAGTTATCTGAGACCAATGCATGACTTGTTCTTTCTATCAGATAAAACCTAGCAGTGTGACAGATAGCGACCAGTTCATAACTAGCCTTAATCGTTCGGTCATTCATTTGCATTCAGTTCTCATTCGGTCATTCGATAGCATTCAATAACATTTTATTTCCTTTGCAGTCAATCGTTAGCATTCAATATTTTTCTTATCTTTTGTTATTAAGGTATCGTTGATCACAGGGACAAGGCAACAGAGTGGACTAGAGATCATTTTTATTAGGGCGTACAAAGAATTGCAAGCCCTGTTAAAGCAACTCACCGAGATGAATCTTAGTTGAGAGAAGGAGGGACTTCACGCGCCGTTCACGAACAATTCACACGGCCTACATTGGCACCAACAGTTGATTAGCATACTTCATCTCTTTCTCTCAAGATTCGGAATGAATGCGAAATACGATGAAAGCGAACAATGAAAACCAATCATCGAAAACCAACACGAAAACGCATTCATCAAAACCAAGCAGCGAAAGAAAACATTCAGCAAAACTCTTGGATTCCTTTCAAAAGAAGCCAATCCATCAATTGGAAAGGTTCATTGCATTTCATCAGTGATCAATCGATATCGGCAAAGGTTTCACCAAATACTCAGTTCAAGACTAAGTCAGCAAGCCGTAGGTATTACATAGTGGACCGCGAGGAGCGGGGCACTACATAATAACCCACTGAGAAAAAGTTTTGTCCTCAAAACTTAAGAAACAAATTCACCTCCACTATTGTTGCATTCTGGATCAAGCAACGTGGAGAGATTATAGACGCGCGCCGTCGCGGTGTTAGCATTCCGCAACTGCTGATTGTGCGGATGATCTCGGAGCGGCGGTGGGCCTGGCAGCTGTCCACGCTCTTCAGCGTCGTTTCGATTCTGAGGCGTTCTATTCTTTTTCGGGCAATTCCTGACGGTATGGTCGGGGCTCCCACAGCTGAAGCATGATCTGTTAGCGAAACGACAGACTTCTTTGGTGTGCCCAGGACGACCGCAGTAGGAACACTCCGGTCTTCGATGATGATCATTGTCTGTCTTATTTTCTCCTTCAATCTTTTTCTCTCCGTCATGATATCTCTTGGCGGGCTGATTCCGACTGTACTGCGTCTTATTAGACGCCTTCTTCAAGCAAAATTGTTCCACCTGTAGCGTCGCCTCAATGACCTGAGAATACAACACACATTCTCGATTCAACACACTTAACTGGATGTCGTCATTCAGACCTCCAACGAATTGATTTATACGAGTCTGCTCGGTGGGTAGCATCACAGCAGCAAAATTTGCCAGTTTAGCAAATTCGGACTCATAGTCCTCCACGAACATATCTCCCTGTTTCAGTATGATGAAGTCATCCTCCATCTTCTTGCTCATGGCTGGAGGCAGATATTGATCCAGAAACGCATTTTTGACCAAGGCCCATGAAATCTTTCCATTCCTAGCCGTTGCGAGAAGCACCGGCTTCTTCGCCTTCCACCAATCCTTTGCCCGCAGCCGTAGGAGCAGAACGGCACAAACTACCATTTTGCTACTTGGAACTCCTACGAACGCGAACAAACTCTAGATTTTATCAGTCCAGTCTATCACCTTGTCGGGTGACGTCCTGCCTTCAAATTCTGGAGGTTTCGCGTCTAAGAAGTCCTTTGGCTTAAAGAAAGTGTACCTTTGTGCTGGCTGGGGCTCGTCACCCTCCACGGGCTCAATCTCGGGCATTCCCGTTGGTTTAGTCGCTGCGGTGGTACCTCGATTTGCCGCAAGCGCCGTGACAATTTGAGTCAAGGACTCCAACTGTTTCTGTTGGGCCTCTATTTGGGACTGTTGTATTTGATTTCGTTTCTCATTGTCCTGCCTTTGCAGTTCAAACAATGCCATGATCCGTTCTATAAGATTTGTGGAGGAAGCTGGTCGAGTAGGGGCCATTTCTCTACAAAAGAGTATAACTTCTGTCAGTCTCATAAAATATTATGGACTTATTGTATGGGGCATTGGTTTTCATAACTCAAAATCGGGACACTTTTGAAAGCCATCAAAATACTTCATATACTTTTTCGAAAACGATATTTGCAAGAGGCCAAGGACGTAAAACCGTGCTCTGATACCACTTTGTCACGCCCCGATCCCGCTAGGGTCGTCCGTCTTGCCTGGATCCCTGCGGGATCGATCGTCCTCGCTAAGGCGTGATGCCGTACAAGCCTAAGTTGCGTTTGTACAAGGCCATGTACTGCACAAAATAACTAGTCAAGCAAAAACACAAGCACGCACCCATTAGTTAAGCAAAACACACGCACGCACCCATTCATTACAGAAAACCAAATATTGGACACAGAGATTTAAAAGGGAAATACTATCTTTTATTGATAAACTTGATAGGAATACAAGTACAAAGCTTTGCAAACTCAGAGTGCCTTATATTTTGGCTACATGATTCGCTTTGAAACTCATTTTTGAAAATAGTCGCAATGTCCATACATCATATCCCTCTATTACATGCTGGAAATAAAAGACACCTTCAGAAGGAAAAGAAACTTGAAACTTGACTGGAATTGACAAGTAGCTTCGAGGCGATCCACAGCTCTACTGGGCTAGACGAGTTCGGTGCCTCACTGGAAATCCTCTTGTCTCCTTTTGCTTTCTGAAAAGGATGCCCACAACGTGGGTCAGCACACATCATGTACTGGCGAGCGGCTCTTCGCTGAAACTCACAAATATCTGCACTAATTCAATATGTGAAGCTACATATTTACTAGTGATCTTTCTACTTGTCTAGGTTCTTTTTAACAATTTATAAGAAACATGACAGTAGAACTATTCATAACCAACTTACCAACGCCGACAGTCATCCCTGCACAAAATAGGTTAGCACATTTTGCATATGAATATAAGAAGCATACTATACCATCATCGTTTATTGTTAGGCTTTGTATTAAGGATTTGTTCACATGCATGTCCTAACTACATGGTGGTCCATCGGCCCGTCTACCATGATTAGCCGCTGTGACTCAATGGTTCAGCTCGTTGCTAAGGACACAACATTCCCGAGGTGTAGCATTTATCCCGAGGTGCTATTACAATCTCTCCTAGTTCGATCGATCCCAGGTGCCCCCAGAATCGTCGAGAGACTATTACCTTGTTAACAAGTTGTCCGAGACCAATTCATGACTTGTTCTTTCTATCAGATAAAACCTAGCAGTACGACAGATAGCGACCAGTTCATAACTTGCCTTAATCGTTCGGTCATTCATTTGCATTCAGTTCTCATTCGGTCATTCGATAGCATTCAATAACATTTCATTTCCTTTGCAGTCATTCATTAGCATTCAATCTTTTTCTTAACTTTTGTTATTGAGGTATCGTTGATCACAGGGACAAGGCAACAGAGTGGACTAGAGATCATTTTTATTAGGGCGTATAAATAAATGCAAGCCCGGTTAAAGCAACTCACCGAGATGAATCTTAGTTGAGAGAATGAGGGACTTTACGCGCCGTTCACGAACAATTCATACGGCCTATATTGGCACCAACAGTTGATTAGCATACTTCGTCTCTTTCTCTCAAGATTCGGAATGAATGCAAAATATGATGAAAGAGAACAATGAAAACCAATCATCAAAAACCAAGACGAAAATGCATTCATCAAAACCAAGCAGCAAAAGAAAACATTCAGTAAAACTCTTGGATTCATTTCAATAGAAGCCAATCCATCAATTGGAAAGGTTCATTGCATTTCATCCATGATCAATCGATACCGGCAAAGGTTTCACCAAATACTCAGTTCAAGACTAAGTCAGCAAGCCGTAGGTATTACATAGTGGACCGCGAGGAACGGGGCACTACAAAGCTTGTCTGGCCAGGCGTCCTTCCTTGCAGAGTTGGTAGGGCCGCTTTGATCTCGTTGACAGATTTGACCAAGGTATGAAGTATGAACTCCAGAGTGTCGATGCGTTGGCGATCACTGGGACCGTCTTGGTCATTCCCATACATAAATATTGTTCTCACATGGGGAATAGTGGAAGAAACTATAGAGTATGTGCTCTCGGAATCATACCCTCGCAGAAAGAAGTCATCGGGGTGCGTAGGAATATTCTCCTTCGGTTCGAACTCGGAGGAAGTATTACCCCCTGCATAGGAGGCTGCCTCGTCTTGGGACCCATGGACGTCCTCAGGGACATTCGGATCCACTGCATCTATGGGGGGAATTATTTCCCCTGGTGCATCTTCTTGGAACACCGGATTATTGTGGACATTCGGAGGGGTGCTACCCCCAGCTTCGGCTACCCCCAGAGATATAGATGACGAATCTACAAGTGTTGAAGATTTCATCTTAGAGTGGGTGCCTTGGTAAACTCCTCCTGTAATGGTCGTGGACAAGCGCTTAGTAGAGAGTTTCTTGGTTGAGATTTTTGGGCTGGAGACATTTGTTTTCTTCCCTTTCCCGCCACCAGGGATCTTTTGAGCAGAATTGTAGAAGGCGACGAGAAGCGCTTCGTCCTTTGAGCTTGGTTGTCGCAGTCGTTGGAAGACGGATCGTCGGTCTTCTTGTACGGCTACGTTGTTGCAACAGCAGTTGACAATGACTTGGGTGCAGTGATGTCCAATGGAAGACTCTCTGCACACCGAGGCTTATTCTCTTTCCTTGCGCTTGTGAAGGATCACGTCATGCAAGTCAGGTGCGTCTCGAGCAACATTTACACCTATTTTGTGGGCCTGGGAATCCCGAGCATCCGAGTGTGTTGGCACCATATTTGCTCTCTGATTGTTGGAAGACTCTTGGGAACCACTCTGTCATTTTGCCGCCGGGGGCTGGACACGAGTGGTTCTGTACAACTTTCTATCGGAGGCCCGTATAACAGTAAGCAGAGCGCTCGGATGGTCAGAGGTTGGGACAGCTGACTGAGCTCACCGAGCCCGTGCTTTCTTAGACTTCTTCGCTCTAGCACCCGAGGGTGCATATTAGGAAGAGTCCAAATGGTGCCACACAGAGTCTAGCACATTTTTTTGGGAGCATATGGAGTCAGGACCGCATGAGAGGCGATCAAAGACTGAACCCGAGCTGCAAGGAGCATTCATGCGGCTGGCATTTGTGGCTGCATAAGAATTTATGCGGCTGGATTTGGCTGCCGTATGGGCATTCATGCGGCTGGCATTTGTGGTCGCATCAGCATTCATGCAGCCGGATTTTTTGTCTACATCAGCATTCATGTGGCTAGATCTGTTGGCCACATCAACATTCAAGCGGCTGGATCTGTTGGCCATATCAGCATTCATGCGGCTGGATTTAATGGCCGCATGAGTCTTCATGCGGCTGGATCCGTTGGCCACATCAGCATTCATACAGCTAGATTTAGTGGCCGCATGAGTCTTCCTGCGGCTGGAATTGTTGGCCGCATGAGCCTTATTCATGCGGCTAGCACCCTTATACGGCTTCTTCCTGGACGCATAGAGTCCCCATTTGCTTACTCAAGTCCAGCATCGTAATGCTTTCCTCTGCCAGACTTAAGAACAGTAGGGTCCTCTGCGGCCTGAAGTGGGGCCGCATGGGAGTCTTCTCCACCGTCTTGGGCAGCAGAGAGCATTTCTTCCAGAGCTTGTGGAGGAGAAAATGATTTGGGCCTCCACTCCCTGCGAGCCTTCTTCGTGCGGGCTCGCTTCTGGACCGGGCCAGCGCTCCCGTCGGAGGGCATTTCTTTAACCGCCTGCTGGTCGAAGCGGACGACTAGCATCTGTTGCGTGGAGCCAAGTTTGGCTGCGTCCGATTGCGTCACCAACTCCTCAGCCCTGGAGAAGTTCATCCCTAGCAGAGTCGCCATCGTGTTTGCCATTGATTGTAAAAGAACAGAACAATTTTATGAGAGGACTGGACTTTTACTTCATAAAACAAACTCGCTCATACAAAAGAGAGCCTAGGAACAAAACCTAAGAAAAGCAATCTAAAGTACAATTGTTTATTTTTGATTCTGGGGGGTGACGGTAGAGGCTCGGGAGAGTGATGGCAACTCTGCCTTACTCCTTGGACGATCGAACGTAGCTTCGGCTCCGGGGAAGAAATGCTCTTGGTGTGGGCGGGGGTTGCTGGTCTCTCTGCTCAGGCTCTGTGCGTATAACTCTATGTCTCCTCTAGTCCCTGCCTCCCTTTACTATTTATAGGAGTGGGGTGTACAGTAATTGCCCCTTAAAAAGTGGGTGGTTAGGGATTCGTTAAGATTTGTCTTGATCCTGCCTGTTGAAAATCAATCCGGATTATTTATGTTGAATGTAACAAATCCACATCATTTATTGGGAGTTGATCTGGACAGTTATGATGATTATAATAAATCTGCATTGGGCAATTATGATGATTGCAATAAATCTGCATTGTTATGATTTGCTAGTAGCAACAAATCCGAGTGAATATGTCTTGGTCAATCTCGTGCCACGTGTCCCAACTGCTTGTTATGTCGATTGCCATAAATCTGAATTATTGGAATTTGATCAACTCCTGCCACGTGTCACAACTACTGCAAGCCGCATGGAGGACTGTCATAGTTAAGACGCATGAGTGTGGCCTAATCTAAACTGCATAGAAGTCCTTTAATCTGAGCCGCATGGAAGTCCTTTAATTTGAGCCGCATGGAAGTCCTTTAATCTGAGCCGCATGGAAGTCCATTAATCTTAGCCGCATGGAGGTCCTTACAACTGAGCCGCATAAAGAGCTTTGGAAATGGGTGGATCGTGCCAGTTATAAAGATTTTCCTCGTCTCTCTAGAAGCACGTCAAGGGTCATCATTTCATCTTTATGTCAGAGCTGTCAATCCGTCGTTGTCAGAGCTGCCGCTATGTCAGGGTAATTAATGAGCCAGCTGCTTAGAGCATTTATGATGGCCAGCTGTAGATGCCTACTTTGAACTGCATAGAGCCACGTGGCTTTGTTCTGAGCCGCATGGAGCTATCGTGTTCTTTCCAGCCGCATGAAGCCTTAAGAGACTTTTGAGCCGCATGAAACTCTAAGAGACTTTTGAGCTGCATGAAGCTCTAAAGGACTTTTGAGCCGCATGAAGCTTTCTTGTTCCTTTTCCATGCTTCTACAGATGTGTGGTTTGGTTTGTTGATTGAGTAGTCTAGATGGGTTTAGCTTAGACCTAGAACCTTGATGCTATACTAGAATTAGATTTTTTATCATTATATTTAATTTAGAATTTATTAGTTATTTATAGAGTGATTTAATTGATTTTTAGCCATTTTAAGTTAGCCTTTTTAAAAGCCTTTTTGACTTGGGCTTTACTAGCAACTTAGGGAGCCTAGGCCCATGCACTAACCTAACCCTAATCCCCCTATACCTGGCCGGCCATAGGCAGCCCCCTTCCTATTGTGTTGAAGTTTGTAGCCTCCAAGAGAAACCCTAGTTTCCCACTCTCCCAAATTCTTGACTTTTGCATCCTGAGTCTGTTTTCCCTCAAACGAAGTCCGTTGTGCTCGTAGAAAGGAGAGGATTTTGTTGGAGCATTTCTAGCAAGGTGGTGGAGGCATTTGCTCAAGGGTACTCGATCGTTGGAGCGTTCGGGGAGTCCTTTGCATTGAGATCCTTGACTCTTTGTCATGACCCGCATCCAGTGAAAGGGCATGAGAAGTAAAGTACACCCAGCTTATGCCGTAGTGTCGACGGTAGAACACTATCCTGAGTCACAATATCTAACACAGTCTAGGATATGCTCCGAATGGAGAATAAAATAATAAGTAACTCAATCACAACAACTAAGATGGAATAGAAGAAAGAATCTCAAGAGAGTCACAGATATAATAAAAGTCTTGGTGTAAACCACCAGAACAAAATCTCAAAGTACAACTCATAATGTCTCAAATAAAAAGACAATAAGATACTAAAG